>CAOKZL010001547.1:0-330074 GCA_948472985.1 Iguana delicatissima | reverse complement strand
GACTCTGGACCTGGTTTTCCAAACGCCAGCAGAGGTGACTCATGAGATAACAGAGTCGACTCTGCGGAATCTGAGTCCGACTCATACGACTCCGAGGATGGAGTCAGAGATCTTTCAGCTGGTCTCTCCTACGAAGGCCTGTGGGCAGGGAGAGCCAGGGTTACGGTCAGAGGAGCAGGCTGCACCGGTACTGAGGTTCACGCCGTGGTCGGGATCAGCGTGACCTGGAGGGGCACCACCAAGGGCCGGGGTGGTGGGCGGCCTGTGACGTTGACGGTCACGTCGCTTGCACCACAATGGTCTGTGGCATAGGACGCGTTGTGGTTGCCATTGTCCTCGGAGGAGGTGACACTGCCCTGTAGCGGGGTGAGGGCTCCCGGGACCTCCGATGACGTGGCGAGTTTGACCGGCAAGGTGATCGGCTCAGCATCTTCTCATAATGGAAGTGATGGGCTTCCCTGGAAGGCAAGTGAGACCAGTGTCGCGGTGACCAGTACCAGACGTCAGGGTGGTACTGGTCCCAGTACGACAGGAAGTACAAGTAGTACAACCCCGGGGGCTCACGCCAGAGGTGCTCCTGGCCATACCTACCGAGGTAGGAGGCAGAGGTGTAGACGGTGTCCCTAGAATAAGCTCTCTCCAGGCTCATCTCCCGATGTCGTGGGGATGGAGGCCTGGTTCTCTGGTCAGGAGAGCAGGAATCACCGTGTCTAGAGGCTGGCCTGTGGGTAGGCAAAGGCCAATGTCGGACCACAGCCTCCTCCCAGCGGTCGACTGATGGACGGTGATCGGGCGGGGTAACCTCAGCCGTCAGCTCGGGCGGTTCCGAGGGCGGGACCTCCACAGTCTGCTCTTCGTCAGACACCTCGAGGACCTCTTGCTCGAGAACCTCTTGCTCCTCTGGGAGCTCTTCTGGTTCCCCAGTGAGCTGGGTGGGTGAAGGTGTCGGGAGACGAGTCTCCTTTTGAGGGGAGCATCTCCTTTTGAGGGGAGCGTCTCTTTTCCTTCCTCCTCTTCTTCTTCTCCTTCTCCTTCCCTGTGTCCTGGGTTGGAGGACGCTTCTTCTGAGCCGGTGTCAGTGGCTTGGAGAAGGTGGAGGTCTGCAAGACCGCAAGGTCCTCCCGCGCCGGAGGAGCCGAGATCTTCGGGATCCTCGGGAGCTTCATGATCGGTACCGAGCCCAGTACCGACGAGGTAGAAGGTGCGGCAGCCGCCGCTGCTGCCAATGAAGAGGTCGTCGGGTGAGAGGATTTCTCGGCCTTGACACTGTGGGGCTCGGTCTTTTGAGCACGCAGGGACTCCTCCTAACAATGAGACTTCAGTCTTGCTGAGCAGTTGTGGAGGGTCTGGTGGGTAAACTGCTTGCAGACCGGGCAGGCCTGAACGTTATGACCCTCACCCAAACAAAAAAGGCACTCACGGTGTTTGTCCAAGAGAGCAACCTTCCTTCCACAGGAGACGCAACTCTTAAACAGCGCCGACACAGAATATCCAACAAGAAGAGAAGAGAGGGGAGAGCGGGGGGTTCAAAGTCGACAGAACCAGTCCAAGATCCAAAATCGTAGTCAAGCCAAAAAACTGGGTCGGAACCAGAAGCCAAAACACCAAAGCCAAATCGTAAATCGAAATCCGAAATCCAAAAGCCATAGTCAAAAACCAAGAATCAAGCCAAAGAAGTGCAAGCTATCGAAAGAACCTTCTGTTTGCGACGACGGGCAAGAAAGAACTGAGGAGTGACTGTTGCTCGGCGGCCTGAGCATGCGCAGTACCGGCATGGGGGAGGGGTTCCCACCAAGCTATCGAGCTCTAGAATCTTCTGAATGCTACCGCGCAGGCACGAAAGCTCCTAATGTATGAGGCACAGGGACCACGTAGAAGAAGTTACTTTATTTTAAAAGTACGCATTAATGCAAAATTTGATTAACAAGTTCAATAAAATTGTTACCAAAACAAAGTATCATTTCTTCAAGTACTTTTGAATGTTCTTTCACTGTTCCTCTACCATCTTGTCTGATTCTGGTTATAAAGTGTGGTTTCCTGTTCAGAGTACCATTTCAAAAAACAAATTATATCAGATGCAGTAAACTCCTTTTTAAACAAATTCTGCAGGGCACCACTTCAGCTTTCTAAAGGAAAAGCAGTGACTATTAGGTCCTACTGCTTGATTAAACTTGTCTTTCTTTTCTCCTTCTTATCTGAGCTCTGTTAAAAGAACAGCCTATCTCAACTGATGGCCAACTGTCTATTTCAGGGATAAGGAACAAATAGCCTTCTATGACCCCCTAAGAGGCATGGAGGCAATTTCACTATCATTTGGGCTTTCCCAAGTTGTTTAAGGCCCAGTAGATGCCTGTTTAAAACCAGGAAGTAATTGTGCAAGATATGGGGTCATTCTGAACATTTTAAAATCAAAATAAATAAATACAAGGAGGTGGTGAAATCCAGAGCGCGGCCCTTTAAAGTTGAGTGACGAGCATGTGCAGTCAGTGCACCTTTGGCCGTGGCCCACCTCGAGCCATCTGGATTATAATCCTGTTGTTTACTCTCCTGCACCATGCAACATTAGGAAACTGGAGTAAAGTTACAATGACACCAGGAAAGTTAACAACCAGTAGGTATAATAGTGTTCTCAGAAATGAGAGGCAGTCTTGCCTGTTTTTTCTGGGTCCCTAGCAGAAGGTAGTGCTAGCAGTTTATTCCCAGGACTGGTCCTATGATCAGGCAGTGTGAGACAGCCTCCAATGGCAGTTGCACAGGGCCAGAAAATTGCAATGAGATGTTAGATGAGAAAGAGCTGCATGTGCCACTAAATCTGCCTTTTGGCCCCTAAGCTACCTGACTATTCCTGAGATGAGGTATAGGATGCTGTCCTACTGAGGATGGGGAAAATCATCTGCTAATCTCGTCCAGATGTTATAATTCTTTTGCTATTTTAAAGACACATTTGCTCAACTACATTTTCAATACGATAATTTTTAATATAATAATATGATATACACAGTATTACTATTATTTATATTATTATATGATATCATTATTAATGTATTACATATTAATGCATATATTAATAATATATAATACATATTATAATTTATATATAATTCATATATAACATATAAATATAATATAATATAATATATAAATGTAACAATATAATATATACAATATAATATGATTTTTTTAAATATAACGATTTTCACTTGCGCCTGGAAACATTTCCATCCATTTGATCCAAGATTCACTTGATTTTTAATTTTTTTTATTCAGTCTGAGATCCATATTTTTAAATAATTTATGAAGAAGAGAGAACAGCTATTGTTGCTGTGTGCCTTCAAGCTGTTTCCGACTTACGATGGCCCTGAGATGAACCTACCATGGGGGCTTCTGTGGCTGAGACTGTGTGAATGACTAAGATCACCCACTGGGTTTCCATGACTGAGTGAGGAATTGAACTCACCAGGGTCGTAGTCCAAAGCTCAAATCACTACAACAGAATGGCTATATGGAGGAAACAGCGTGCTGGTCCCTACAAGTATGCTGGTTGTGTTGAGAACTCCAAGAAAGGCACATGGCAGGAGTATAAAGGTTTCTAATTTTTCATCCACTAGCAGCTTTACTTCCTTAAATTGTACCTTCTGCCCTCCTAGCCTTATGGACATATTCAGACTTAAAGAAAAAGGTATGTTGCCATTATGTGTGATTAAGCCATGACAATTGCAACAAGTTTATTCAGTGGTTTGTTTATTTCTTTTCTATCTCATCTTCTAAAAAGTAGTCTAAAAATCATTTCTGAAAAGCTGTCAGTTCCTAAAAACCATTCAAAAGTTAGCAACAAGATTTCTGTAAGCAATTAATTTTTTCCAGAGTCGGTCTAGACACTAATTACCAGTTTCATTTAAATGCATTTAGGAAAAAAAAATTTGCACAAAAATGTCACTTTTCATCACACAGATAGTTACATGCATATGTACTCAATTACAATACAGTCCTATCTCTCTTCTCAGAAGTAAGCCTCAGAGGGCCTTACTTCCAGGTAAATACTATCAAAATTCTTTTATTTTGGCAGAACAATAGAGAAAGGAATATCAAGGTACCTCTGATTTTATTTTAGGTTATTTTAAAATACTGCAATTGCTGACCTACTGATGATGCTTCATCATGGAGTAATATTCTTTTCAGCATTCCATCTTCTGCAGCAGGATCTTCACAGTCATACTGGCTGCTATCAGTATGATCTTGTGATCTGTAAAAGATCATCATAATCAGGGGACTATTAGTACTGGTGATTATTAGACTGCATTAGCACTCAAAACTGGATTTCTAAATTGTAGGTGTTGAAGGGAAAAGTGACCTACCTTGGTTCCTTATTTCTTTCTTTGACCCACGCGTCATTAGCAGCAGGGAATGCATTTGTTTTGCTTTTATTTTCTTCGGTTTCTTCTAGCAGATCCGCTTCCAAATCATCAGGTTCTAATGGGAACAAATTGATAAGAAGTTGTGAAGGTACTTGTACCAGAGATAAAGTCCTATAGGACCTTATAATCCATCAGAAAGAGTTGAAGCTGTTTTTAAAGTGTTAAGGATAAACATCTGTGCTTCATTCCTTATATATCAGCAGCATTTAGCTGCACAACTGGGAAGTAGTCCTCCCTCCACATTTGCGGGTTTGACCTTCACAGATTTTATTATTCATGAAGAACGAATGTGCCTTCACCCTTTTCTCCTCCTCTCATTCCCTTATGTTTTGCCAGGCGTGGAGAGGCAAAGCCTTCTTTCTCCCCTGTGGAGCTTCCCCACTCCCATTCCCTTGCCTCTGGCCCTGGTGCTAAGGACTCATGCCAAGGCAAAAGGCAAGGGAATTGGGGTGGGGAGGAAGGCTCATGAAAGCCTTCCTTGCCACCTCTAGAGCTTCCATTCCCTTGCCTCTGGCCCCAGTGCTGAGGACTTGAGCCAAGGCAAATGGTAAGACAATGTGTGTGGTGGGGGAAGACTCATACAAGCCTTCCTTCTCTCTTCCAGATCTCCCCTTCCTATTCCTTTGCTTCTGGCTCTATCACTCAGAAGTTGTGTGAAGGCAAAAAGCATAGGAATGGTGGGGCTTGTCCAAGCCTTCCATCTCCCCTCCAGAGTTTCTCCTCTCATTCCCTTGTCTCTGGCCCTGGTGCTGAGAACACACTGAGGCACGCCTTCCTTCCCCCCTCCAGAGCTCCTCCTCCCATTTCTTTGTGTCTGGCCACGAACGCAAAAGGCAAGGGAATGGCGGGGGGAGCTATTTGCAGGGACTGGCAAGAACAGTTTTCCCACTTTCGTGAGGTTTTTGCACCCCAAACCCTCAGAAAAGTGGAGGAGCCGCACTACATTAAAAGATAGTTTTGGAATATTATTTAGAATTCTATGCATCTTGTCACTGTTAGCATCATGTTGTCTTGTACACATTCTTCACAATGCTATTAAGAAATTGTTAACAATATTTTTCTGCTCTGTTGCAAATAATTTCTGTTTAAAACTGTAACTGAGATTCGTACCATCAATAAGATCAGGTTTGGGTGACAACTGGCTACATTCAGGTGAATGAGACCTCTTTGTTGTCATCTCTTCTGTGTCATCGATTTCACATGCTGATTCTTCTACAACAAGAGCCGCTGCTCTTATTTCAGTGTTCTCTCTTATTGTTAAAGCTTCTTTTGGAGCTTCTGTGGTAACATAAGAAATTATTGCCGCTTTAAATGTACACATACTTGAATTTATTTTCACTATACATGGACAGTAAGGAGGTAAAAGTGCCCATATTTAACCAATGCTCCAAATATTAAAGTTCTCTGCTACAACATGTGTGTGTGAGGGGGGATACGCATTGAAATTGCTATATTTTCAGCATCTATTACTTAAAAATACTCAAGATACCTACTGATGCATCTAAGTTTTAGATATATATCACAATTCAAGGCTTTCTTTTTTTCCACAAAGAATTTAAAGAAAGTATGTTCTGAAATAGCATTAAATGAATGCACCTTCAAGAAAATGGGAAATGCAAGAAGATTTTCAAATAAAGGATTGGTATAAAGAAGTGTGGAAAACAGCAATTAATGATAAGCTAACATGTTGACTTACAGTAAAAAAAAGGAATAATGAAAGGGAATGATTTTGAAGAAATATGGAAGATATTTATGGAAAAAGTCCTAACAAAAGAGAGAAGTGTCACACCTTCACAAGAAGAATTACAATTTTGGAAAATAGAGTAAGCTGAAAGATAATTGGCTTGGGGATGAGTTTACACTTAGTGTTAGGGCTTACATTTGAGGTTTCATTTAAGGTTATATTTAGGGTTACATTTAAAGTTAGGGTTAGTATTAATACGTTTAGTAATAGCATCATATTTAATAACCGCAATAGGTTAAATACAGTTGAAAAGAAAAGAGTTAAGAATGTAAAAAAAAATATATAAGCAATATGACACATAACATGTGGAATAAGCATATGATGATAAAGGATCTGGAAAGAAATAATATTGTAAGCTATTTCATTGTAATGTTTTCTTTTTCACACTTTTATGGTAATCACGTGGTGTTATGTCTTGTTTTTTCTTTTATAATTAAAAAAATCAATGTACCTGTGAAAACATGTCAAATTAAAGAGTGCCCTAAAACTGTGTCCTAATTTCTCTAATGGTAAATCTGATTTTTGCCACACTATAATTTTCACTGGAAATTTCCTTTTCATGTTTAACTCCATTTTAATTTCACTGAATCGTTTTCCTCTGAGAATTTAAGCCCACCTTAATAAGTCATCAAAAGTGATCTGCAATAATAAACAAAATTCAATATTTCAAAATGCATGAGATACTTCAATCTGAGCTGCTACCACTCAGGGCTAAAGCAAAGAAGAGCAGGATCTGTGCCAAATGGATTTATTCTCCTGTTAATAAATAGTAGTGGCTATTTATTCTACTAAATTGCCACCATTCATGAGAAACATGTGAAATATAAGCTCCTGCAAGTTTTCAAACCCTACTTGTAGCATCAATTTCTTCTTACCATCAGTAAGACTTAAATCATCCATCAGATCAGTCTGAAGTTGCAACTCAGCTTCTTCAAGTATTTTCAGCACTGAATTAGTTGGGCTTTTGCCCCAGACTTTTTGATGGGGTTCACCAATATCTAGCTTAATAACCTCTCCTACGGTACATGCTGAAGGGAAATGTTTAACATATTAGTACAACATTCACTTTAAAAATAACAAAGCTTTTGGAACAATTATCTTCTGTACTTTAAGGAAAGACAGATGCATAGCTGAAAAGACAAACCATTGCCAATTTATATTTTAAAACATCCCAATAAATTTGAAATCTGTTGAAATCCATTTATCTTTGAAGTATATGAAGAAAGAATAAATTGGCCTGTAAGTACAGTACTGATTCAAAGCAGTATCCCTTTATTACAAAATACTTTCATTCAGGTACCAGTGATGGGACACAAAAACTTGCAACAATGCACATTTTTGATAAAATTACTTAGCTGATTGCCAAGTGACCAAATTTTGGCTACAGGATTTTACCAACTATGAACAGTTTCTGTTTTCTTTGTAATTTTCTGTCTCACAGCTACTGAATTGTAACAACCAAGAGATATTTTAAAGAAAATACTTCAATAATTCTCTCAAGTTATTTTCTGGCCTACTCATAAGAAAATGAAAAGTGCTATTTGAGGATGTTATAGGGGCAGGAAAAAGGACATTAATTGATTCAAATGAGTACACAAGACTGGCCATTTGCAAAAATGAAGAAAGAGTTACTTGCATCAAACATCAATATAAAGCCATAGACACCAATAACATCTTGGGAAGTATTTTCCAGGAACAAAGAAAAAGGGCCGTATGACAGCTTTTGAAATTTAGAGAAGTGTATTATATAAAAAAAGTCAAATAGCAGATATTCTGCAGATAGAACAAATGTTTGTAAGTGAAGCTGGGCCCTCTGGTAAACAGACATTGCAAAAAGCATACTCAATGCACACAGTGATGGTAGGAACTTCTGTTGGCAGGATCAAACACTGGACTTCTCTGATGGAATAATGGCATCCAGCATATAGGTGATCCCACTTTCCTATTGCACTACCCTGTGCACCACAAAATCTGGTTGACATCTGGGAAACCTTCTGGGAGCTGGTCATCAGACAGCTCCAAGTGGTGCAGTGGGGACGGAAAAGGAAGAAAATTCTGTAGTAGAACAGGTTGCTTACCTGTAACTGTGGTTCTTCGAGTGGTCATCTGTGCCCTCATACATTAGGAGCTTTCGCGCCTGTGTAGTAGCATTCGGAAGATTCTAGAGCTCAGTAGCTTGGTGGGAACCCCTCCCCCATGCCGGTACCGCGCATGCTCAGCCCGCCGGGCAATGGTCACTCCTCAGTTCTTGGTCCGCTGAGAGAAAGGGATCTGAAAAAGAGGGGAAGGATGGGCGGGCATGTATGAGGGCACAGATGACCACTTGAAGAACCACAGTTACAGGTAAGCAACCTGCTCTTCTTCTTCATGGTCTCTGTGCCTCACACATTAGGAGACTGTGTAGCTTACCGGTAGGATGGTGGGTCAGGTCCTACAGAACAGAAGCCAGCACAGCACGTCCGAACGGAGCATCTCGACGGGACCGGCAGTTGAGCCTGTAGTGGCGCACAAAGGTCGATGGCTGGGACCAGGTTGCCACATGGCAGAATTCCTGCAGGTCGACTCCTCGCAGGAGGGCTGCAGATGTTGTCACGGCTCTGGTGGAATGAGCCCGAAGAATATCTGGCGGAGGCTTTTTAGCAAGCTCATACGCCAGTTGAATAGTCTGGGCCACCCACTTAGAAAAACACTGGGTGGACACCTTGTGGCCTCTTTGACGCCTGCCATAGCACACAAAGAGGTGCGGGGTCTGTCGAAAAGAGGCAGTCCTGTCTTTGTAGAATGCCAAGGCCTGACGAACATCCAAGGAGTGAAGGGAGCGCTCCAAAGGTGTAGTCGGGTACGGGTAGAAGGTGGGCAGGATGATGTCCTGGCTCAGGTGGAAGTTGGACACCACCTTCGGCAGGAATGAGATGTCAGGCCGAAAGACCATTCTGTCTCTGTGAAAAAACGAGGTATGGCTCGTCAGACCGTAGAGCTGTCAGCTCTCCCGCCCAGCTGGCAGAGGTGACAGCCACCAAGAAGGCAGTTTTCATGGCGAGCAGCCTGTCGTCTGCAGTCGCCATTGGTTCGAAGGGCAGTCTTGTCAGCTGCGACAGCACAAGTGATAACGACCACAGCGGTAGCAGCGGCGATACCAGCAGGTAGAGGTGCTGCAGGCCCTTCAGAAATTGCTTCGTGGTATCATGGCAGAAGAGTGCCACCGATGGGGATCATGGCGGTTGGTATGCCATGATAGCAGTGAGGTAAACCTTAAGCGACTGGAAGGCCAAGCCTTGCTGCAGAAGGTGTAGGAGGAAGTGGAGCACAGTAGGCAGGTTGACAGGGATACTTGCTCTTGTCGTTCCTCCGCAAAGGCAACGAAACGCTGCCACTTGTAGTGGTAGTTGCGGCACGTTGATTCCTTCCTGGCCGTGGTCAAAATGCTGCCGATGACAGGGTCGTCTAAGGCGATATCCTCCAGGCATGGAGGGCCAGGAGCGGCAGGTCCGGGTGCAGCACTAGACCGTTGGAGTGGGATAGGAGGTCCAGCACCGTCGGGAACCGGAGGATCTGTCCCTGGGCGGCCTCGAACAGGGGCCCGAACCAGTGCTGCTTCGGCCAGTACGGAGCCACGAGGACGTCTGCTTGGTCTGCGAGGATCTTGGATATCACACAGCCCAGGTGGGGGAACGGAGGAACGCTAAGAGAATCCCTCATTCCACTGAAACTGGAAGGCATTGCCGATGGACTGGCGATCGCGGCCAGCCCTCGAGCAGTATCGATGACACTTCACATTCTCGCTGGCGGCGAAGAGGTCGATGGCTGGCTCGCCCCATCGATCCCGAACCATCTGGAAGGCCTCGCTGGAGAGGGAACACTCGTGGTGGGATGAGGTGTCCCTGCTGAGAGCATCCGCTGTGGTGTTCTCCTGCCCAGCCAGGTGAACCGCCACTGGGTGGATCCGGAGCGAGAGGCACCAGTCTCAGAGGTCGAGGGCGATGTTGAGAAGAGTGGTCGAGTGAGTCCCTCCTTGTCTGTTGATGTAGCAGACACCGTCATGTTGTCAGTGAGGATCAACACCGTGCGACCTGCGACGAGGTGACAAAACGCCCACAGAGCTTTGGAGATGGCAAGTAGCTCAAGGGCGTTGTTATTGAGGGCAGTCTCATGACCGATCCACCGGTCACGGACTCTGAGGTCGCCGCAGTGTGCTCCCCAGCCAAAGAGTGAGGCATCCATCATCACCATGACAGAGGGGTTTTGCTCCCGGAACGGCATGCCCGACAGGAGGTGGCTGTAAGACTGCCACCACAGCAGGGATTGGCGCACTGTTGAGGAAGTGGTAGCGGTGTGCCTAGTTGTCCCAGAGTGGATCGAAGACTCGGACAAACCAGTGCTGAAGTGGTTGTGTGCGGAGTCTGGAGAGATAGGTGACAGTGGTTGTCAAAGCCATGTAGCTGAGGAGCTGTTGGATTCACCTGGCTGTCTCCGTTGGGGTGTGGAAGACGGCAGACGCTGCCCAATGAAGTGTCTGCGCCCTGTCCAGTGGTAAGTATGACCTCGCCGATACTGCATCCAGGGTCGCCCCGATGAAGTCGAGAACCCTTGTGGGTTCGAGATGGGACTTCTTCAGGTTGACCCGGAGTCCGAGCCGGGTGAAGAAGAAGCAGAGTCCGGTGTATGTCCTTGTACAGTTTTTGTTGGCAGGATGCCACCAAGATCCAATCGTTCAGGTAGAGGTAGATAGAGATGCCTTTCGTCCGCAGAAATGACACCACGGGGGCCATGCACTTGGTGAAGACCTGAGGCGCGGTCGAAAGGCCAAACAGCAGCACCCGGTACTGGTAGCAAGCGCTGTCGACCATGAACCGCAAGTATTGTCTGTGCTACGGGTGAATGGGGATGTGGAAGTAGGCGTCCCGGAGATCGATGGAGGTGAACCAGTCCCCTCGCCAATGGAAAGGCAGGGTCGAGGGCAGCGTGACCATCTTGAACCTCTTGGGGCGGATGTAGTCATTCACCCCTCTGAGGTCTAGGATAAGCCGCAGGGTTCTGTCCGTCTTCAGTACGGTGAAGTACCTCGAGAAGAAGCCAGTGGTTTTTGCTGAGGACGGAAGTGCCTCAATCACTCCCTTCTGTAGAAGGGACTGGATCTCTTCCAGCAATACCGAGCTGGCCGGGGTGCAGTAGTAGGCCCCTCGCAGTGGAATATCCTGGAACTCTATGGTGTAGCCCAGGCGGATGATGGTAAGTACCCAGGAGTCCGTAGTGATTTTCCGCCACTCGGTGAGGTGTCTGGCCAAGCTCGGTTGATGTCGAAGGTTTGATGGGAGGGTGAAGACTGGCGTCGGTGGAGACCTGCGCAATGCATCAAAACCGTGACTTCGTCCCTGACAAAGACTTCTTAAAAGAAGAAGACGGGCATCTTCTCAAAGGTCTCCGTGTGGCAGATGAAGTAGATGGTCGGGATGCAGCTGACTGCAGTGACCGCGGTTGATATGTGGAGGAGGAAGAGGACCTTCGCCACGATGGTCTAGAGTCGTAGCTGCCGAAGCTGCGGCGGACTGGGCCGGTTGATTAATGCCCATCTTCTTCGTTGTTAGACGGGCCTTATCAAGATGGTCCATGGCCTCATCCGTCGACGTATGGAAGAGTCCCTAATCGTCGAACGGGAGGTCCTCGATCCTCCTGCGGCTGTCTTCCTGGAGCCCAGACGAACGCAACCACGCATGTTGTCAGAGGGCCACCGCGCCGACCATCACCCACGAGGTAGCCTCCACGGCGTGCCTCGAGGTGGCGATCTGCTGGTTGGTGACTGCAACGGCTTCGCCGAAAAGCTGTGTGGCGGCAGCACGGGACTCCTCCAACAGATCCGCAAGGAACGGGGCAAGCTGGTCCAGGATGTTCCGATGGTATGCCGTGAGGCAAGCCATCATGTTCAGGGTCCTGGCCACCAGGGAAGATGCCGAGTAGAAGCGCCTACCGAAAGTGTTGAGCTTCCGACCTTCACGTCCGGCGGGGTCGTATCTGCTCGGTTTCCCCCCTTAGTCTGGGCCGACTTGACCACGATCGAGTTCGGGACCAGATGACTAAAGAGGACCTCCGCATCCTCTCACTGCGTCTTGTACAGGTGTTTGAGCCTGTGCGGGATGGCTGCGCTGAAGCCGGCTTCGCCCATGGTTGCTTCATGGCATCCAGCAATGTTGGCAGAAAAGGTAGCGGTGCAGTAGATGGCGGGCGTGTCTCCAGATATTGGAAGACAGGATCCTGTGCCGCAGGGGGTGGTTCCGCAACCTTCAGGCCAAGGTCATACGGAGGAGGGTTGCCGAGAACTGCCGCACGTCCTCTGGTGCCGACTCTGGTCCCAGTTCTCCGAATGCCAACGGAGGTGACTCGTGGGATGACAGAGTCGACTCCGCAGAATCAGAGTCCGACTCATACGACTCGGAAGATGGAGTCGGAGATCTTTCCGCTGCCCTCTCTTGAGATGGCTGGCGGGCAGGGAGAGCCAGGGTCACCGTCGGAGCGGCAGGCTGCACCAGTACCAAGGTCGACGTCATAGTCGGAACCGGTGTGACCTGGAGGGGCACCACCGAGGGCCGAGGGCGGTGGGCGGCCTGTGTCGTCGCCGGTCGTGTCGCTTGTGTCACGATGGGTTGGCATAGGACGCGTCGCGGTCGATGTTGTCCGCGGGGGAGGCGACACTGCCGTGTACTCAGGGTGAGGGCTCCCTAGACCTCTGGTGACGCGGCGAGTCGGATTGGCGGGGTGATCGGCTCGGCAGCCTCTCATAGTGGGCGCGATGGGCTTCTCTGGAAGGCAAGCGAGACCGATGTCGAGGTGACCAGTACCGAACGTCGGGGTGGTACCAGTCCCTGTATGATGGGGAGTTCGAGTAGTACGACCCTGGGGGCTCGCGCCAGAGGTGCTCCTGGCCGTACCTACCAAGATAGGAGGCGGAGGTGTAGACGGTGTCCCCAGAGTAAGCTCTCTCCAGGCTCATCTCCCGATGTTCGCGGGGATGGAGGCCTGGCTCTCTGGTCAGGAGAGTGGGAATCACTGTGTCTAGAGGCTGGCCTGTGGGTAGGCAAAGGCCGACGTCGGACCACAGCCTCCCCCCGGCAGTCCAATGGTGATCCAGCAGGGTAACCGCAGCCGTCAGCTTGGGCGGTTCCAAGGGTAAGACCTCCATGGCCTGCTCCTCTTCAGACACCTCGAGGACCTCTTGATCTTCCGGGAGCTCTTCTGGTTCCCCAGTGAGCTGAGTGGGTGGAGGTGTCAGGAGACGAGTCTCCTTCTGGGGAGAGTGCCTCTTTTCCTTCCTCCTCTTCTTCTTTTCCTTCTCCTTACTGGAGTCCTGGGCTGGGGGATGCTTCTTCTGTGTCGGTGCTTAGTGGCTTGGAGAAGGTGGAGGTCTGCGAGTCCACAGGATCCTCTCAAGCCGGAGGAGCTGATCCTTCGGTATCCTTGGGAGCTTCAGGGTCGGTACCCAGCCGGTACCGACAAGGTGGAAGGTGCGGCAGCCGCTGCCGCTGCCAATGAAGAGGTTGCTGGAAGAGCGGATTTTTCGGCCATGACACCGTGGGCCCCGGTCTGGTTTTGTGCACACAGGGACTCCTCCCAACAATGAGACTTCAGTCTCGCTGAGCGGTTGCGGAGGGTCTGGTGGGTAAACTGCTTACACACGGGGCAGGCCTGGACGTTATGGCCCTCGCCCAAACAGAAAAGGCACTCACGATGTTTGTCCGAAAGCGCGACCTTCCTTCCACAGGAGACATAGCTTTTGAACAACGCTGACATCGAATGCATCCAGCAAGTAAAGAAGAGAGGGAGAGAACGGGGATTCAAATCGAAAGAACCAGTCCAAAATCCAAAAATCATACGTCAAGCCAAAAACGGGTCGAAACCAGCAAGTCAAAAGCACGAAAGCCAAATCGTAATCCAAAAACCATAATCCAAAAATCAGAAAACTGGGTCAAAAGCCAAGAATAAAGCCAAAAGCACAAGCTACCCAAAGAACCTTCTGTTTGCAACGGCAGACAAGAAAGAACTGAGGAGTGACCGTTGCTCGGCGGTCTGAGCATGCGCAGTACCCGGCATGGGGGAGGGATTCCCGCCAAGCTATCGAGCTCTAGAATCTTCCAACGCTACCGCGCAGGCACAAAAGCTCCTAATGTATGAGGTACAGAGACCATGAAGAAGAACTAACATCACATTGGATTTAGGCTACTAAGCAAAACAGAAACTGTAGTCAAGACATCAGAAGAAGGCTAAAACTTGGAAAGGCAGCCATGAATGACCTAGATAAGATTCTCAAATGTAAACATGTATCAATAAATACTGAAGGAATCATCCATGCCATCATATTTCCAATTTTTATGTATGATTGTGAAAGTTTGACTATGAAGAAAAGTAATAGAAAGAGAATCAACTCAGTTGAAATGTGGTGCTGGACAAGAGTTGTATGGACATGATAGACTGCTAAAAAGACAAATGAGTGGATCTTAGAGGACATGAAGCCTGAATTCTCCTTAGAAGTAAAAATGAATAAACCGAGGATGTTATACTTTGGATATATCAAGAAACAGTGTGACTCATTAGAAGGACAATAATGCTTGGTAAAGCGGAAGGCAGCAAGAACAGAAGGAGACTGCACTATAGGGGGATCCATTCAGTCAAGGAAGCCACAGTCCTGAGTTAGGGACCTAAGCAGGGCAGTTGATAAGCAGCCTCCTAGAAGTCTCTCATTCATAGAGACTTCATTCATTCACAGTAAGTCAAAAGCAACTTGATGACAAATAACAACAACTTGAAAAAGACCAAGCTTAAATAAAGGTACTTTACCTTCTGTTCCTAACAAGGATTCTTCCATTGTTAATTGTGCTAGTGGAACTACGAATTGTGCTCCTGCCTCCCATTTCTTACGATCACCTGCAACCAGAGAATTTTCTGCTTGCTCTTGATTACTGATACCAGCTGTAACTATCTCGTAGTTGTCTTTGGGTTCATTTTTCTCTTCCACATCTTCCTGTGCTTTAATGTTTTGATTCAGTCTTCTAAGTATTTCTCGCTTGTTCTGAAACAAGGAAGAAATAATATGGCACAGGAATTAAACTCTGAAATAGAAGAACAAAACAAAGGCCAAGTAATTTAACTTACCTGACTAGCAACATCAGGCTTTATTTCCACTGGGGTTTCTTCGACAACCACTGCATTTTCATCCTTTAAAGCCAGAACATAATGTAAAAGTTTGTTTCAAATACAGTGACGACTAGATAAAAGAAGAGTGGAAAAAAGCAATATTTGCAATTCACTACAAAATAATGAATGCTATAACACATTCTTTTTAGGTAGAATTTCAATAAAGGCCACTTTAATCTTTGAAACAAGGCAAATTTGATGCCTCCTTTTAATGCAGAGAGATTAGTCATATGAAGTAGAACGGGTCATATTATTCCTCCCCCACAGGTCATATTTTGTTGCAGAAGCCATACAAAAATAAATGTAAAATGTAGGCATTCTATAACGCTGCCATGTGCAGAATTGTAAATAATGTTCTCAAATTTTATCCAATTGCAAACAAAAAATATTCCAACTAATCAATGGATTTTCGATACTGCCTCCAAGCCAATATAAATGTTGGGACCAAAACCGCTCCATATTGTTTTTTTGGTAACCTAAAAAACAAAGTAACAGAAGTGATGTACCCTGTTGTCAGCATATTTGGCCCACGTGAGGAAATTTGTTTTTGTTTTCTCTTGGAAATACTCCACAATACAAGAATTATGTGTTTTGTTTTACGTTGTTCTGCATTTTATACTCTGGCTATGGTTGTTTGGGTAGAATGTACTTGATTCTTTGCACATGAGGTATTATTATGCCTCAAAATACACTGGAATTTTATTTGGAGTCAGGGGATTTACCACAACTTAGAGAATATCATTTTTAAAAATCTTAATGGTCCACAAGGATTGATTCTTGTGCCTAAACAAATAATATAACACATAAAGGGTGAAAACCCACTTCCCCAGCATGCATATTGTACCTATTTCTATTTGAAATAACCCAGATTCCAGTGACCTGATCCAGGAATGGTCCTATACAAGGAATTATCAGACCCAGTCCTCCTTTTTAATTACTGCTTATCAATTTTATCTTGTAGTCAAGAAAAAAACAGGGATTTTTTTTTAAAGGTGGTAGTGGGACAAAAGAACTCTTCACAACTGCAAAAAGGAAGAGTGAACAAGAGACAAACAGTCCCAAGTATGTTATTTTAATGTATGTGTGCGGGGGGAGGGATCTTATGTTAAGCTTGTTTCTAAAACCCAGTTTTCCAGTACTTAAAAATATATTACCTACCGCACCCACTTCTTTCAAAGCTGAGGTCATAGAGATGATTTGTGGGGAACCGGGCTTCAGTATCCTGGTAGGAGAACCTCCAATTTCTTGCTTGCTGTGTGTAGGACTTATCTCTGCAGCTACCATAGGACTCTTTATCCCTTTAGCTATCAGCTGTGGGTTTAATAGAATATATATATATATATCTCCACACATATGCACACACTATATAGTAAGACCAGGAAAAAAAGTTAGATCTGCTACAAAAATGCAAATCTGCAAAAGCTGTTATTTTTTAATGTACAGTTTCATACTGAAGGATCTTGTAGAACCTTTGAAACTGAAAGAAAAAAGTTGGTAGTATAAGCTTTCATAGACTTAACCTACTTTACCAGACTTAGTCTGTGAAAGCTTATGCTACCAACTTCTTTTTCTCAGTCTCAAAGATGCGACAGATCACCGTGCAGGTAGATCCAGGCTAATGAAGCTGCATCTTTGAATTCTAATTTTGTACTGATATTGCTTGACCAAATTTTACTATTTGTTTTCATCTTTAACAAAATGTTTATTTACATTTTTCATCCCTCCCATTTGCCATATTCCATGGGCGTTATCCTCAAAACAGAAGTTATTTTCTAAGCTACAGCCATAGTTTTGGTGTTATATTAGGGATGGAAACAGTTTCAGAAAAAGATAGAAAACAATACTTTTCTAATGTAAAGTTTCTAAGCACAAATCTCATACAGATAAAAAGAGTTAAAGGCTGAATATGTCTTACATGTTCTTCCCAAGCTCTCCTCTCTCTTTCATATGCTTCTTTTCTCTTTCGCTCTAATTGTTCTTTTAAGACTGCAGCCCGGGCATTTGCTTGTGCCTTGAAACATGATAATAGTACTTTAAGTAAGAGATACAAGCTTCCTAAAACTGAAGAAAACTTCACATACATCAAACTAAACCTTCAATTATGTAATATTCTGCACACTGTTTTGTGTCTAAGACTATCTAGTAAACTGTTGTGTTGTATTTTTTATCCATTACACCTCCAAGGGATAGATTATTTAATATATAAGATAAATACACTGAAGTTTAAGGCACACCAATAGGTGGACAATAAATTACTAAATTGTTGCTACTGCTAGATACAAATGAGTTGTTACCACTAATTCAAACAGTCATAAGAAGTGGACAGCCATCTAGGGGATTTCAGGAACGTGAGCAGAACTTGTGGATCAACATAAGCATTCTACTGGGGCCTTCACAAGCAGTTCTGTTTATGCAGGCAATGAAATTAATGAGTAAGCACTTGTGACTACGTCCATATACTTCTTTGCATTTCAACTCAGAAAATTTGTGTCCCTCACTCATTTGCCTCTACTGTCAAAAAGAGCCAAGTTACCAACCCTCCTTATATGAAAGCAGCCAGGATTAATCTACAATACTACAAGCTAGATCTCCCATAAGTCCTTCGCTCCAACTCAGCCTGAGTCAGGGCATATCCAGAATTTACAAGAAATCCTAGAATAACCTTGCCAACAAGCAGCAAAACTCTACACTCACTCTTTTGAACAGTCTCCAGCCAAAACACTGTTCAGTACTCAGCAGCAATAACCAGGCAGACAAGTGCTAGATTTAGAACTATGCTTTTCATCATAACACAGACACATACAAATCCGATGGCACGGTAGTAATATTTACTTGGGAGCCAGAGTGATGTAGTGGTTTGGGTACTGGACTACAACTCTGGAAATCAGGGTTTGAATACCCAAGGGGTAACCTTGGGCAAGTCACACTCTCAGCCTCAGAGGAAGGCAAAAGCAAACCTGCTATAAACAAATCTTGCAAAGAAAACCCTGCGACAGAGTTGACTTAGGGTCATCATGAGTTGGGAATGACCTGAAGGCACATAACCACCAGTATTTGCTGACAAATATACAGAAATAAGAAGAAATATTCAAAAATAGTAATCAGAGAAAACCATTTAAGAATTCATACAGGAGGCCAAAAAAGTAAGGTAAACATCCCAGTTCTTGTACCAGAAAAATGAACATGGACCTCCTCACACAGCAAGACTCAACACCACAATATAGGCACAGACAACATGGGTGATGGAGGATGTCAAAGAAGCTAGGCTTAGCTTATGAAAAATATTGGCCATAACTGAGGTGAACCCAATCAACCAATCAGGGCTGAAAACCTTCCACCATCTTAACAACCAAGTAGGCTCCCATTAGAACACAAATGAAGTTGTTTTTTCATGAATGAGGAAGGCCTCTGAACATGCTTAGACAATGCACACACACAAAAAAAGAAAACAGACGTATTTTTTGCTTTACATCATGCTGGAGTAGTTTATGTGCAAACATGGAAACTACAGAGAGAAACAGAACTGACACAGGTTTTTTTTTACAGTTACCTTTAGTGCTTCAATCTTTTGCCGCCTTATTTCTGCTTCTTCATTTACTATACATACAGGAAAACCACCAGTTTCATTCTGTAAACAGTTACTTAGGAGAATCAAATTGATGCATTTTACAGAGAAAAAAGAAAAAGAAACCATTGTAGCTCTCTATTAATTTTATTACTTTGTAAGTATGAGTTCAGAGGAAAATTATCATCATCTCTATAGTTCTTTATCTTAAAATTTAATATACCTTTGTGCTCTGTACACTTGCAAACATAATGGTTTAAACTAAGACAGGAGTCTGGAGTGAAATGTAAAGGCATCTTACTATGTTGTATTCTCTTAAAAACATCTGGAAGTCATATGACTCACAAAATGTTTTTGGGCGCAATTTTCAGGTGAAAAATCACACCTAATTTTTTTTTTTTTGAGATAAGGCTTGAAATGGAGGGGGGCTAAAAAAGAAAAATGGGGTCTGCGGGCAGTATAGGTGCCCTGTATTTTCCCTATCTTTGCAGTACAGCCTCAAGTACCTTCCATGCAACTGCTTCCTTAATGCACTGATGGGCTGAATCTTACAGAACTAGGTATCAAGAAAGCTTCCACTCTATGCACTGTATCAGAATCAGCAGAGCTCAACTGGATAAGACAGAAGAATCAATTTAGTTGATCTGGCAAAGCAAAGAAGAGTCCTATCTTGGGGGCAAGGAAAATAGACCTAAAACAAAATGACTTTATCACGCAAACCAGTAAAGACATTTTCAACTAGCCTTTTCTCCACGAAGTTTAGCTTTAATTTGCTGACGTTCATTGAAGTTTTGAAGTCTAATTTGTCTTAATCTTGCCAAGTATTCCTGGGAGAATATAAAATCAAAGAGATGTTTCTGTGAGACTGAAGCTGCAATAATATAGATATTCAGTAAAACACATAAATTTCACAAAGTGGCAAATTAAAGTGACAAACTCTTTGATAGAAGAGTAGCACCACTATATTTGTAAGAGAATTGAAGTGACTCAACTGATCCATCACTGTGGATTAGGAAGTGTGGAGCAGTCATAACTATTAAAGGCAATGAGGGCTAATTGTGTTGCAAGGGAAGATGGATGATTCATTTCTGGTGACATACTTAGGTTATTCATCAAAAGGACATCTCTAGGAACTGAATGTGATACTGATTAGAACTAAGGAGAAATCTTTTCCTTTGATTATACAGTAATCCCTCCACATTCGCTTGGGTTAGGGGCACAGGACCCCCGTGAAAGTAAAAAAAATGTGAATAACTCTAGGCCCTCCCAAACCATATTTAACAAACTAAAACACACTGTAGATTCCTTTGAGGCATCAGGGTTCCTTCACAAGCCAGAAGTGGGGGGCTGGTGGGGCTTACTGCCACCTTCACTGTTGCCCCACACCATTTTCAACAGGGACTTAAAAGCCTCGTTCGCAGTTTCTCAGTCTTATGAGGCTTGCAGTCCCTATTAAAAATGGCATAGGGAGGCAGTAGAGGTGACAGCAAACAATCCATGAATAATCAAATCCACAGAAGTGAAACCTGCAGATGTGGAGGGCTGACTGTACATGACAATCCATGCAGATAAATGAGGCAGAAAAAGGGGGTTCTATGTGTGTAATGAAGGCAGCAAGCATGCAGGAAGCATACCTCTTCCTCCTTGTTTCTTGTTTTCCTTCCTCTTGATGTAATGGGCCTGCCTCCATAGATAGCTGCCAGGTTTTTCAGTGTGTCCTGTTCACCATTTAATGTATTAAATTCAAGAATAGCTGGGGGCATCACATAATCTAGCCTTTCATTTATCAGCATATCAATAATCATTGTCAAGGAATGGTTACCCACAATAAAGCAAAAATACATTCTTAAATACTATTTAATTACCCAAGATTGTTCTATTTTCTTTTTTGTATGTTTACTCATGTGTGTATGCCTTTAAGACTGTCCAATCTGTTGGTATTGGAACACTGGACACTAGTTTTATAGTGACTGGTATATTTAGCTGGAACTTCATTAGCCCTTTTCGTTGTTGTTGTTAAACACCATATATTTAAGAAATGTCTAACTTCTTTGTTCACATCAAAATAAAGGATGTAATAAATAAATAATTAAATGATAAAATAAATAAAATCTCATTGTAGCATATTTTAAAGGTATGCTTCCCAGTGGAATGTCACTCTGCATTTTTCCCATAAATCTTGAAATCACTATGATGGCGTATATCATTGCCAACTTTATAATTAAGTATTTGTATACATTTAAGATGGTAATTTTGTGTAACGCTGATAGTTTGGACACATTGCTACAAATATCACATATAGGCTGAAATAATGGAAGAAGTAATGCTTGAGCTCTTCCCTACAGAGGGCACTACAGGTTTTAGTCTTTTGACTGGGCACAATTATCAAACTCCAGGCATTTTTATTGTATTAATTTATTGTAGGAGAATTTTAAGATAGTTAAAGGCTGAAATTCCCTGTACTCCACTTTGCTGATAGATCTGCCATTTCTCCCTCAAACTTATACTCTTGTATAACATAATCCTATTATTCATAGGTTCTCCTGTCCCTAAGCAGAAAATGTACAATAGTGTGCTGGAGAGAGAGCAAGGGAAGTGCTTGACTGGTTGTGTGATTGTTTTACACTTGTGTAGGAACCGGATACAAATGCAAACTGCTCTTTTTAAAACTGATTATTGGTTCTTTTCAGCCTGAACAACATGGTGCAGCTTTCAATAAATCACAGATGGTTGGAAAAAGGATAAAAGACTATTGTGAACAGAAAACAACGGAATTCACGTGTCACGGCTATATCGCTGCAGTTGTTTCTTCTATTGGATAATTTAGCAACCCTATCAATGTTTTTCTTGTGTGTGTAAATGTGATTTGAACATATATGGATATATAGGTAGCTGCCATCTTCCAGTCTGTATTTATCACACGCTCATGGTCATTTTTAAAAGAACAATGATGTTCAACCATGTGTTGTAAAAGTGGCAGAGCCACAGAGCCTAAGATGGAAGAGGGCTTAAGATACAGAAGATTGACTGTTCTTTCTGGACATCATCACAATTAAAAGTGAGTCCTAGATGTTCCTGAAGATTATTTTCCAGGTTACCTGGTGGTGCCTATAAGGATGCTGCTGGTAGACTGGAAGACTGCTGAAAGGATGCGTGTGAGGTACAAGATGATGATTTGGACCTGGTAAATTTGGATATGGAATATTTGCATGAGAACCTGTATGGTCATTGTAGCTGGTGCTTCACCCTAAAACCCATTTTTCTCACTGTCAATCTGGCCTTGAAGAGGCAGTCCATTGCCTCATTGGTCTTGGAGTTAAATAAGCCCTCCTCGTCGAACAGAGGATCTTCTATGCACTGGCTGGTATTCTCAGCCAAATGCAACCATGTGTAGCAATGGAGAGCAACTGCCCCAGACATCATTTTGGCTGCAAAGTCCACTAAATGGTAAGCCAATTGCATTTGTTGTGTTGTCAGAGAATGCACTACCTGCTGGAAAAGCAAGGCTGCATTCCTTTGATTCTCTGGGAGATAGCATTTTCTTCCATAAGAACCTTTCATAAGCCAACAAGCTTGTACGTTTACCAAACGTATGCGTTGGGCCAACGATAAATAAAAGCGATGTCCAAATACCTGCCCTCTTGATCAGCAGGTGTGGGGTGAGAATTCTTGTCACTCCTGGTCTGGGATGCTTCCATCACTATGGAATTTGATGCAGTGTATGTAAAAAGAAAAGAGGTTCCTTCCTGTTGAGTTTGATACAGGTGCTCAAGATAGCAAGAAGCTGGTGGTAATAATAATGATCTGGCCTAAGACTGTTTAATGAGGTCATGAAGATCGGCAGGAGTGACATTGTGGCCAGTGTGGGAATCTGCAAGTCCAACATTTGAAAGATCAGATCCAAGACTCAAGTTGGTGGGACTGTGACACCTGACCCCAATAACTTAGGCATGCTAAGTATGGTATCAGTAAACAGCTTGATGTCCCTTGGAGAAGAAGGTGGGCTAGTGCCCTCAACAGTAGCAGGAGAGGAAGTGAGTGAAGACGGTGAAGCCAGAGAAGAAGAATCAGAATCACAGCTGTCAGAAGAACCAAGTGAAGCTTTGTCCTGCGATACGGGAGCAGAAGAAGGAGATGTAATGGTGACTGGTACAGAAATTACATGAGTCATCAGAAGAGTTTCAATAGCAGCAGTAGAGATGGAGGAACAAGGAATCACACTGGGAATGGATGCAGAGTAAATGGTGGAGAAACAGCTGGAGGTGCCAAAGCTGGAGGAGGAGGTCGAGACACTGTTGCAATTATTCCATGTGGCACAGATGGAAGATAGTGGTGCAATAATGGTGGCACCTGTATCTGAGGCATTAGTGGGGAGTAATGGTGAATGATGCATAGGACCTTCAGGCTGTATTTGGGCATGTACAGACCTTGAGTAGTTTTGGTACCAATGTGGAGAATGGTGAGTGTGGTAGTATGGAAACTCCCTGTAGTGATAGTGGTCCTGATAAGAGGGAGAGTAAGAGTGGTACAATCTCAATATTTCCCTCCAGAGATGCTTTGGTTGGCACCAATCCATATAGGAGACAGAGGTGTAAGGCGCACTGGTATTCTCTACTGTGATGAAGTTCTGAGTTTGTGGCTACCTGAAGTGCCAAGGCAGCCTGGAAGCAGGTTGCTAGGCAAACAGAATAGCACCTCAGGAGAGAAACCTAGCCCAGTAGTGTGTGGGAGGGGCTTGTGGCTGAGAGAAAAAGTCACCTGTGGTGCTTGGATTCCTTCAGTGAGAGCCTAACAAGAAGCTAGGCAGCACAGTCCCTCAGCCAGTTAGGGAGTGTGACTGTTTCGGGAGGTTTAGTTCTCAGTGGAAGCCTAGTGAGAGGCAGAAGAGTAATTAACCTTAGTAGGATGTGTCAGAGTTTATGACCTAGATTGAGGGTTAAGCCTTTGGTGGAAGTTTTATCAAGGGGCTGTTGTATGATAATTATGCCTTTTGTGAAAGTCTAAAGACATAATTGAATTGTTTCTGAGCAGTGAGATAACTATTAATATTATCTGAAGAGTGCACTGAAAAAATGTATCCACATTGAATGGCATATGAACACCAATACACAACTTTATTCTTATTGTTATCTCAATACATGTTACAATTTATCTTTGCACAAACTGACTTGAATTGTATACAGTATATAAAGTAACACAGAAAACACGCTATCATAAAATTATCATAAATAAACATTGAAACACCTCACCATTTTACGCAAAGGTGGTGTTACAAGAGGGGATGAAGAGCTGTGTGGTAAAGCCTTATTAGATTGGGAACTGCCACACCAATCTGGGAGAAGTAACATCCAGTCACACCTATAAGTATATGATCTTTCCCTGTGGAAAGGAGACTTGTCTCATCTAGGTGATGGTGGAAGAGGTATATGCCTAAGGGGGTTCTGACAAGATGGAGAAGCAGCTGCACGAGAGGTAAAGATGGCCTGGGTGAGAGAAGATACCTGGAGGGTGGGCACATCTTGTTCCAGCAGTGTCTCTCACTGAAAGAGGATAAGTAACAGTTGGTATCAATGGTGCATCAGGTTGAACTACGTGAGTCGGTAAGCCCCCACTGTTGGAGGAACCACTGCGAGAGAGGTCACTGGCTTTGACACTGGCTGCTGTGTATTGTTTAGACATTTTTTTCCTCCAGTCTATCGTTCTCCTTTGATACCGAGCAACCATTCGGTGAAACTGCTATCTTATGTCTGGACCTGGAGCGTGTGGTTTGGGAGGACTTCGATCCAGGCACCAAAGAAGACAGACAAACGACTCCCCTGCTACTGATAGAACAGTAGATGACAGGGTTTATGGCAGTGGAACAGAAGAAAGTGAATACCAAGTGAGCCATCAAAGTACTGGTACTGAAGAAGCGACAGAGACAGAAACCGGTGGCATTAAATCCAATATCAGTACCAAGGCCATCTTCTATTTTTGGTTTGATTTCTGAGCTCTTGATGCTGTGGTGAGGCTGAGAATAGTGGTTTCTTTAAAGCTGCCTGGTCTGCAACTTGCAATGACTTCTCTCAGCAGTATAGTTTGAATCTTAAGACCCAATATTTTCCAGGACCTGGGTGGTGAAACCTCTGCAGATAGAACACTTTTCTACCATGTGTCTCTTGTCAAGACAGAACAGACACAGAAACTTTACTTTCACACAAAGAGCAGAGTTTGAAAATAGAAGCAGATGCCATACAAAAGAGGAAAAGGAGTGGCAGAGCCCCAAAGTAAAGAGAAAGTTTTTTTTAAAATAGCGGTAGAACAAGAAGGAAAATACAAGAAGAAACAATAGGAGAAAAAGTAGTAAGTATGAAATAAGTATGAGAGAATAGTACAAGAAAAAAAGTCAGCATACTACTTAATTACACAGAACACTTCAAGAGAAGTCATTCTGACAACAGACAAAGAGAGGATAGTAGCTTTGGCAGGCTAGAACATGCACAGTATAAAGAGGGAAGCAGGATTCCTGCTGAGCTACTCAGCTCTGGAACATTCCAATGGAGTCTCTGAACAGGCACAAAAACCTATTTGTGTGAGGCACAGAGATGATGAAGTAGTAAGCCTTACAGAGTTCAATAACTTATTTCCAGGTAAGTATGTGCAGAATTGTAGCTGTAAGGGCACTGCGTTGGATAATGATCATCATGAACTGCAAACATCATGGAAAATACCAACTCTGTATTTAAACTGAACCAGTTATTAGGAATAAATAGATTTAAAAATAGAGGCCACTTTAATTTATGGACTGCTTTAACAAAAGCCCAAGTGTTAAGGATTCTAATGTCTCACTGTAAGATTACCAATACTTTCTTCAAGTTCATATGAGAGCTAACTATTAAAAGATAATTCAAAGACTTGTACACTAGGAATGTCAAAGGTCCTACCATGTGTCCTTCAGCACGAGCTTTATTTTGCATGGCTTCTCGCTTCCGCTGCCAAAACTCCTCAACTTGTTTAGCTCTTTCTGCAGCTACCCACCCTTTTTGCCTAAGAACAACATTTCAAGAGTTTAATTTACTAATATGCCTCGATAATGATTAATATAAGAATTAGTGGAGAAGAATATTAAACACAACTCCATTTCAAGATTTCAACAGACTGAGAATAAGAAATATGTAAAGAAGAGGACATCAAGATCACTCAGCAATTTACTGATCAAGAAATAAACATACTGTGACAGGATATCAATTGCTTTACAAGTCTACACCCAAACTTGGTAGCAGCAGGTAACAGGTACAGACTTCTTTTTAGAGAGAGATTGTTTCATAATAAAATGCTAATATGGTATATGAATAACATGAATAGACTTCACCTTGCCAATCTGGAGAGAACTAATCATTTGTCTGTTTTTACATTTTTACTTTCTGAACAACCCTGGGTGAAGCTTTGCCTCAAAACTCAGTACTGAAATCAAAAACAAAAGGGGTCTTCAACTATTTTGAAACTGAATCCTCAGGAAACACAGGTAATAGTTTCATACTCTATGTTTACCACCATTATACAAATGGTATACAGTGTGCTCTCTTCTGGTGTGACCTCCACATACACAAAAGTCACATGAAGTGTCACTTCCATTATAAGTTAATGGATACAACAGGTGCACACCTGTGCAGGCATGCACATGTTGCATCCATTGACTACAATGGAATATACCACTTGCACTTTTGGTTGGGTTACTGAAATGGAATCCCCACGTATGTGGAGGGAGCACTGTATTATTGTCTCCTGCAACAAACATGAATAACAGAAATACCTCCTTAAAGCAACTATGTTTGTGAAACTTTATCAGCGTTTGCCAATAAACTAAATGGATGTGACAAAAATCTACATGCAATGGATAGAATTATATGTGTCGTTATTCCAACCTGTTTGCGTTGGCTTGTCTAGACACCTCCTCTAATCTTTTCATTCTTCTTCTAATTGTATCAGCATCAGGTGCACGATGGTGGCCTGCAGGCCCATTAGGCACTCTTGCATGAACTCCAGGTGGAAGCCCTCTGTAAATAAACACAGCAATTTTCACTACTTTTGCGAGGAATTATATGTACTTTACTTTTAATGAATGTACGCATACCTTTCAGCAGGGTCTTGACCAGGTTTTTCTTTCAATTCAGCATCTTTCATCTCTGTTACTTTAATATTTTCTCTTTGTTGCTGTATGTGATCAAAAATAGCATGATAGTGTTCATATGGTCCGCGACAAGGCACAGGTGAAGGCACAACAGGTCCACCGCCACCAAAAAAATGAGCCTAAAAGTTTTAAAAAAATATGTTCTCATGTTCTGATTTCAACAGACACTATCTTTTAAGATAATGCAAGTCCAATTTTTAAAAAAATTTTAAAAATCAAAAAGCCATGTTTGAATACAATGTGGTAGCCAATGGAGTAAAATTATATTCATTTAAATATGACAGTTATTTTATCACCAATAGAAACTAGTTATCACGCAGTTTCCCCCAAAAAAAAAAAAAGGCAAAAAAATAAAGTGTTGGTGGCACATGGAATTTTACATTTTTATGATATTACTTGTCCCCTTTTTTAGGCAAAGACAGAAATCTCAAAAAATAGAAATCTCAGTATTCGCTGACATATATTTAACATCTGAGTAAGGAAATTGATCTATTTTAAAAACATCATCCATTTCACCATGTATTACAATAAATGCTTTTTGGTAGGAGAATAGTTTTATAACCATATCAACAGATTTGTTACTGAAATGTGTCTTCAGCTCAGCTCCAAGATATGGCTCCCTATAACACGGTGTTCTTTTTTTTTTGGAGGGGGGGCACATTTTTTCAGAAGAGGCTTGTCATTCTCTTTTTTTTCAACTGAGGGAGGATGATTTACCTAAATCATCCAGTGAGTTTTCGCAGTTGGGGGAGATTTGAACGCTGGTTTCTAAAAATCCTATTCTAACACCCAAGCCACTACACCATCCTTCATTCGGGAAAAATTATACATAAAGAACATATTTATATTCTACTTCACACATATAGACAGACTACCCTTATGAAGCCTCCTAATGGATCCCACTGAAGCAAATCTCTATCTAGTCCAAATGTATCTCATTCTGTAAGTCAAGGCTGAGTATTTAAAGGAGAATGAGAAGTTGGTACTTACGTAATCTCTTTCTGGGATGACAGGAGGAACAATCCACCACGCATGGGACTTGGTCCTGGCCACTGACGCGGGAGTTTTTCAGGTTTTCCCGTTAAACGTTTATAAGAAACGACTCCCTGTCCCTCTCTCTTCAGTTACTTTCCTAGCATGACAGTTGTATGAAACTCCTATCCTCCAACCCAGGGGTGGGCGTGGATTTTCCTCCTGTCATCCCAAATGAGCGTTCACGTAAGTACCAATTTCTATTCTCGGGCTACAAAGGCCAATCCCCCCGGGGGACATTCCAAGCTGTTTCCTGGGTGGGTTTACTAACTACAACACTGCCTGTAGCACCTTGCGTCCGAAAGCCGCCTGTGCTGACTTGTATTTATCCAACTTGTAATGTCTAATAAAGGTAGATACCCCTTTCCACCCTGCTGCCTCGAAACCTCTTCCAAGGAGCACGTGGTTGATCCACTGATGTTGCCATGGAACGTGTTGAATGCGCCCACACGTTCGCTGGTCTAGGCTTTTTGGGGGTCAAACAATGAAAAAAGTTTTTACCCAAGCCATCACTGTTTTACTACCCGCTGCCCCAATGTTTTATCTTTGAAAGATATCAGCAGTGCGTCTGTCTTTCTCAGTTCTTTATTTTTCTTTGTGAATTTACTCTCATCTAACATAAAGAGATGCCACTTCTTCTCTAACTGATGGACCGGCTTTGGGCAGAATGTTGGTAGGTGTATCTTTTTTTTGGGTGTGATGACAAGCTTTTATTTGAATTTTGGGTCAAACCTAACTTTCTTGTCATGGTCAAATACACATGTTTTTCGTTTACTGACGCCTGCCAGCTCTGACACCCTCCTTGCTGATGTTATCGCCAACAAAAATGCTGTTTTAAAGGATAGTAGTCTTAGGGATGATTCCTTTAACGGCTAAATGGTGGTACCGTTAGCGCATTTATACCGGGTTCAGGTCCCAAGAAGGGAATTGTGTACTGTTACCAATTAAGGGTTTCTCCCCTCAGAAACCTTTTTTTTGGGGGTCTCACAAAAGAAGTGCCCCTCTCTGATAGGATGCTGATAGTGCCGCCACCTGTTTTTTTAATGTGTTAGGCCTGGCCCCTTGTCGATTCCATCCTGTAAGAAATCTAAGATTTTGAAATCCCTATGTCTTCCAATGAAATTCTCTTTCCTGAACACCGGGACTGGAAATTTCCATGTCCTTTCATAAATCCTTTGGGTGGACACCCCTCCCCCAGAATGGTTTTTACCACCTTCTCGGGTAGCCTTGATTCACTAGATGTCTCCGCTCAAAGTCCATGCTGTTAGCTTAGCCATTAATTGGATGACTTACCGGACCCTGCATTAACAAATCCGGCCTGCACGGTAACCTAATTTGCCCTTGGGACATCCGCAGTAGCATTAAAACCCAAGGGCCTCCTTTGGCCAAAAATGGAGCTATCAGCACCCCCGAAGCCTTTTCCTGGCAAATCTTTGCCAACCCCTTTTTGTATAATCCTTATCGGGGGGAACGCGTAATGCATTCCGGGAAAACAACAGTGCATCGTATGTTTCTGAACCTCTGTCTCCAGGTAATGAAAAATATTTTTTAGTTTTGTGTTCTGCGCCGTAGCAACAAATCTATCCGTAATGGTCCAAAATTGTTTTGACTTCCTGGAATACTATTTTGGGGGGGCCCTTTTCCGGATGAAAGTGTTCCTGCATATCCGCCTGCAGGTTTTTGATGCCTCTCAGGTGTATCGCTGTGATAGACTTTATATGTCTTTTGCCCATTTGAATAGGCAATCTGCCTCGTTCCATGTTGCCTCGAATGCAGTCCTCCCTGCTTGTCGTGGTTTTGGCTGTCATGTTGTCTGTTGAGCTAAACAAGCCCCTTGACCAGATGGGCACCCCCCTGAAGTGCTAGCCAATGGCTTTAATCCAGATAATTGATGTTGCGGTGACTGTGACTTGCCGTCCATTGTCCCTGAATGGCCATACCTTCGCAGTGTGCTCCCCAACCGTACAGGCTGGCATCTGTTGTTAATGCCCCAGTTCTGCACTTGGAAAAGGGAATTCCTTTCCACGTTCTTTGTTTGCAGCCACCAACACATGTCGGACCAAACATCCGTGGTATCTCTACTGTGTAATGTCTCTTCCTTGCAATTGCTGCCTGATGTGACATCAGCAACCTCTGTAGAGGCTTCCATGGTAGCTTGCCCACTGAACTAGTTGTTTTTATCCAAAGTCCCCATTTCTGTGCCAATCGCATTATGTCCATAGATTTGTTTTTTTTTATCCTGTGGGCTGCCTTTTTTACTGTCTTGACTCTTTCCGTGGAAAGGTACATCATGCCCTTTACTGTACTTATATGGGCTCCTAAATGTGTTAGTTCTTTTGGGATTATAATTTTTTTTGTTGGTGAAGCCGTAGTCCGCAGATTTGGATTGTAACCGCACATCCTGTTGTAACCTGGCCTCTGACCTTGTTTTTCCAGGATGTCGTCTAGGGGGGGAACAGTTGTACCCCCTGCGTTTAAATATGCAATCAGGGGAATTAACACCTTGGTGAACACCCGTTGTGCCGATGCTAGGCCGAACGGTAACGCTCTGAACTTAGTGACTGTTTTTGTAATTGAATCTCAGGTATCTCCTGTCTTCCATGCACATGGGAATATGTAAGTATGCCTTTTTTAATCGACTGATGCCAAATAATCTCCAATTTCCAAGTTGTCCTTTATGGATTGCAATGTTTCCATTTTGAACTTCTTGTATTCTACGAATTTGTTGAGATACCTGAGATTTTCTGGCCTGTGTTTTCCGTTCGGTTTGGGGTACCACAAAAGACACAGAATATACCCCTGTCATCATCTCTCTGGTGGTACTTGCTCTATGGCCCCTATGTTTAAAAGATGTATGATTTCCTGCAGCATCCTTTTGTTTCTCCTGATCCTTTGGTTCTGGGGAAGGAAGATATCTGTCTCTTGGAGCAGTGTGGAAATATATTTTTAGCCTTGCGTTACCACCTTTTGCACCCACTGATCTGATGTTATTTTGCCCCCTTGCTTCCGAAAAACAGAAGTCTTCCCCCCCTTCATCCTCTCGTAGTAGATGTTTCTTTCCTGCTTTGGGGTTGTCCCCAAACTTCCCCCTTTACCTTGCCTTTATCCCTGTATTGCCTCGTACCTTGTGGCCCTTGGTCTATTCCACTGGAATCTACCCCCACCTGCATCTGGGTATTTTCCTGAGTAGCCGTAATTCCTCTTCCTCGAAAGGAGTAGTTAGAGTGCCTACAGCCTTTTCTTTCTCCCTTTCTTTTTTTTAAGGGCGGCATGACTTGTTTCTTATCTTTAGTCTCTACTAAGATGTTCTCTAAAGCCTTAGGGCCAAATAGTAGTTCACCCTGATAAGGGACGAAAACTAAAATTTGTTCTTACTTCTGATCCGCATCCCAATGTCTAAGCCATAGTGATCGTCTTTCCACCTCACCAGGTTTACGTTTTTTGCTGCATACACTGTTGCATCCAGTCCTGCATCTGCAATGTTTTCAGGGCTTTTGCAACCGCTCCACAGCCTTCCTTATTTTTCTCTGAGAAATCCTGAGTCTCTAAAATCTCTTGAGACCAAAGCACCGCTGCTCTAGCCACCATTGACTGCAGAGGAAGCTCTAATTATGTTGGATGCTTTCATGCGCCTTACGAAAGGGAGGATCTGCTCTACGCTGTCCCTTTCCCTCGCTGCGTGTCTCCCTCTTTTGGGGATAATCGCACCCGACACTAAACCCCCAATAGGCCCGTCCACAGGAGGGACCTTGAGCAACTTAACGTCATCTTCCCTAAATGCATATAGCCTTTTTTTTGCTACTCCCTTTCTGATTTTGCTTTGTGTATTCCTTCTGCCATGATCATTTCTTTGAAAAGTTAGGCAGAGGGACTTAATTTTTATTCTCTTTCTTCCTTATCACTGATGGTAAGGCTGGACTTTGTTTCACTGTCTCATCTGCCCTATCATTGTGCAGACCTAAAGTCTGCAGTACCCTCTTTAAATAGGCTTTTGAATGATTCTGGTTCAAACATTCTATTTGAATCCAGCTCCTCTTTCCCCGTCCTCAGACAACATTTTCTCTGAGTCCTCTATGTCTGCTTCTTCTTTCCCCTATGTCCTCATCCATATAATTTAGGTCACTCCCTGTAGTGTGCTCCTCCGCTGAATAGTTCCGTGTCATTTTATTTCCCCCTTTCCTCTAAAAATTTTTCTTTTTCCTATGGCCGACTGAGAAGTACAGTATATCTTTTTCTTTTTTTTTGACTGGGTTCGATGTGATTCTCTTTATCCCTATGAATGTCATATGAGTTATTTTTGAGTCACCGCAGTTTGGTTGACTCCTCTTGCAATGTCGAGCTGTGGTTATATCCGCCCTGTCCCCCAACCTCCTTGGAGAGGTGGGACGTGCTGGAAAATACTGCCCCATAATTCATGAATTTGGGATGACCTGTTTCCTTAATCATTAACTGAATGTCGGAACGGACGGAGTAGTGACCAGGTCTGTTTATGTGCTGCTCCCCCCAGCGTCCTGTTCTGGCAACTGCTGTGAGCCAGCTCTATTTTGGCGCTTATAGCCCTCCCTCAATGAATCGCCTCATCTCCAAGCTCCACGACCCACCGTCAGCCGCTAATGCGGTCTGGCCGGCTCCCCCGCTTTCCTGACTCTGCGGGGTGACAGCCCTGCCTATTTCTGCTGCTGTCGCTTTAATTTTCTCTGAAGTGTTTGCGCAGGCGTGGCCACACTCAAAATGGCTGCCGCCGTGCCTGAAGGTGTGGCAGAACCCTCCGACGCCATCTTGGAGTGTGTATTTCCAAGATGGCGGCCGGACGCTTTTGAAGTGAGTTGCTTAGTAGCCGCGTGGGCTTCCCTTTTTTCCAGTCCTTGCTTTTACCCTTCTTTTCGGTGTTCTTTTGGGGGGTTTTTTTCCGACGGGTCTTTTCATTTTTTCCCAAATTTCTCGTCCATCTCACTCTCACTAGATGTGAGGAAAACGCTGGAGATCTGGAGCACGTTTTTTCCCCCGAAATACGATGCTCCCTTATCTGCATTGATCCTCCAGCTCCTTCGTCCGAAGCCTGCCGTGAGGCGGTCTTTTGGACGGGCCCGTGTTTGAGTGACCGAGCCCAACTCCGTGGCGCTCGGTTTACTTTCCCCCGCCATTATTGCTTTCTTCTTTTTTTACGTTAGAAATTAAATGCTTTCTCTTTTTTTTCTCTTTTAATTATCCTGAGAGAGGGACTAAAACGCGTCTAACTGTTCCGCAGGAGAGAAATTAAATGAAGAGAGGGGACAGGGGGTCGTTTCTTATAAACGTTTAACGGCCCGCTCTGAAAGCTCCTCGTACTGGCGCTAGGACCAAGTCCCATGCGTGGTGGATTGGTCCTCCTGTAGCCCGAGAATTTCTTTTGTCTCCCATGTCATTCTGCATTCAATGCAAAGCATGATTATGACCCTACGTAAGGGGCGGAGCATATAACAAATGAGAAATTGGACTTACCATGAAGGTTTCATTTTGGGATGGCAGGAGGAGGTATCCACAACGATTGGGTTAATCCCCGCATGCCAACCGGGAATTTGGGGGGTCCTGTTTTAAAACAGGGATGTTTGGACCCAGTCCTCCTCCGTCAGTTTCTTCTCCAGCCAAGCTCAACCACAAACTTTCCCCAACTATGTCCTTCCACTTTTTTAAAGGTTTTAAATATGACAACTTGTTGCACTCCTTTCCCAAAATTTCCTTTTTTCCCCTTCCTTTTTTTCCCCTTTTCCCCCGGGTGGGTGTGGGTTCCTCCTCTTGCCATCCCAGAATGAAGCCTTCACATTTAATTTCTCATTTGAGATGGACGGAAGAGTAATCCACAATGATTAGGTATCCCAAGCCTTAACCTTCGTGGGATGTCATTTATTTTCATAACTGATTGTAACACTTTCCTGCCAAAAGCAGCTTGCTCTGAACGAAAATAATGCCTCACAAAGGTGGATAGTTCCGACCATCCCCCAGCATCACAAACATCTTGCAATGAAGAAATTTCAGCATAAGCCTTACTAGACGCTATGGATCTTGTAGAATGTGGATATACATTATATGGTCTTGCTTGACCTGCCACGTCATAACACTGAAAAATGCAAGTCTTTATCCATTTTCCCGTGACAGCCTTATAACTTTTTCCCAATTTTTTTGGGTTATAAAGCAAAATGCCCCGTCCTCCTAATTTCCCTTTCTTTTGTATAAAGACAGCCCTCATCACATCCAAAGCATGACTTCTCTTTTTTCCCCAGCACTCTTTGGATGAGGAAAAAAATTTGGCAAATAAATTACATTGGTGCAATCTTCTTCCATAGGCACATTTAGGAAGAAGGTTGGGTCCAAAGTTAATACTGATCTGTCTTTCTTAAAGCTACATAAGTTAGCATTTACTGATAATGCTGCCCCAAATTTTTTTTTTTATAATAATTTTATTATAATTCCAGTGTATAAAACATACATTCTTCATTTACATTTACTGAACTATTCGTTCCTCCCACTCCTCACCGGATTACATAAACTGTTATATCATTGTCATGTTGTATTTATTCATCGCAATAAGTCGATTACATTATCAAGATAGTTCCTGCATTTCAAACCCAGTTTACCTGTTCCATAATATTTCTCTGTTTATCTCCTTTTATTTAACCTGTTATCATGGATAATGAATTGTTACTTGACAAAATCCCCTTCATATCTAATACATTTCGCCATTCTTTAAAGATATCATCATCTGATTTTCCTTTTAATCTCTGACCAACTATGTCTGCATTGCAATTTTCAATTAATGTTGCCCACCATTGCTCTACTGTAGGTATCTGTTCAATTTTCCATAACCTTGCATATTCAATACGAGCTGTCATAATCATGTAAAGTAAAATTCTCCAGTATTTTTTTGCAACAGATCCATCTAACATATAAGTCATATTTAACAAATACAATTCACGTATCTTATCAAGTTGGATTCTTAATATTTTACATATCATATTATGAATGTCATTCCAGTATTTTTTTGCCTTGGTACACGACCACCACATATGATAAAGTGTACAAGCATTTTCTTGGCATTTCCAACATTGCCCTGTTCCAGTATTGTATATTTTCTTTAATTTTTCTGGTGTCATGTACCATCTATGGAAAAGTTTGTAATAGTTCTCTTTTAAATTCTGAGCTATAGTAAATTTCTGTGTCCGTTGCCAACTCTGTTCCCAGTGTGCTAATTGTATAGAATGTCCTATATTTTGAGCCCACTGTATCATTGCCGATTTAACTGTTTCTTTCTCCCTTTCCTATTGTAGAATTGCATGATACAAATGTGCTAATAAATGAGGAGGATTTTCACACATTAGCGTCGATACTCTGCCTTGCTCCTTTTGTGCTATTCTGTAAATTTTAGAGTCCATTTGGAATCTCTCAGTTAATTGTCTATAAGCAAACCAATTTAATTTTATGCCTTCAGCTTCCAACTTTTCTCTTGTTTTCATCTTAAAAGTATTCAAATTTGTCTTTTCCAATATGTCCTCATAAGTCAGCCACTTATCTGATTCTGTCCATCTTCCAAAAAATGCCTCTTGAGGAGAAACCCATGTAGGTAGCTGCTTAATGTTCTTATTTTTGTAATCTGTCCATATTTTTAATAATGATTTTCTTACATAATGATGCGTAAATTCCTTGTCCACTGCCGCTTTTTCATAGAACATATAGGCATGCCAACCCATTCTTAAGTCAGCTCCCTCAAGTATCAGCATTCTCACATCTCGCAAATTCATCCAATCTTTTATCCAAGTAAATGCTGCTGCCTTGTAATATATTTGTAAGTCCGGTAAGCCCAATTAGTCTCAGTCTTTATCTTTGTCACTTTCTTGGTTAAGGTTTCCAACTTCTTCCCAATTTTTTCTATTTCCTGCTTCATATCAGTTCTCATCTCTTTCCATGTCTGTTTTAAATCTTGTCTGATATCGGTCTCTGTTTATTTAATATCTTCTCTGATGTTTCTTAATTCCTCCATCATCTGCAGCATGATAATGCTAACAATTCTGAGACTCTTCTTGCCAAAGTAATCACCACCAAAAATGCCATCTTAAGTATCATCAACCTCAAAGAAGCATCTCTTATAGGCTCAAAAGATGCTTTTGTTAAAGAGTCTAACACCGTATCCAAATCCCAGCTCAGGAATCTATGTTTTGTTGGAAAAGAAATCAACACTGCTCCTCTCAGAAATCGTTTTACATGCGGATGTGCTGAGAGGGGTACCCATCAAATTTTAATGTCACACGCAAAGCCGACACTTGACACTTTAATGTGTTTGGCTTCAGATCTTTTTGCAAGCCATCCTGCAGAAACTGCAAAACATGCTTAACTTGAACATCAGCCAACTGCAAAACATTCGTAACATACCATTTCTCAAAGGCTTTCCATGTCATATTATATATGTTTTGAGTTGATTGACGCCTAGATGCCATAATAGTGTTCACCACAGCTGGTGAATAGTCCTGAAGTTCTAAGGCTTTCCTCTCAAGTCCCAGGCCATCAAATTCAACCATTTTGGGCTTGGATGATGTACTGGCCCTTGGCTTAGAAGATCCTTTCGAAGTGGCAGCCTCCAAGGATTTTTTACAGCCATTTGTCTCAGCAGAGAGAACCAAGGCCTTCTTGGTCAATAAGGTGCTAACAACACCACTTTTGCCCTTTCTCTTTGTATCTTTAACAACACTCTCAATCTGCACTGGTGGGAAAGCATATAGTTGATCTTTTGGCCATGGAATTGACAGACCACGTGTTGCTTCTGCAAGCTTCCTTCCATCGATCTAAAAGAAGTTTTTTAGACTGGTATTTTTCGTGGAGGCAAATAAGGCTACTTCAGAAGGCCTGAATCTTTTGTTCAAATTCCAAAACACTAGATAATTCAGCGACCATTCTTCGGGATGCAGACTGTTCCAACTGAGATAATCCGCTCTGACATTCAATTTTCCCTCCAAATGTACTGCTGTTAAGGACTGCAAATTTTTTTTCACGCAGTGGAACAGTTTGATTGACTCATCTATAAACACTTTGGAGCAAAAGCTCCCTTGATTCACAACATACGCTCTTGCTGTCATGTTGTCTGTCCATATTTGAACATGTTGGCCCTTCACAACATCTACAAAACTGATAAGTGCTAGATGAATTGCCTTCAGCTCCAAAAAATTTATATTTCTTTTCAAATCCAAACCTGTCCAAACACTCCGTGTTGTTCTTCCCTGACACAGAGCTCCCTAGCCTGTCAAACTCGCAACTGTTGTAATCTTTCTGTAATGACTGATTGCCAGTGGAACACCCTTGTTCAAATTCAGGTCTCTCACCCACCAGGGCCATTCTCTTTTTAAACTGGCTGGCAACTTGACCAAATAATGTTTTTTCTTGCCTATGCTCCATTGATGAGGAATCAATAACTTTTGTAATCCAGAGGAACCTGGCCCATAGGACTAACTGAATAGTTGACACCAAAGTCCCCATTACTTGCGCCAGCCGCATCAGATCTGCTGAAGTACTCCTGAGCAACTTTTGCATAACCTTTTTGACTTTCAAACATTTCTCCTCTGAAAGATAAACACATCTCTTCTTGGTATCTATTTTTGCCCTTAAATGCATCAGTACCATTGTTGGGGTCAAATGACTCTTTTTGATGTTCACTAGAAATCCATAGGTTTCCAACACATCTACATTCATTTGCACACTCTTTCTCAAATTCAGCTGAGAATCCGCCTTTATTAACAAATCGTCCAAATAAGGGTAGATATGCACCTCTTTCTGTCTCAGATAAGCTACCGAAGGGATCAAAACTTTTGTGAATATCCTCGGTGCCAAAGTCAAACCAAAGGGTAGAGCCTTGAACTGGTAATCTTGTTCATATACTGAAACCTGAGATACTTCTTGTCTGTACTCCTCATAGGAATGTGCAGACAAACTTCTTTCACATCTATCAAATCCATCCGGTCCACTGCTCTCAAATTTTCTTTTATAGTTTGTAACTTCTCCATTTTCAACCTCAGATATTTCACAAACCTGTTTAGATATCTTAGTTTCAAGATAGGATGATAAGTCTCATTGCTTTTCAGGACCATGAAGAACGTTGAATAGGCCCCCAAGAACCAATGGTCTTGAGGGACCTCCTCCACTGCTCCTATTTGCATCAAATGCTCTATCTCCTTCACCACTATCCTTCTTTTCTCCTCCACTTTTGCCACTGGTGAGGAGACATACCTTCATTTTGGCATCCTATTGAACAAAATCTTGTAACCCTGTGTTACCACTTGCAAAACCCATTGATCCGATGTAGTCTGATTCCACAGAATGCCAAACTGCAGCAATCTTCCTCCCACACAGTTCATCTGGTTGTCAGAATTGGTTTCTGCCCTTTCACTGAATAGATCTTGAATTTCTCTCACCGACTTGTCCTTTGTTATTAAAAGATCCTGACCTCCTGAACTGGCCCTTTGGCCTATACCACTGTTGACATCCATACCTTGAATCCTGTTGTCTATTACTTTCCCTACCATGAAAGGAATAACACAGGTTGCAAAATAATCTCCTATCAACCTTCTTTTTCTGCAAAGTAGGCATTACTTGTTTTTCCTCTCTACTCTCAACCGAAATAAGTGCAGTTATTGGACCATCCGCTAGGGTGGACCTTCAAAAGCTCTGCATCTTTCTTTCCAAATGAATAAAGCTTTTTAGTATGACCTACAAACCTATGTGTAGCCAATGATGCTTCCCATTCAGTATGAATCAACTCCTGAAACATTTCAGGCATAGAAATATCAAAATCATGAATTTCCTTCTTTTTTATCACAGATGCCACTTTCACCTCCTTCATCTTTGAGTCTTTAGATTTACTATTATCTTCATCCAGCTCTAAACCTAATGTACGCAGAACTTTCCCAAGTACGCTTTTAAACTGATCTTGCTGAAACAATCCACTACTGCCAACTTCCTCATCCTGTTCTCCCTCTGAGGAGTTATCTTCATCCAACTCCTCTACATCAGTATGAGCCTCCTCATCTTGCCAACTATCAACATCCTGTTCGTGTTTCCATACTACTCCATTTTCTTTTCACAGAACTTCTTGTGTCGTCATACATCTCATTGTTATCCATTCTTTGATTCTCTAATCTCCTTTTCCTTGTTATTGCTTCCTTTTGCTCTCTTTATCTTCCCATATTTATTTCCAAACTACATCTCTTCTATTATTCATATTCATCACTTCAGTGTCCATATTTTCTTGACATGCAGTTGCTGAATGGGCACCTCACATAGCCATAGTATTCTGAGAATTCATTAAATTATGATGTCTTCCATCAACCACTGACTCAAATTTATTAGGTCTATTAAATTGATTAAACTGATTTCTTTTTGACAATATGATGGTATTTAATTCATTAGAGAGAGTTCGCTTAATCGTGTATTGCAAATCATTTATATTCAATGAACTCACTGGCAAATTTGAGGCCCTGGGAGTTGTTCCAACCTACCGTCTAATTTAAAAGTGGGTCGCATATCCTCCATGTCACCAACACATTACCCCTCCATATACATACTAGGCATTCTCATCCTTTCACACCCACCACCATGCACAATATTATGTTGCTTTGGTGGTACCATGTGCGTTACCAAGCATCAGCCACGTTTCTCAAAATATGCAGCCTGCACTGGATCACCTCGAGCACCATTTTCTCCAAGCCTTGGAGCACTTGCGATTGATTGACAGCACTTGATCTTGCACTAGTTGAATGCTCTGAAGTCTCTCTGCCCCTTACATCTGGGCATTCAGTCCGGCTCTCCGCGCCTGCTCCAGAGATGGATTTTCGCTCAAAAGTTGCCCCTCCCATCTCTGTGGAATCTGTAAAATCAACATGGCAGCTCAAACCTGCCTTTGTTAACTCCCAGCACCTTGACTTTAACCGTCTCAGAAGAGAGATCCAAGCACCCTTTCTGTACGGTACCTATTTTCTTTCTTCTTACTGTGTTTTGTGCCAATTTACCTGACTTTTCCTTACTCTCCTTTTTATCCTGCTTAGTTCCCATAAATCTTACCTCCTCCACTTCGCTCTCATTGGAGGGAAGAAATACCTTTTTCAAGTCTGCCATTTTCCTTTCCCCAGAGAGCCACGCTCCTGCATTTATCTGGGAGGAATTTCCTTTAAGACCATCTTTAGTTCAGACTCGGAGCCTCACTGTGTGGCGGGAATTTGAGAGGAGACACATTTTGACCCATTTTTCTTTTCCTCCTCAGAGCATCGCTGGGTGGCAAGCATCTGGGATTCAGTCTCCATCGACATATTATCTTTTTCCTTTCCAAAACTCTTTCGTTCAAATACTGACAGAGAAGGTTAGGCTGGCAAGATAAGAAAAACTGAAAAAGGAGGACTGGGGTCCTAACAGTCTCAACTGATTTAGAATGTGGACTCCTGCTGATTCTGGTTGGCATGTTGGGATTAACACAATTGTTGTGGATTACTCCTCCATGCCATCTGAAGAATAAACAATTGCTCACCATCAAGAATTAGTACTTAGATAGAATATATATGTCTAACAGCAGCTCCTAACCTTGATTTCACCACTTCCGCTTGTGCTGAGTACATTCCTCCATCCTTGCTCCCTGGCTCTGTTAATTCGTTCCATCTAAAAAAAAAGGGGGGAAGAAATGAAAACTGGATTCTAAAAAAATGGTTTAATCCTCTATTAACTGAACTTCACAATTAAAAATTTTAAGTCAAGTGTTTTACCCTTTCCTTCTCAAGTCTTCTCATCTGCTCAGCTTTCATTAAATTGATCTGTAAAATTAAAGACCTTTTTGAACTGATGGCACATCAAGTTACTCAACAGTTGCAATAACCAAGGAATTACATTTTTAATTTACCTGTTCGCGCTGCCGTTTTTCCTTTTCAAAAGCATCTAGCCTTTTCTTTTTAGCAGCTTCCTAAAAAACAAATATTCATATAAGCCATGCACCATTATTTCAGCAGGCTTAGGTGAGAATGGTTAGGAGTTTATCAGAGACAGACATACTTTGATTTGCACATATATAAAGTTAGAAGAAATCTAGCAGAAGGAAATAAGGAGGAAAGGTTTGAAGGCTTTGTTTTGTATTTAAAAGCTTTTAGCTTAGCTTCCTTTGTTTTCATATTTTTATACCTCAAACATTTTCCTCCCTTCTTCAATTGGTTTCCCTTTCTTCACTGCAGTTGGAGGGGCCTAAATAAAGAGTGAAACTACAAATTAGCAAGAACATATCATATATGCTAGAAGTTCATTGACAGAGTAGAATGAGTGATATGGGAATACTCATTTATAAAGTTAACTTTGCAAACATGCTACAATGTTATACCTTCATCCTATCAGTGTTTACTGAGAACTAAATCCCACTTTGTTCGATGAAGCTTTTTGACAGGAAACTGTCTGTAGAACTATAATTATGAGAAGTAGTCATATGCATGTTTATTTTCAAATACTCTGTTTGCTTCAACAGTATTTAGTCCTCACTAAATGCATACAAAAGAATACTGTAGTCTTAATGGAGTTTCAAGACCAGAAACAAAAATGACCATTAGTTTTCTCCTGTCACTTATATGATTATCAACAATGAAGGCAAAAACAGAATACCGACAGGCACAGTTTTAAACAGTAAGTACTTTTAGAGTTACTTGGTGAACAGAAAATGAAATATAAATAAAGTATGTGTGTATGCACTTTTAACAGAAACTTTCCCTCTTCTGCTCTTCCATTATGAAAACATGTTGAAAAATATTTACCATCTGAATAGTAGGTAACATATGGCATCTTATTCACAACAGTTATTAAGAATTTATATTTAGAAGGGGTACCATGACAAATCTCTCTTTGGAGTAACAATTTGCTATATAAAACAATTACAGATTTCTCCTTCATCACATGGTCATATTTAAATTACATATATCCTGCCTTTCCTCCCCAAAATGGGACACTCAAAGTAGTCTTCCAAGAGACAACCATGTTAGCCTGTTTTAACATAATAAGGAAAAAAGGCAGTGGAAGGGAGTAATCCAGTAGCATCTTTAAGACCAGTTCATTTTTACAATAACTAATCTGCCCATTCCCCACCTTCCATTTTATTGTTGTTGCTGCTGCTGCTGTTCTGTGCCTTCAAATCATTTCAGACTTATAGCAACCTGAAACTGAAGCTAATACTAGATTCTATGGGGCTCAAACTGTGTAGCAAACCCAAGGTCACCCAGTGGCTTTCTGTGGCTAAGTGAGGAATCAGAATGTATTCTCTAAGGGTAAAGTCCAATGCTCAAATGACTACAAGCAGCTAACAACAATGGCATAATCCAAAACAACAACCAAAATAGAGCAAGTCAATAGCAGACAATATATTTTTTAAATCTAAGGAATTTTTTGAAGCTGAAAGTGCCTATCATGCCAAAAGGCATACTATGGATGGGTCTGTAAGCCACTGGAAAGAAGCCAGATGAGTCTTTCTGAGGCATGAAGTTCCACTGCCTGGGTACCATAACAAAGAAGGTTATCACTCACGTCTTCACCAACTATATCTTTGCTCTGGCAACAGGATACATATGGCTTCCCCAGGCAACTAAGTAGGATCACATATTATGTAACGATTTTTATGTTATTTACTTTTATCCTCTTTATTCTTATTCCTCTAAGGCACCTGAGGGAGCATGTCTTTTATCCTCAAAATAAGCCTGTGGGACAGGTTATTAGAGGGCATCATTGACTCAATTCCACCCAGTGAGCTTTATAACCAAGTGAAACAGATCTCACTAGCTGCACACTAGAACTACTACAGCTTTTTACAATATCCATATCCCAATTAAAAGACAATGAATTGAAATAAAATACATACGGGATTTGGAATCTGGATCCTCAACATTTATGCAGGTGTACCCTATATACTATCAACGATCAGCATACTATCATATTTTACTTAGGAAGGCCAAACAGACTGCATCACTTTATATTTCCAGATGCTAAATCAAAACTTCAACTTCACTAAGCTTCTGAAGCTTGCTTGGTAGTACAGTATTTTAGGTTTCCTTTTCAAAAGTGTTTGTTCATGGAGTTTCCTGGGAACTGCTACTTCCAGGCTTGTTATAAGCCTTAATTTGGATATCGTTTCATGCAACACAACACCATACATACAGTCCAAGATTACGTACATTCCCATCTGGACCATAATGTGAGCCATGCTAGATGCCCTGCATGTGAACAAGCTCCACAATGCAGTTGCAAAGCTAATTGTGTGTTTTTTTCCCATTCATTCAAGGGAACTGGCAGATGTGACAATGTCTGTGACAACTATACCACCAAATGCATTTAGAAAGATATATTTTCGCTTCATTACTGAATATTGTCTCACCTGTTTAAATTTATTTAAAGGCTTCTCGTAGAACTTTTTAGCTGCATCCCCAGATTTTTTAAGTATTAAAGGCACTCCATATTTAGCAGCAGGTTTTGTAATTTTCTGAGCAGGTGCAGCAGAGGCAAGGTTTTGTCCTTGAGCTGGTCTCTTTGCTGTGTGTGAGAAAGAGCAAGTAAATGCCAATTCCTTTGTACAACACTTCAGTAATATACTTCATGATAAGTGATATCAAAAGAAAAGTTTAGAAAGCATTCTTGTAGCTGGATATAATGCAGAGTTAAGCACAATGATTAAATGTGCCCAAATTAAACTATAACTTGGGGAAAGACTGACATGATTGAATAGGGAAGGTCATAAATGTTAGTTCTCTCTTACTTTGACACAAAAAGGTAAAGTGGAATTACCTTTCAAGATGAAAAAGCCTACCTCTAAATATGCCAAAAGCATTTCTCATCTATATACCCAGTAAGAATAGCTTAGCAACAATCTTTTTTTTAAAAAAAATGCTTTAATTGCTATTTAGAACTGATTAGAATATGAGCCTTTTTTTTAACCAATCAGTTGAAATAATAACTATAAATATGCTTATCAGCAAAGAAATGTGCATCCATGCTTACAATAAACATGACAGCTGAAATGTGGTGAAAAACATCCTTCAGCTGCATGTTTTGATTAAAGTTACACACAGAGAGAACACAAGCCACTGCTACTGCTATGTGTACACTGATCAGGTCAAAAAGATATTCATTCTTACTTTCATGTAGTAGTTTCCTGTTAACCACGGACTTGAATTAACTCTTTCTAAATGCAGCTACAGAAAACCTATCATACACAGTTGGCCCTCCACTTTTGTAGGTTTTACTTTCGCAAATTCGATTATTTGAGAGTCTCTAGGTCTTCCCCCTTCCTCTCCTTCTGGCAGAGTAAGAGATGGCAGAAAAGGTGCTGTTGGAGGAGGCAATGGGGAAAAGATGAGAAATGAAAAAAGGGAAAAAGATGGGAAGAGGTTTAGATGTGGATTGTGGAGTGGGAAGTAGGAAACGGCAGAGGAGCTGCTGTTGCTGAACAGGAGACGAGGGAGGAGAGGGAGGGGGATTGTCAGAGCAGGAGCTCTATTGGGCATCGCTGCTGCCAGGGCTGGTTAGTCCAAGGAATGGGAAGGGCTCTGAAAATTTGATTTGTGATTTTTCTACTTTTGTGAGGATCCTGCACCCCCATCTCTCATGAATGTGGGGGGCAGACTGTCCTATTACCTGGCCCGGCATGAGGTCCAAACTTCTGGAATCCTCTATGGCTGAATTCTTCTGCAATAAGCTAAAAAGAATGAATTTCATGTTACAAAATGGATACATTTAAGCAGTCAATATTTAGTACAAATATAAGATTATTTATAGGGGCAGCTTCTCCATCTTAGAAAAAAATGCTAACATTAACAATCCAGTATGATTTAGGATAAAAGAGTCATATTGTACAAGCCTTCCAACACATGGCATTTCTGTTCAGTGTGACTACAGCTCTGGCTAGTATTTGGATGGGATTGTACCAATGAACATCAGGTGCTGTATTTCAGTGGAATGAACTGGCAAAACTACTTCTGACTATTCCTTGCCTAAGAAAACCCTATGAAATTCATGGGGTCACTCTAAATTGACAAGTGACTTGAAGGCCCATGTACATACACACTTTCTGCTGGAAAGAGATTACTCTCTCTGTGAAGGTTCTGTACGTGATTTCAAACCCTGGAAAGTGAGCAACAGTGAGGGTCAGATTAGTACAACACACACGAGCACATCCTTTTATATGTTTAGTTCATACTAGATTTGAATCCCTGAAGAGCGCTAGAGTCTCAACATTTAATGCAAGAGTCTGAGGTCGCATATTTGAATGTATGTATCATTTCCAAGAAATATTACTGTACAGTGTTCCGGTATAATTATGCAACACTTTAGCGTTATTCTATAGGAAAGTATTTTATAAAACCAATAAGGTATTGAAAAGAAAATGGGTAAGTGCATACCTGTGGAGTGAGAAATTTGTCAATGCGTTTAACTATAAAAGCTTTCTCCAATATGGAGTTGACAGATGGTCTATCCCTAGGATTTCTTTTGAACAACTGTGAAATCAGACTCCGGAGTTCATGAGAATAATGCACAGAAACAGGAGGAAATGATCCAGAGATTATCTTGAGCACCAGGTTCTTCATATTACCAGCTTCAAACTACAGAATAAAAACAAACTGTATATATCAGAGATTAATAAAAAATGCTATACAACAGAAAATGATATACAGACATTGTAAGACTAAAAAAAAAATCAGTTATACTTAATCCAGATAGGTTGTCCACATTAGATTTTAATCAGATTCACCAATCAGAAAATTTAATCAATTTAGAATAATTTATCTGGATTGTAGAGACAATAACCAGACCCAATCAACATACACATCATCCCACCAATACATCTGCACACACTTCATTTTCTCTGCTGTGTTTATCAGAAAACAGATATGATGGTGGGATGTAATAAAGGACAAGTAACAGCTGTATCTGGGAGCTGGTCACATGTATATGCTATTAGCACAAGGCCTGTAATCCCAACAACACTTTTATGTAAGAAATACGATTAAATACACAGAGGCAGATCCAGTACAGTATTTTTTAAAAAAGATAATATGAATAACTATGCTAGTTAGTTTGAAATAAAAACCTGAGTATGGTAAACTTCTATTGCACCTGCAGATTCCTCTGGCTATTCTCACAGACACACTATTAAAATAATATGATCTACAGGAGCACACAGTCATAAAAGATGCAATAACTTTAAGGTTAAAATACATCATTAATGCACCTAAAAATACTGTGTTTCCAGGCAACTGTAAAAACCAGATTCACTCATGAAGTATTTTCAAACTTCTACTTACTGCATGTTTCAGTGTACACATCTCATAGAGAACGCAACCAAGAGCCCATATGTCACTAAACAAGAAACAAACACAGAACATTAGCTTGGGCTGTTCCCTTAACACTTGGTAATTTAATTTTTCCCTAGAACTTAAGTTGGTTCATTTAAATTTTGGTCACCTTCTTAAAATCAGCTATCTCAAAAATGTGAATGTACTTCCACTACAGCAATATCTGTCATAAAAACAGTACCTGAGGTCAGGGCTAGCTCAAGATATTTTGCTGCCTGAAGGAAAAGGGAAGATGGAGTTTCCATTCCACTTACAGAATATTAGTTGAATCTTACTATGAACTGGTGATGGGACAGTATTCCACTGCACCAGAAAGCAGCAGCATTTCAGGGGGTATAGGGCAGACAGCTTTGAACACACTGGGGGCACTGGCATCAGCAAGCTCTTGGACATTCACTTCTGGTGAAGGAGAGGAATAGTCAATGAGCGCTACGGTTTCTCTCTCCATAGTATACAGGTTCCGCTGTTGGTAACAACTTACTCGTTTTGCCTAGTGGCAGGGCCCCCATCTATCTTGTGAGGCCCTGAAAGTTGCCAAGGTTGAAATCCATAGGGCCCTGGCTCAGTTGAATAAGAAGCAACAACTAATGTGAATCTCATCTGCCCATTTGTAGCTTTTATTACCTCCCCTGGTACCTTTTTCTTGCCTGTAGAGGAAAGAAGACAATTCTCCCTGGCATCCTCTCCCACATGTGGAGAATGATTCTTGGCACAGCACTAATCCCCACTAGTGCCTCAGTGAACTAGGTGGTGACAAGGAAACCCCCCCATTAGGCAGACAGAGGTTGACATTTATGGAAGCATTTGCCCCTTCAGAGTTGTTTTTGTGGCCTTGAGGACGCCACTTTTTTTGATTTTTTTCCCCAAAATTTAAAAAAAATATTTTGCTCTAAACGGCCACCAAATGCTCTCTGAGCACTAAGAAAGCCCCCAAACATGGCAAGAGTGCCCCCAAGTCACTCAGGGTATATTTGGTTTTTTTTCTTTTCTTTTCTCTTTCCAGGAGTAGGTGCTTTTAGGAGTGCAGCCCTCCAAAGTCTCCTGGGAGACTAATGTGGCCCTTTAACCTTCTGTAGTTGCATGAAAGCAGAGGTGTCAAACTCAATTTCATCTTGGGCTGCATGAGCATTACGATTGCCCTAAAAGGGCTGGTTGTATCTGTAAGACTATATAAATGTGTCTGTTCTTTTATCATATTAAATAATTGCCTCTGCCATGGATTATTACTGGTTTTAGTAATAACTAGCTCTGAAACTAGAAGCCTAGGAAAAATAATGGCAAGCAGATATTCAAACGTACAACTATTGTATAATTTATTGAAAAATGAGTTTTGGAAACAGAAAGTTATTTTTTTAATCAGCAGACAAATATTATGAAGCATTGTTTATTACATTAACTTTGTTTAACTTTTTGGTCCCAGTTGAGACCCTCTCTGTGCCTCTTTCTGCTCCCCCCTCCCCTGTGGCTCGTTCTGCCCCCCTGCCCCTCTCTGTAACTGGTGATCTACTTCTATTTCTGACGGCTCCTCTGTCCAACTCTTGCGAGCTGTGTGGAGTGTTGCCATGGTAACCTGCAGCAACTCTCTGATGGCAAGACTTGGACAGAGGGGCAGTCAGAATAGCAGCAGATCGCAAGTGCTGGCTGCTAGGTTTCTCTTTAGAATACTGGCAGCTTGGAGCCTGCAATGTGGGCACTGGGCTTGCCAGGTGGGGGGATTGCGTCAGCTGCAGGAGAGGTGCAAGGGCCATATGAAATGGCCTGGTGGGCTGGCTTTGGCTTGCAGGCCTTAGTGTTTGACACATGTGCATTAAAGGATGCCAAGTTGTCAGTACAACAATTCTGCTACACAGACTACATTTGCACTTTCCAACTCCAGGCTTATTTTGAATTGGGCCAAGGGTGACAGCATACCAGCCTGATTTAAGAGAACTATTGATTTAAAGATCCAGAAAGTGATGAACAATATCGTACATATCTTCTTCAGTAGAAATGTATTACTTTCCACTTTGTCCCCAGATATTTACCAATACTGAGAATGAATAAAGTCTCTGCTGATTTATTTTCCATACAATGAAATAATGAAACATTGTATTTGGATACACTGTGGTGCAATGAAAGATCACAACATCCACATACAATAAGGTTCAACAGGAAAAAGTTACTATTAAAGGTTACCTTTTATTGTTGTAAGGTTTGTTCTCACAGATTTCTGGTGAAAGGTAATACGGTGTTCCTATACAAGTTCGAGCAAGCTCAACCGTACTAAAAAAAAAGAAGAAAAAGAGGTAGTAATGAATTAAAACAATTCCTGCTAGTATTAGAACTTGCAGGAAGTTGGGGGACTTGAATGTTACCTGTTAAGAACTCTAGCTATCCCAAAGTCTCCCAACTGTATTGTTCCATCTTTGGTTAAAAATATATTCTGAATTAAATAAAAAGACAAAAAAAATGAAACTCAGTAACAATGTCAAAGAGCATTCAAAGACACAGCCATGTTAGTCTGGGTCAGCACGTAAAGGGATCTTGTAGCACCTATGAGACTCACTGAGAGACAGAAATTGGTTACAGGTCTATGAAAGCTTATGCTACCAACTTCTTTCTCTCAGTGTCAAAGGTGCTACAAGCCCCCCCCCACATTTGGTAAATAAAGAAGTAACTTAGTTACTCCAAGTTAATTTTGATCCAAAACTTGAATAATCATTATAGTTAGAAATTACTCTTAGGTAAATGCGCAGTAACATGGGAAAATAGTTCAACATCAAAATTCTCTCTCACGGTATACGAAAGCACTACTTGAAGAATAAAGACATAAGTTTTACAAAAACAACTAAGAAGGGATTCACAGATAAACCATGTTACTTTGCTTTATGCTAGAACAATCATCTTTCTCCTCTAAACTTGAAAGCAGTGTATTGTACAAATAGTTGTCTTTGTAAGTTATCTTCCAAGTCATGATTTAAGATTAATCTCTGCTTCACAATGCAAAAAAGCATTTAACAGAAATCCAGGGGCTAAGTAAGCATGTTTAATTTTATTACGCAATTTAGAGTAGACACATTTTCAGATCTCTAACATGTAGCATCAGCAGTATTAGCTAATTGCTTTAGATAGTTTAGATGTGGGCAGTTGCTATCTCCAAAGTATATAGAAATGAAAGGAAACGGGAGTACATGGGCTGAAGATTTAATTGCAGCTTGTTATCACAATACTGAACCAACTTCAGCACAAACTAACCCTTAAATTAATACACTTGAGACAAGAGTCTACACTGTCAGTTGGCAGACTTTCGCTTATGCCTGTTCATTAAAATAGTAAGATTTTACAGAAGTTTCTGTCTTTCGCTCACCTGTGACTTTATATCTCGATGTAAAATTTTTCTGTCATGTACATGTTTCAGTGCTAAACAAATCTGAACAAACCAATCCACGATCTAAAAATAAGAAAAGAAATTAGATTTTGGCAGGAACTTGCATTTGAGTTTGAGAACAGAGTTTCTCTAGTGTCAAACTCTGTGAGATGCAGTTTCCTATAACCTCCCTGCTGACCCCAATATTTTGTTTTCCACCAGAGCACCTGATAAATAAGAATGAAATATTCTGGTATTATTATAAAACTGTTCCACCACTGAAAAGACACCATACGTAAGTAACACTATATAATATATTTATTAGAAAGAAAATTTTATAAAGGCTTCTCCTACTTATCTGACAGGTTACAAACTATAGTACTGTCAGAGAACGGAACTGGTTGAAAGCAGAACCCACATATTGTACTGTGGGGAGCATGAAGGACTTAGGGACTTGGGACTGACTGCATGCTTGCTGGCTGTAAAGTCTCTCAGCTCATTTAGCACATTTTTCCCTTCTCAGCTTGCTTTGCAAGCAGTGCGCATATGTGAACAGTTCTAGGTGAGCCTCTGTATGCAAGAAGAACTGATAAAAGAGCATCTCCTCCATGAAATTAATGGAACTTGCCCTTAATTTGGAAGCATCAAAAGAGCGAGTTGTCAGGTCATGGGGTGTCAAAAGGTAGAGACTTCCTGTATAAAAACAGCTATTTCTCTGCTGCTAGGTCATGCGGAATCAGTGTCATTTTAGATGGTGCAGAACTACACCATCTAAAAACTGCAAACTATTCGTAAAGCTTTTTTCCCTCAAAGTAAAATGTGAAACACACAGTAATTAATTTTCATGCATACTTTGAATTTACAGTTTCACAATATCCAAGATCAGCAAAAACCACAACTACAAAGCTTTTTTATTTATTTCTTCCTTCCCCAATTCATTAAAACTACAAAATAAATTCCACTCTGATACAATAGTCCTCTATTTGTTCTCATTCCTCTCTTACCATCCTGTTTTCTTTGTATGTTGTATCCTTTAGACTGTGATCCTGAGGGCAGAGATTGTCTTATTGCTGAACGTTAGTAGTTTCAAAGGCTCCCAAGCATGGGCTGAGAACTGGGCAAATTTGGTTCAACAAAATAAAGTAAGAACTGATTTTGCAGAGTTTACAGTTTTTAAGTGAAAACTGTTTCTGATAGGTCACCAGCAAAGAGTTTACATACCCTTTAAATATAGTTTTGAATTTTGTTAATACCTAAAAAGCCAACCATAGAAAATCAATGTGCTTGCTTTTCCATCTAGACAGTACTTAAAAATGTAATAGCTCTTAGTGAGAATGAGAATTAGAAATCTTTTCCAATTTTTGGATCAGTCACCGCACAACTAAACACCCAAATAAGTCTGCATATGATGTTAATTCCATAAAAGATGTAGTAATTTGGAAGATGCATACCTGGTATTTTCTAATGCGGTTCATTGATTACCAAATAAGTTTATATGTCATTGTAGTTCTTCTCCATTTTCAGCCAAAAATGCAACTAATAATTGACTAGAAGTGACTTCTGGTTCTTACTTCCTGGTTTTTTCCAGCCAAACAGGATGGAACAAGGAGGTCTGTGGGGTTCTGAAGGTGTTTTAAGGTAACCTTCCTCTCCTACTTCTTGTGACCTTTTGATCCATTTTGGGTATGATATTTTTGCTTCGAAAAATTACTAATGAAGAGAGATTCTGGGGGGACTTGAGGGCCTGCAAAAACTGGGTTGGGAGCCTATATTCAGACAACAGACTCCACTTTCCACTATCCCGCCCTTTGATCAATGCTTTGTCTAATACTGGTCAGAGCATTGTTTATTTAAACTGTGCAACATGACTGAACAAATTGTTTGTGTCATTAAGTTCTGGGATCACCAGGAGTTTGAGAGCATGAGTTCTTGTAAACTGCAGAATAATGAATTGGCCCTTTCGTCTAAGTAAGCCATTTTATTACCAAACCATTTTGGTCTGAAAGATTTCATATTAATTTGAGCACAAATGCTAGAGCTTTGAATTAAATGGCTCAGCTATAGAAATTGGGACTACTTCCATCTCAAACCTGGTCAAAATAGCAATTTCTGACAAAAGTCTGACCCATTTCATTATGTTTTCAAATCTTGCTGTCTTATTCCACACCAGACACACATCACCAGATTCTCAAGCTTCTTCTCCAGATCAGGTTTGAGGTGAAGAGAATGGAAGAAGCTTATCTTTCTACTTCCAATGTGCTCCAAACTCATTTTGGAAGTTCATCCCAAGCAAGTCCCAGCTGTTCTTACCAGCTGTGAGCTTGTGGGAGGGAGAACAGAGACTGTCCTCTATCACATTCAAAGCATTTGGGACATGCTGGAAACTCAGAATGGAAATGGCAGGTCTCAAAGCCGCTTTTGAACCTGCAGTCAGAGACAGGCAGAGGAAATGTCATTGTACCTCTGACATATTTCCATAGTTCATCAAGGGCTTCACAAAGAAAGGAGGGCTGGCTCTTGTCATGCTGCACTTCTGTACCCCCAGACTGACATTCAAGTGTCATTCCCAGCGCTATAGTTGGAAAGAAGGCTGGAAGTTGTCCCAACTGCCAGAGGGCTTGGTATGGCAAATAGAGTGGACCCCTTTGCCTGAATGTTCTACTTCATAGGTGCAGCGTAATGCTAAGAGGAACACGATAAACTTTGGGAAGAGGCGTTGTCTTCACAATCACAAAACCAGCTAAGATACAGAGACCTCTCTATTCACAGACCACCATAGCAGATGTTTATCAAAACAGATTATCAAGTAGTATACCTGGTCCTCTGAAAACAGGACACCTTTCTGGGCATTAATTTTTTTAAACAAATCTCCTCCTTCACAATAATCCATCACTATGTAGAGACAACCCCCTTCTGTAAACAAAAGAAAAAAAGGAAACAAGCTTGTGTGATAAACGTTCACTTATGCTATCAGCTGAAACACAGTAGATAATAACTTCTTATTTAGTTCCCCACTCTGCCACGGAAACCCACTTGGTGACCCTGGGCACGTCATATACTCTCAGCCCCAGATAAAAGCATGATAGGTTCACCTTACGGTTGCTATAAGTCAGAAATGACTTGAAGGCACACAGCAACAATGACATAACCAATTCATCCCCCTTGATACAGTTTCATGTTTTCATACTTCAGCATATTATTCCAGAATATGTTATTTTTATAGCTAACCTTCAAAGGATTCTCTATACAGCACAATATTTGGATGTTTCATGTTGGCCAACACGGCAACTTCTCTCCTTGATTCTTCTCTCTCTTTATTTGACATCTTTTTAAAAAATGAGAGTGAGTGAGAAAGAGAGAGATATGGCTTTCTTTAAAGATAAATATGAAAACCTAATATAAGAAAAGAAAACAGAATAAGAGAAACTCACCTTGGATATATTGATCTCCTTAATAACATATTGATTGCCATCTTCTTTTGATTTGACGAGAATTGCTTTTCCAAAAGATCCCTCGCCTATCTTTTGCACCTTAATATATTTGTCCATGGTATCCTTTTAAGGCATCCTTATGCATGGGCTAGGGGAAAAAAGCATACTTTTAGACAAAGCATCCAAGCTGTTCTTACAGTACTTGCCAAACCCAGTGATAAATTACATTTCAGTTTCTAAATCACTTCTCTTTTTAATATCATAAGGGGTTTGACAGTCCCTTCCATGGTTTTCCCATCTTACCAGACAAGAACTTTTCATGTCTTATATACTGGCAGAATATGAGTCAACCTACTGTACAAATCAGAGAAAGAATGATAGTGCATTTATTACTTTACAGAGAAACAGACAGTTTCAAGTTTATCTACTTTGAACACCTGACCTTTTGCATATTTACCTGGTGGTAGGTCCTAACGAATTCAATGAAGCTTATTCTCAAAATAAGGACTAAAGCCTTATTTGTGCAATAAGTGTATTTTGTGCAAGCAAACATAAAGTTCCCAGAAAGAATGATAAGGACTACAGGTTTAAAAGGATAACTCAAACTTATTATGGGCAAATTGTGACAGAGAGCTCCTGAACTAAATAAAATTGACGAGAAAAAGTTTGTGAATCCTAACAATAAGGGCAGGTTGCTTATTGTAACCATAATTGTTCAGGTAGTCATCTGTGAACTCACACCAATGGGTTTACTGCTCCTGTACAGCATCATTCAAAACCTTCTAGAGCTGTTATGTAAGCACTTTGCTGGTAGCCCCTCCTCCTCAGCCCATGTGACAAGCCAGATTCCCACTTCAACCTTCAGTTCCCTGGATGCCGAAGCAGTAGCTAAGAAGAGAGCATGATACACAGTGGGGAGGAAGGGTGGGTGTTCTGTAAGTTCACAGATGATCACTACAGTTACAGGTAATCAACCTGTGCTTCTTCTTCATGCTCCCTGCAACTCACACAAATGGGAGACTAATAACCTATTCACCATCAGAGGTGTGAGTATCACATGACACAAGAGAGCCACACAGCTCTTCCAAAAGCGGCATCAGCTCTGGACCTGGCATCCAGCCTGTAGGGAGTGATATATATGTAGCTGCCTTGCAAATGTCCTCCATGGACACTTTAAAAAAGGCCAATGAAGCAGCCATAGTTCTGGCACAGTGGCTATGCACATGAACAGGAGGGACATTTTTAGACAGTTTGGAGGCCAGCTGGATGGTCAAAGAGACCCACTTAGAGAGATGAGACGGAACAGACAGACCCTTCTTGTTTGACCAATAATACACAAAGAGTCTCTGTGACTGATGAAAGTCAGAAGTCCTGTTGATGTAAAACGCCAGAGCACACTTAACATTTAAACAATGCAAGATACAGTTAAAGTCTAATGTTGGGTTCTGCATGAATGCAGGCAAGACAATGTCCTGGCTCAGGTAAAACACAGACATCTATGTCTGGGTCCAGATGAAGGCCATACAACTCTCCTCTTCATCTGGCAAATTTTATCACCACAGAGAATACCATCTTCCAGGTAAGCAGATGAATGTTTCAGACTGCCTTGGTTCGAATGATTTGTTAGATAGCTGGGAAACGACGCCTCCAGGCTCCATTATGGTGTAGGTCTCAATACAAGCGGATGTAGACTCTGGTAGCCCTATAGGCTGTGCTTAGCCCTATTTAATCAACAGGTTCCAGAACCAGGAAGTCTTGCCCAGGATCTGGAAGTAGGCAGAAATTGCCACTAAGTAACATCTAATGGAAAAGAAAGAGAGAGAGAGAGAGAGAGCTCTGTTGGACAGTGACAGAAGAAGCTCCAGCACATTATCGGCTTGTACTTGATCCAGAGAGATCCTTCTGAGTAACAAAATTTGCCCTATTTACATGCACAGGGACACTGGGTAGCAGGGCTAAACACAGCCTGAATAATCAATTGAATCAGTGCAGGAAAAAAATCTAAAGAAACACCCTCCAAGCCATTAGTATGAAGGTGCTCAGGTCTGGATTCCTCACTCGCCTGTTGTATAGCATCAGGAAATCCAGTATCTCACAGCCTGAGATGGGAACCCTGAGCAAGGTGAAGAAGTGGGGAAAACCAAGGCTGCCTGGGCCACTATGAAGTGATCAGGATGTACTTTGCCTCATCTCTCCGAATTTTGGCAGTCACTCTGATGACAAAGCAAAATGGAGGTAAAGTGTAAACAACTGAAAGAAGAAGCATCACTGAACAACTGCTTCTCCCAATGTGTCCTGGAGAAGTAGGTTTAGCACTGCCTGTTCTGTGCCAAGTTGAAGAGATCCATTTTTGGAGTATCCTGTCTCCTGAAGAATCTAAAGTGTGTCAGGATGAAGCTCCATTCGTGTTAAGAGGTCTGTGCCCTGATGAGAGCATTTGCTAAAACGTTCTCCTCTTCTAGGAGATGGACCAGTCCCACAGAAAGTGTGAGATGAAGCAGGGTGCTAGATCTTGTTCCTCCCTGTTTGTTCAAGTAATACATCATCGTGGTGTTGTTGGATACTACCTGAACAACCTTGCCACACAGAAAAACCTGAAAAGCCCACGAAGCTTTCAACACAGACAACATCTCAAGAACCTTAATGTGGAAATCCCTCTTTTCTCTCTGTCCCATGGCACTTGACTGAGTATCCTTTCATGTGTGCTCCTCATCTCTCCAGTGTCTGTAATCACTGATGTTGTAGGTTGACAAGAAGACAAGGCATACTAGCCTGGATGTTCTTGGGATCAAGTTACCCTTCCAGGGATCAAGGGACAGCCCTCTGAATGGTGCAATGCATCCTGAGAGTGTCAGAGTAGGCTGAGGCAGGACAGGAACAGAGCCATGTACATGGTGTTACTGCTGTCTTGGAGGTCATGGAACCAAGCAGTACTTGAATGTCTCTGGTACTCACCCTCCAAGTCTGCTGACATTGTAAGACAGCTTTCATCAGGTTCTTGAGCTTCTTGTCTTGCAGATAAGCAGCCAAGACATGAGAATCCAAAATGACGCTGATGAATTTGATGGTGTGAGTTGGCTCCACATGGGATTTCTTGTGGTTCACAATGAACCTGAGCATGTCAAGGAGGCAGCAGGTCAAATCAATGTAGGCAAGAAGGCAGTTTTTAGAAAGGGCAACAAAGAGCCAATGGCTGATGCAAGGAAATATGACACCTTATTGCCTATGTTGAACTGAATGATATAGAGGAGGTAGAGGAGACAGATCTTTTCCAGATGGAGCTGGAGATGAGAGTAAACAAGCAGATGGGGCCCCATAAGGTAATCCAAGTGACAGCTGTGGGGCATCTGGAGAAGATTCAACTATCTCTCCTTCAGGAGTCAGTATGAGCTGAATTACCTGAGCCCTCCACAGAGAGACCTGCACTTGCTCCTTGAGCTGGAGAAGAACAGTGGGATACTACTGAAACTGGTTCCAGTGCGTCATTTCTTGCGCCCATCCTGCATGAGGAGGTTGGGTTGAGTGCTATGGTGAGGAAAATGATCCTGGCCTTGGAACATCCTTTACCTTCTTTTTCTTCTTATGTTGTCTTTTTTCTTGCAGATGCTTAGAAAATGAAGCCACCACTTTGACAGATCATCCTGGTGCTGATGGGACTTGAGACTAGGCTTCCAGTTCAACCTCATGAATAGATACCGACAATTCCTCAACCCTAACTTCTTAATTGAAGGCAGGCCTCTGGGAACCACTCATAACATCTGACTCTTGAAAAAAAACTTTTTAACACTGAGACAGACTGAGGAGCCAGAGGCAGTTGGTGTGGATGAGTACCATGGAACCAAACCATGGTCCTGAATGGCCTATCTGTAGCCACCCTGACTTGCCAATACAAGAGTGCCTTAAGTCGAAATGAACAGGTTTTATGCACTTGAGGGGTTATTGCTTTACAATGGGTGCATGACCCAACATTGTGGCCTTCTCCAAGATGCAATAAACAAAGCAAATACCTGTGCATTCCTGGGATCTTAGCCCCACAGCAAGAATATTTCTTAAATGAACTGGAAGGCTTCACAACCATCTGAGAGAAACCATTACCTCAGATCTGTAAGCCAGAAACGTAGTCAAAAAACAGTCCAAGTCAACTGTGGGACAGAATTTTAAAGCCAAAGCCAAACCAAAATTCAAAGAGAAGAAGCCAAAACGCAGTCTGAAAGTCAAAGTTTAGTAAAAAGGCAGAACAAAGCAATACAGATCACCAACAGTTCCTTTGATGATGTTGCTGTAGTGGACAAAAATGAGCTGAGGGTCTGAGCAGGAATCAATGGGCCAGAGGGGAAGGGGCTATCACCAAAATGTTTACATGACAGCTCTAGAAGGTTCTGAATGATGAGCTGTTCTACAACCTTCTAGAGCTGTTATGTAATGTCAGTGCTCTGCAGGTACAGCACAGTAAACCCATTTGTGTGAATCACATAGACCATGAAGAATTATAGAAATTCCATAGTTTCATAATATCCTGTGGGAATCAAAATCAGCATCTTTTCTAACCATTCAACAGTAAATAATTCCAAGTTCTGTGAAATAAGACAATGTCTAAATTCAACAAATTTTGAATACATAAGAGTCAAGAGTCAAAGAAGGTTAAAAAGTAACCGAAGACCTTACTTGCATCAATTCAAAGGGAATAATTAAAATCATGTGTTAAGTAATCAGTTTAGTCTTCAGGAATGAGTTTAGGAGATCTCATTCTATAAAAGGATAAAAAATCTTCTGAATTTGATCTTCTCCACATGACTGTATGGAAACATGGCATGATACAATCAAAACATATCTTGGTGGACCGCAGAAAATCAGTTATTGCTGCTTACTAGTTACAAAACAATTCTGAAGGATTTGAGGCTCCATCAAACCACTGTCAAACAGATAGTCTACAAATTGAAGTTTAGAGATTACAGTCACTCTGCTCCGAAATGATCAGCCTATGAAAATGTCTCCTAGAAAAAATGCGCATTTCATCCAGGAAGTCACAAGCAATTCCACAGAAATATCCAAGTATCTGTAGACCACTGTTGCCTTGGCTAATGTGAGCATTCATGATCTGAAAATATGAAAAATACTGAAGAATGGTGTCCATGGAAAGCTGGCCAGGAAGAAATCATTGTTCTCTAAAAAGAACAATGCTGCACATCTGAAGTTTGCCAAAGGTCAGATAAATGTTGAAGACCTTTGAAACAATATTTTCTGGACAAACTACTCAGCTTTTTGGCCTCAAAGAAAAATATTATATTTGGTAAAAACATGTTTCTTGTTCTTTGGATGAAGTTCACAGGATTATAGTCATCAAGCATAATGGTAAAAATGTGATATAGGGGCCTGCTTTGTTGTCTCTGGACCTGGACAACTTGCCATTATTGATGCAACTATTAATTCTTCAGTGTACCAAAAGACTGCAGAGGAGAACATCAGGCCACTTGTGGAGTAGAAACTGAACCAAAACTGATTCATGCAATACATCGGTGATCCTGAGCAAACAAAGGAGTGATAAAGGAACAGTCTAGTCAGAGGCCAGACTTAAACTCTATCAAAATGTTGTAGCAGGACTTGAAACAAATTCTTCGTGCAAGGAAGCTGCCAACTGGCAGTAAGCTGAAGCACTCTTGTAAGGAAGAATGGGCTCAAATTCCTCAAAATCACTGTGAGAGACTGACAGTTAAAACAAAATGCTTACTTGAAGTCATTGCTACTCAAAGGGGTTGCACCAGGTACTGAACAATTCACATAGTTTTTCACAAACGACTTTTGGCAGTTGAATTAGTTGTGCACAAATAAATGTTGAAGAAGCATCATGTTTATGTATCATTTGGTTAAAAAAGGTAATCCACTGTTTATCTAGGATTATGGAGTCAGACTAAGATCTAACAACATTTTAGGTTGGAAATACATGATAATCCAAAAGGGTTCACAAACTTCATCTGGACTTTCAATTCAGAACAGTTATACCTCAGTTAACGAAGTATACGTGTTGCCATGCACTACTTCTTTAACATAAAATTTGGTACCAGAGGCAGAAGTAGCATGGAAAGAATACGGATAGGTTCCTGAACCACAAAAAAAAAAAAAAAAAAAGCAATTCAACAAGAGGCAATCAGCTGGATGTAGACAATATACCTAAGTCCATGGGAGAGATGCTGAGGAAATAAAATCATGGCCATAGGTTGTTGTGGGTTTTCCAGGCTTTGAGGCCGTGCTCTATTAGCATTTTCTTCTGACGTTTTGCTTGCATCTGTGGCTGGCACCTTCAGGGGATCTGGTGGCATGGAAGTGAGTCAGAGTATATATGCTTGTGTAGACAAGTATATATACTCTCACTTCCATGCCATCAGATCCTCTGAAGATGCCAGCCACAGATGCAAGCGAAATGTTAGGACAAAATACTAATAGAATACAACCTCAAAGCCCAGAAAACCCACAACAACCTATGGATTCTGGTCGTGAAAGTCTTCGACTTCGTATCAACATCATGGCCCTTTGAGACATGCTTATGACTGCTCTGGATAGATTACATTATTCCTCAAGGTAAGATTTAAGAGTGGCAGTATACCACTGGGTGCCCTTTCAGTAGATAAGAATGCCTTCAGCAAGTGCAGCAGTACCACTCTGTGCTGAAAGAGATAGTTTTAGCCACTTCTTTTGATACATTCCCAATTAAATTGTTGCAGTCTAAATCTCCTTCAGCCACTTTGGAGGTTTGTTTTTAACTCTGATCACTGACTATGCTGGGTAGGAAAGACAGAGACAACTGTAGGGCAAAACATCTGGATTGCATCAGGAAGTTGGTGTGGTGCATTCCACATAGGATTTACAATGTGCTGCCTTCAGACTACAATCCTAAACGCATGTTGTTGTTGTTGTTGTGCCTTCGAGTCACTTCTGACTCATGGAAACCCTAAGGTAAATCTGTCATGGGGTTTTCTTGCTAGCCCCTTTGTTATTTTTTTAAAACTGTTAATGTTTTTATGGGTTTTATAAGCCACCATCAAATACCAAGTTGGCTCAAAAAGCAGCTTTACTGGGAGATGCAAGTAACTTCTTACAAACATTTCATGGAAAGAAAGAAAAGCTGGGGAATACCAACCACAGTTTTATGACAGATTAATGGTACACATGGTCAAATACCTGGCAACATCCACCAAATTAGCATTTTAATTCATGCAATAAGCATACTTATAAAGATTATTAATATCTTCCCATCCTCATCCCACCCTGAACCCTGATGCACTGCAGTGGGATTTTTAATCCACCTGTTGACTGATTTCTATACCGTGGCAGTTAATTACCTCGGATTTACGAGGCTGTGCTGCTGAGAATGTTTCAAGCCAATCTGGGTAGCCCAGGAGGAAAGAGAGGGCAGAGTGCAGGTCTGTCTTTAAAAAAAAGGAACACGCCGTTACTAGGCGTCCTCAGAACCGCAAGGAGGGGGCTCCCCTCCCTTTCCCAAAATTCTCACTGCGGCCCTGGCCTGGACACACCCACGCCCTGCCGCTGTGGACAGAGGCGCAAAGCGAGGCAACTTACTGGGGAAGGACCGCGAGGAGCGCCGCCGACCACGGGGAACGAGGAGGAGGACGAGACGCGAGGACTGCGGGGGCAACCCGCTCGCTCGCTCGCTCGCTCGCGCGCCCCCCCTCCTCCTCCTCCTCCTCCTCCCCCTCCCGCAAGCCACACCGACCCCCTTAACTCAACCCCACCTCCACCCCGTTGGGTGAACCCACCTCACCCTTTCCCAGCCGTTCCAACGGAGCCAAAGCTTCAGTCCCACCCCTGTCGCGTCGCGATAGGGCAGTTGGCCTAAAGCGTCCTTTGCCATTGGGTGAAACTCAGAAACCTGAGGGTTCGGATGCGCCGCTAGATAGGGAGCGCCGTAGAGATTGCTTACCGCTTCTCCCTGGTAACGAGTGCGCAAACGATCACGTGATCCAAGTGGAAGGCGGGGAGCGAGGGCGACGGGGCCGCTGGCGAGGGCGCGGGTGGAAGGCGGCGGCGTGGATTGAGGCGTGTATCGTTGTTGCGCGGCAGTGGTTGTGGCACGGCGGGTGAAGCAGTTGACAATCCACCTGTCTTGCGTGCTTGGCCCCATATTCGCATCGTCCGCGAATGAGGCTGGTGGGAGTTAGAATCGATTAACAGCAGCGACGGGCGCGTCACAGGCTCCTTGCCCAATATTTTATGTATCTGAAAACCTACGGGGGAACGGGGCATAGTGGAATATGAGACTTAGAGGGGGTCGCACGGAATGTGTACACGTTTCGTACCTTTTTCACTTTATTTGCCCGAGCAACACCTCGGCAGCATTTTTCCTTCATCGCCTCCTCTTATATTCCTTAGTACCGTTGTTACAATTCACATATTGTCTTACCTCTATGTGTGTTCAAGAAGTTTTATTCTTGACCGTTATATCCTTCTCAGCCTCTAATTCAACTGTGGGATGAGATCTTGTGTTGATTTCTTTAAGCTGAGATTCTACTGCCTTTCTTGCTGCGCAGGCATTACTGTTAAAGTTAAGATCTGTTTAACTCAGCGAGCCTTATTTCTGAACGTGTGCATGATTGTGCTGTCAGGATTTCAGTGGAGGCAGAAGTATGGAAGGTGTCTTCAGAGCTTCTTGATGTTTTATCCTCCATCCACTTTGTATTTTATGGCACAGAAATTCATAACGCATTTGTCTGCATGTCATATGCAGACAAATGCGTTATGATTTTCTGTGCCATAAAATTAAGCATTTTTTTAACCGTTGAATTCTGCAGGTTTAGGTCAGAGTGGGGAAGAGCTTTTCCTCCAAGGGCTTTTCTACCCCTATACTGTTATGGTGCTAATATTCCACTTTCAACATCCTACCGAATCCTGGGGTTTGCAGTTCAGAGAGGGGCTTTTAGAATTCTCAGCCAGAGAGCTCTTTGGCCTCAGTGAACTACAAACCCCAGAATTCCACAGGATGCTGAAAGTGGAATAATAGCACTATAACAGTGTGGGATGGAAGGGCCCCAAATGTTGGGATTTCAGCATTCCTCACCACTGGCAATACAAGCTAGAGAAAAATGTGAGCAGGCCCTCCAGTGTTACACAGATGAAAATCCCGGCTCTTGTGGGCCTGTGACATCAGCGTGGTCAAGATGGCAAAAATTTCTGACGAGAAAGAACATAAAAACCACGAGGAACTGCAGCAGGTTGCTTTTGCCTGAGCCTACTAGGGAGGCTGCGAGTGCTCGTTGAGCGGTGCCACGTCCTCCCTCCTGCACACAAAAGCCTGGGCTGAGGACGGCATAACAGTTCCTCTGTTCAGCCGAGCCACTATCCCTCCAGTGGTTGTCAACCTTTGGCTCTCTAGACCTTGGAAACTTCAACTCCCAGAATTCCTGAACAATGACTATACTGGCTGGGATTTCTGGGAGTCGAAGTCCAAAAAACCTGTAGAATCAAAGGTTGAGAAACCCTGCTTTAGACGAACGTGAGGCAGAAAAGAGTCTCTCAAAAACAACCCCCAAGTCCCGTCATGTGCGAACACGCAATATCTGGCGAGGCGAGATTGCCTGACAGAGAGCGCATGCGCCCTGAGGCCCTACTGGAACACGGATTCTGCGGCTGGGACGGCGAGGTTCGCCGCGCCTGCGCGTTGTTAAAGAAACATTTACGTCGCCTAGGTGGGTTTTCGTCTGTGGCGGTAGTAACGGAAGGGCGGGGTTCCGTTGTGGGAGCGCCGACTGGGAAGTGATTGGCTGTCCGAGCCTGACTTCGGGGACTGGCGCTGCCTCTTCCCCCAGCTCCCGCCTTCTTTCGCCTGAACTCCTCCTCCCGTCGCCTCTTCGCAGGTCTCTGCGCCTGGCTGAGCGGCGGGGAGCATGTGTGAGCCCCTCCCTGGGGATCACCAGGCGGCGCCACACGGCCAGGTAGGGCGGCTGCGGGCTGAGGCGGACATGGAGCAGGAAACTGCCGTTTCGCTCCGCAGCGCTGAGGAGGGGGCGCTAAAATAGGTGTGTGCGCGCGCGCTGAGGGTCGAGGGAGGGATGGCGATGCCGCGTATGGGTGGTTGCTTCTCCTCTCCCAGGCGCGCTCACGCGTTTGCTTTCTCCCGCGTCTAAGCTGAGGGAGGTAGGAAAGGAGGGGAGGAGCGCTTCTTATTTCCGAGCGTGTCGCCTGCGACGGGTCGAGTGTGAGGCGTTGTTGTGGGGGTGTGGGGGTGTGAGGGGGGGACGGGGACGGGGCGCCTGTAGCGGCTGGGCGCTCTCTCTCTCTCTTTGTATTTCTAGCGGCGCAGGTGGGCGATTTTCACCAGCGAGATCCTTAATAAACAGGCTGGTCTCCCAAGTGCCGCCAGACTTCTGCTTTGTTGTTTCTGCGGAAACGGATTTAAAAAAGGGCCACTCCTCTGGAAACTTCTTCCCCTGGAGAGCCCTCTGCCCGTCGTCCTCCTCCTTTCCTGGGAGGAGAGGTGGAAGGACGGGGTCTTGCCTCGCGCAGCACCATCTCGCTCGTCCCCTCAGCATCTCTGTGGGAAGAGGGGCGGCCGGACGGCCTTCCCTCGCTTTAACAGTGGCCTCCTGTTTCCATGGATTTCCTTTTTAGACTCGGAGACGGCCCTCAGAACATTCGGGGTTTCGGTCTTCGTGTCCCTTTGGTCGGGAGTCGCGTCGACAGAACGCCGTGGGCTTTGCTTCTCGATAAACATCTGTAGTGTTGTGTCCCTAAATGGTCCAACCGGTACTGTTTAGAAACTGTATGCCAAGTCACTGATCTCGGACAAGGGTGGAGTAGTTTCTGTCTACTTCTCACCTTTGTGTCTTTTGAGGCTTAACTTTCCCATCGAAGAGAAGAGATGGGGCACATTTTGCTTCATTGTGTAGAGTTTTTGAAAAGGCAGCTTTGATTTTTCCAAAACCAAAGATCGAAATTATTTTTAAAAATGGGCTACAGTGCTCAGAATAACTGCTACCCATGCTGATTGGAGGATTGTGGGAGTTACTATAGTGCAGAGTAATTTTTTTGCGGTCCCTATGGGACTGCAACTTCTAGAATCCCCCAGTCAAAGTGATATACTCAGACATTTCCCATCTTCTTAACCCTTTTCAAGCTGACCTGTTCTACCCTGTTTTTCCTGATGTTCCCGCTGCCCAGAATTTCCTCTATGAGCATTTCTTTCAGTCTTCGGTGTCCTATCCAAAGTGACCTTTTTCCCATAGAGCTTGAGACATTACTTTCAATTCTGATTTCTAATAGAATTCAAGCTTTAGCAGTATTTGCCCACTCCCCCCCCATTCTCGTTTTTACTTTCCCCTGACTGTTTTAGACTGTGAACTTTTTGGAAACATAAATCTATCAGTTGCATATATAATTTCACAAGGCAACATGTATAGAATGGTATAACCATAATGAATTTCTCTCCTTCAAGATCTCTGATAAGCAAAGAGGGAGAGGAAGGCTTGATGGGAAGTATAAATGATAGATGACAACTGAGTCCAACTACTGCTTGTGCATCCTGGTCACTAAGTTTTCATTGGGAGATCTTTTTCAGCCACTATGAAAAACTCGACTGAATATTGATGCCACAATCTTACATGAGGAAAAGAAGCTCCACAGTGATATTTAATCATTGAAACAATAACACTACATAAAATATCAACTCATAATAGTAAAAGTCAGGTGTACTGTATGCACTTAGCAATTTTATATCTTCCTGATGTTTGAAACCATGCTTGAAGACATTATATCCATCTTGGTGATTTTGATATTGCATCCATCTGTGTGCATTTTGGGTATCTGCTCATCAGAATAGCCTGTAAATGATGATAACTTTGGATGGATTAGTGCTCCTCTGGCCATTTGGTAAAATTTACAGTAGGACAGTACGCTTGTCAATATTTCAGAATCTCTGGTATCACAGGAGACACTCAGAATTTGGAGACACTCAGAATTCGGAGGCACTCAGAATTCTTCTGTGTTCCTCCCAGCAACTGAGAGTGCATAAAGTTAAACATTGCTGGAGTAAAAGCTACATGATACTTTGAGACATTGAACTTCTGAAAAAAAAAAGCACTTTGCATGACATAAGTGGGTATTAATGGTGTGCTGAAGGTGAACATGTACTGTTTATAAGACCTTATTTTGTCTTTGTGTCCTGGATTCTTTGTCTAATTAACAGTTTTAATTTCTTTCTCCGTTAAAGAGAAAAAAATCAACTATAAAAATGTGTAATTTGCTTGGAGTCCCAATTTGGGAAGAGGGCAGGGTGTAAAAAGTTGTGGAAAGCAAGGATGTTTAATAGCTGGGAGATACATGACTTCACTTGGAAGAGATACGAATTTATCAGAGTTAAATAAATGTGGTAACAGGAGTATTTGCTTTTAAACTCTGTTGGTATCTCACAATCTGGAAAGTGAGGTGGTGGTTGGGATTCTGAATATAAGTAATTATATTGATTAAAAACAACAAGCACAACAACTTGGGTTCTGTTAATGTTATTTTAACAAATTTCTGTTCATAAAAATAGCAGTAAATTAGAATAAGTATAATTGAACTCTTTTTGCTACATTGTTTTTTTATCTTGTGTGCTGCCTTGAAGGATTGTACCCTAATGGTAATTTTCAATTATTTTAAATAAATAAATAAATATTAAAGACATTGTTGCCTGGTTCATAATTCAAGAGACAGGAGCTTGGAAGGGAGTGTGGGTTGGGAGCCATGAACAAAAATGGCAATTCAGACAAAAAAAAAATCATGTCCCTCACAGTAGTAATTGGTACATGCACAGGATTTTCTCAGTACTCTTCTCACAAGGAATTCAATTTTGCCTTATAAACAGGGCCCCGTTCCATGAGGATAACTTGAGAAAAGTGTGTCTAGGAGATTTTATGTACTTCAGAAGTAATAAGTACCGTTATAAAGAAGAAAATGTTTGTATGTAATATTTGTCAAGTATCTCTATATAATATAGCCAGAATCTTATGAGAGGCTGGTTTCTATAAACACTTATTTTATTTTGGAAAGGAAGTAGAGAATTATTTAAGCTGTGATTCTCCGTGATTACTTGGGAACCCCATTGGACTCAGTGGAATTTGCCTGAATAGACATGGCTTGGATTTCATTATTAGTCTGCTTCCTAAGAAAATACGTGTTCCAGAAGAAACATTTCAAGATATATGTGCTCCTTCTTATTAGTGAAGTAAAAACTGAACCTTCTAATGAATATATAACAGAAAAACCACCCCTTATCTTGGCAAGCATACTGAGAGAATATCAATTTGGTATCGTTGAACCACTTCATTCTCTCAGTTCTTCCTTACAGGTAAACAATCATCTGTGCCATTTTACTCCCTAGGAAAGGTTGCATCTTGTATTCTGTTGATGATGGCCATGTATCTGTCTACCTTCAAAGAGAACTGAAAGGCAGAGAGAAGGTTAAGCATTCCTTCTCACTTTTTGGCCAATACTGAACTGTAAATGTTTCTTTATGGATGCATTCATTCATAACGTATAGTAACTTCCACTGTAAGGCATGCAAAAGACAAATTGCTGTGATAGTTCTGCTATAGTTTTCAAAGATCATGTGATACTCATATGATACACCAGAATATTTAAGGCGGCTGTTGTGATTGTTTTGGTATCTTCTATTTATTAAAAACATTTCATTTGTTTTTATAGAATCACCAGGCATTCAATGACAGGAGTGCAATTGTTTGATAATCTTCCAAACTAAAGCAAGAGCTGAACATGGTCTGCATCAGTAAGAGGAAAAATTTGTTCAACCTGAATTTTCCCTGCCCCATCCCTTCCTCCTCATTAATAAAAGTGGTACAAATGCAAGAAAGTTTAAAACTTTATAAAACATATGCAAGTTACAATATTGAGTCTTTTTGTGCACTAACACAGGATTTTTTTATTTAATACAGAATGCAACTTGTGTATTAAAGAAAATCCTGTATTAGTACACAAGAAGACTCAATATTGTAACTTGCATGTGTTTTATAAAGTTTTAAACTTTCTTGCATTTGTACCACTTTTATTAATGAGGAGGAAGCGATGGGTCAGGGAAAGTTCAGGGTGAACAAATTTTTCCTCTTACTGATGCAGAGGATGTTCAGCTCCTGCTTTAGTTTGGAAGATTATCAGGCAGTTGCATTCCAGTCATTGAAAGCCTGGTGATTTGATTTGAAATGAAAACGTTAATGTGTAGGTTGTTGAGTTCTGCTGACAAAATTTGTTTTGTATATGTGCAATGTAGTTGTGAAATTGGAGAATGCATACTGTTCTGAATATAGGGACAACAAAACTGACATTGTAGAATATTAACATTCAGAAACGACTATAGAATTTCTGCTTGGTCTTGCATTAATAGTTGCAAAATATTTTTCAGTTAAGCTGATTAACAATGTGGTCCTAAATGTATCCACTCAAGACTAAGTCTCACTGAGTTCAATGGAGGTTACACCCAAGTAACTGGATAAACTATTGTAGTGTAAGCTAACAAACTGTTGGGAAAAATAGACTACTGCAGTGTGGTGTGTTGATCAAAGAACTGTTTATTTTTGTTCCTTTGCAATCATTGTTTGGGGAGTAGATGGAAGCGTTTTAAAAAATAAATCTAGGTATCCTTTTTCTTAACTGCACGTTTCATCTTCGACTTAAGTGGACTTGGTCATAGAATCATAAGACTCTTAAGAGCTGGAAGGGGCCACAAGGTTCATCTAGTTCAGACCCCTGACATACAAGAATGCATAATTACAGCACTCCTGAAAGATGCCCATCCAACCTCTGTTAAAAGACTTCCAAACAGGGGGAGACCAACATCTATTCTGCTGTTGAACAGGTCTTACAGTAAAGAAGCACTTCCTACTGTTTAATTGGAATCTCTTTTCTTGTAATATAAAACCATTGGCTCAGTCTTTGAAGCAACAGAAAAAAAGCTCATGGCATCTTCTATGTATCATCCCCTCAGATAATTAAAGACGGCTGCTGTGTCACCTCTCGGTCTTTGTCAAGCTAAACATATCTAACTCCCTAAGTCATTCTTCATAAGGCTCTGAATGCGTTCCAGGTTGTCAATATCCTTGTTGAACTTTTGTGCCCCAAACTGGACACAGTATTCCAGGTGAGGTTTGATCAAAGCAGAATAGAGTGGCAGTACTGTCTCCCTTGATGTGAACATTGATACAGCCTAGAAATATTTCCTGCAGTGCTCTTAATTAATCCTAGAGTACTTTCAATTAATTTGAATGATCAAATGAGCAAATTACGAGATATTACCACCAGGTGTAAACGTTGCTTTTGTCACTTATTCTGAATAATTTTGGTCTTACTGGATATTGCATACTGACAATTGTAATAGTTTTCATTTTAACATGGGAGTGAAAGTTAAAAGAGAAACAGTGTTCATCTTTGATCTGGAAAGATTTTTTTGTTACACTTATTCCTAGGATAATGTCAAATTGGTGAGACTTAAATTGTACATAACTGTGAGAAGTGACCAGCCTCACTACCCCCCCCCCATTTTTGTTAGGGTGAATTCCCTGGAAACTTTCTCTTTTTATAAAGTTTTCACTGAGCAGCTGTTGAATGAGTGTGCTTCATGTGAATAATTTCTACTTGTATAAAATGTAGTAGTTGCTCCTTGACTTTTGTCTCTTAATAGTAAAAGACAAATCTTTGAGTGATCCTGTAAACCATGGGTGGGAGGTCATGATTCATAGGGTCACATCTAGGCCTTCTGGAGTCCTGATCTGGCCATCCACTGGCAGCTATACTATTTATCTGTGGCCCTACTCTTTGGTCATTTCCCAGATTTTGTACAGAGTTCTTCCATTCTCACAGGCTGAAATCCTTATTCTCAGGAAGAGCTGTAAGCTAAGATATACTGGTATTTTTGATCCTATCCTTTCATGTTTGACTCGCACCCATCTCTAGGAAGAAGCTCTTGAGAACTTCTAAAATTTAATATGATCTTCGTGCTGAAAAAGATTCCATACTCTTTCTGTAAACTTGCTACTGTACTTACAGTACAAGTTTACAAGCTTTAGTTTCTTAGTCAACTAAGTGTTACTAGAATTATTTGTCAGCAGCTTTAGACTTCCCTTTGAATTAAGAACATAATTGTGATTGCCAAGTAATACTCTGCTAAATGCTGATGAAGTCAGTGTGCTTTTGATGTGCATGTGTCTGTGTGTTATGTGTCTTGAAGAAATTAACCGATGCCAGCCTTATCCTAGGATTGTCTTGGTGAGATTTATCCAGAGGAGGTTTCCCATTACCTTCTAAAGTTGAGGGAGGGTAGCTTGCCTATCATCAGCCAGTGGATTTCCGTGACTGAAAAGGGATTTGAATCCTGGTCTCCCAGAGAAACCATTATGCCATGCTGGGTAATACTTATGATAGCAAATGGAGAATCACATCTGGTGGTTGTCTGCAGTTTCTGCTTACGTTAAATGTACATGTTCAGAATTTTCTGTCCCGGTAAGAAAAATAAAATATTTAATGAATTCTTTTAAATATGTATTCTAAAATGTGTATTTTTAGAATAAAGTTCAGTGGTCAATCAATATGTAAAGAAGGGATTTTACAGGAAGGAGGAAAGAGAGGTAACAGCATTTTGGAATAGAGACAAAGATGTAATTGCAAGCTTCTTTGTTCTGAATGAATGCATTGCAGATAAGCCCAGAGAGATTTGAGCTTGTTAATCTCAGGCTTATATTAATAATGTTATCTTTTAATAAATTACAAATCTATTATGTCATACCATATTTATCAAAGATAAATTGTCTCACTTTTCTGTATAGACAGTATAATATTAATCACAAATTAATACTGGCTGTGACCCCCCAAGCATTGTTTGCACTGCTGTGCTTGTACATAAGCCCAGCCCTTCAAGGATGGAGGTTTTCTTGAGCAGCAGCAGCAGTAGGAACTTTTACCAGTGTGCTTAATTTTTGTGCAGACCTGGAAATTTAAGATAGTTTTTGTTTCAGGAGAGCACTGGCATGATGTGCTGTTACCACTTATGTTAGAGGAAAATGGTGAAGGCTGTTTTAAAGTTCACATTGAATACAAGCCATGTGTTGTGCTGAAACAGTTGCCAGTGTTTGAATAATGCTGCTCATGGTACTTGCACATCTTGAGTTATCCTTCTAATGAAGTAAACTTTTTTATACTTGTTAATATGAATTATGTATTTAGACAGTACTTTCTAACTGTGACTTTCTTCTTTTTTAGCTTATAACAGCAGCTAAATGGAGTCTGAGCAGCTGTTCCACAGAGGTTATTACCGAAATAGCTACAACAGCATAACTAGTGCAAGCAGTGATGAAGAACTGCTAGATGGAGCAGGTGTCATAATGGATTTTCAGACCTCTGAAGATGATAATTTGTTAGATGGTGATGCATGCATAGGTAAGTGAGTAAACTATCATTTTTGGTTCTTTCATGTACATACTGGGAAACTATGTGTTAGGATGTACACACGATATGATATTGCAAAATATGTTTTTTAGAGTATGAATATAATGTATTATTAGTGTTTCACTTCAGATATTGTGTCCACAACCTTTTAGCATTTGGGGCAGTGGTTTGGATTCATATGCTGTAGTTCCTCTTCTTACTTCATGGTTCTGATTATCACCATAGTTTTCTGTGCAATATCCAAATGTATAAATGATGGTTATAAAAACCATAGTTAGCTTCCGTAGTAGAATGAAGAACCACTATTTGAGCTGGTTTTTCACTTCTGTTTTTTTTGTGATAACTAAACCAATATCCTAAGCACCTTTACTGTATTGCCAATATACATCAGTGTAGTTATGATGGATCCTGTAGCTATGCCATTGATTGTGTAGTGGGCATCAATAGTTTGAGCTTGCTTGTCTTACAATGTTTATTAACCACCAAGTCAGATGACAGACAGAAGAGTGTGTTTGCCTGTACAACAACTGAGTGCACTAGGGACAGCATTCATGTCCCCTGAAAAAGCACAACCCCTTGTGGAACTATTTGCATACTAACATAGTCAGATTCTGGCCGTAATTTGCCCAACACATAGTTGTAATCACAAACAAGGAAATGTGGGGTATTGGGGAGAAAAACCATGCAAGGCGCAAAGAAGTGTAATAAGTCTAAGCCACAGTTCTGGCAACAAAACATGGTTGTGTTGGACAATACATGACAGCTAGATGTAATAAACTGGTTTGCCTCACACACCCGGAATCTCTTCAAATGAATCTAATGTTTGAAATGGAGATAGTTCAAGACTTTGTATATCACTTAGTTACTTTTGGAAAAGTTTATCAATGTTTGAGTCAAGATGAGCATTTTGGAAGTGTTATTGGATGTTATTATTCCTTTAGGAATAAATGTGTTAAATGGTTGTTCATGTACCTGTAGACTTCCCACAAATGTTGCTGAAACATGTGTAATTATTAAATTAAAATCCTAATTTTGATGTGCTCAGCTATTGTAAAACTAATAGCAGTGCGCTGTTCTGTAGTAGCTTGGAGTTCATTAACTGAAGACATTCTTCATCTATAATCATCAATGTTATATTTCACTTCCATTGCAGTATTCTTGGTCCTGAGAGGCAGCATGGTGCAGTGGTTTGAGCATTGGATTATGATCCTGGCAACCAGGGTTTGATTCCACACTTGATTGTGGAAACCCACTGGGTGACCTTGGGTGTATCACACACTCTTAGCCCCCAGAAAACCCCGTGATATGTTTTCCTTAGGGATGCCGTAAGTCAGAAATGACTTGAAGGGATACAAGAGATATTCTTGGTCTGTCTGGCTTTATGTACTATTGGAATCAAGCTATGTGCAGTTGGACCTCAGCCTTGTGGAAACCACATCATTTTGCTCTTGCCCTTCTTTTTCCCATGGATTGTTCGAATATTCCTGAGTTGGGTAACTATTACTATTACACCGCAATGGAGTAGAAACATGTAAGATATTTCTCATAAAATTTCATTTCAAATAATTGGATGCTTCTTGTTTTTCTGAACTGACTGACTTAAAAAGGAGACATCCCTGCAATTCTACAGCTGTGATTGACATAGCTTAATAACAGACTAAATTCCACAGATATAAATGTACAGGTTGCATTAGACAGCATTTAAGAAGAAAATTAGGAAGAAAAGAACAATATGTCTCGAATGTAACTCTAGACAAGTCATGGCTAAATCAAAGGAATAAAATGCATCATGTTTTTATTGAGCTATGTTAGGAAAAAGGAAAACCTAAAATGTGTGAAAATTATTTAAGGATGGAATGTTTGTGTTAACTATTTAGTATAAAAGATTGGGGTGGGATGAATGAATTTGAGCAAACAAGGTACAACCTTTCTGGCATATTTAAAGAATCAGTTATTCATGGAGGATCATGATGCCCCCTCCCAGAGGTTTATGAAGGCAATATACTTGACAAATTCTAGTGCTATAGTTGTTTGATTTTCTGGAATAGAACTGCTTAATCAGTGATTGGGATTACTGTGAAGGAGGGAGCTTCTTTCATCTCATGTCCCCTATTTTCTGTGCTAGGTGTGGAGGAAGGACAAAGTGTTCTATCTTTTTTGCTGGGGTACATGCAATTCCTTGTTGCCTATGTGTGCTGAGGGACTACTTGAACACAACACATGATGCAGGCTCAGTTTCTCTGAAACAATAGAAGGCCCTCTGAATTATCTACAGAGAGTTTGGACAGAAGATCTTTAAAATTTGCTTGGTTGCATGCTGGAGAGGGTAGGGTATGTGAGAATTGCTAGCTCCTGAATATGCTTCTTTCTATTCAATATATCATTCTGATCTGTATTGCTTAGCCATGAATGTTACTGCAGGTCATAGAATAGTAGTAGTTCTGCTTCCTTTTAAAGACTCTTGAAATTAAAAGCTTGTGGTGACACACAGAATACTGCATCTTGAACACAAAAGGCTGATAAACTAGTGAGTGCTTCTTACCAATGTCAGTGATACAAAAAATAAAATGGGCTAAATCCACTGTTCTGCTGATGTTTCTAGTGAAACTTTACTTTGCTTATTTCTTTAGCCCTCCATGTCGTCTAGAAATCAGTTCTAGGAAGTTTCCAGAGTTCTAGATTCAGATCTGGGGAAGCATAAGGGCGGTGGTGGGAAAGAAAAGAACAGATCTTTTTCTATCATACTTTCAAAAAGTCTTGTGAACTAGGTTTCGGATAGAATTTGTTGTCAGTTTGCCAGTTCTCTTTGGAACTGTGAATGTGACTATGTACTTTAATAAATTTGAAAACTCTTGTTATTTATGTGGAGGTTTAGGAGTATAAAATGCAAGGTTTTTTTTAATAAACAGTTTTAATCTAGAGATAAGCAGGCTTACAGCTGAAGTATATGTGTCATGAACTAATGTCAATTCACAATGAGACTATCAGAAAAAGCATCTTTATGATCTGTGGTCTAGGACTTCAGATGCTCTGCTTATGGGAGAACAAGCATATAGGATATGGTGATGTTTTTGAGAAGAAAAGCTTGGTCAAATTTATTTTGACTTCATATAGACAGTATAAATTAAATAAATAGCAGTCTCTTTTTATTGGCATAGATATAACATTTCAAATTACAAAGTTGCATTTGGTATCATTTGCAGACCTTGCAGAGTTCCTCTCAAGTAGCTGGTTTTCATTAGTCAATTAATAGTAGCTTAAGACAAAAACTCAACTTGGCTCAAGTGAACCTTATTATGATATTATGAGTGATACTAAGTGCATATCTATAGTTAGAAAATCCTACAGAAGAAAAACTCAACTGGTTTAAAATAAAAAAACCCAGAGTTTTTATTTAGTTGTTTCTTTAGTTTAGCTAGAGTTCCCAGGAAGGTGTAAAAATAAGATGGAAATAGATTGCTTAGAAGTTTATGAGGAATTACATGAGTAAGATCTCTATATGTTAAATAAAATCATAAATGTCTTTCAAAACTGTGAGAAACATTTATCTGCTATATATCATTTTCCTGTAGAAGGTGCGTCACTGAAATTTCTACAGGGCAGTTGAGAATTGTGAAAAATGAAGTAGTTCTTTATATGGTGTAAACCTGTCATGGAAGAAAATAGAAGCTAGTACTATAACAAGTAAATCCTAACATGTGAAATGCTATCGAGGTATAAACCACTTCCTTGATTCACTATTCCATTGTAAGAGAAGGGGGACTCAAAACATTTAACCTTACATTGGTTCAACAAATACTTTTTTTCCAGTCAGCATATTTTGTAGAGTATTCCTTTCATGCTGCATTCAGTCCATTGCATGTAGCATACACCAAATCATAAAGAGAAATATGAGCAGAACTGTGCTTCTCGTAACTTCCCCTTCCCCCAAATCTGAATGCAATCCACAAGAATTTAATTTGGCTTGCTATACAAGCCAGCTCTCCATGTTCGCTAGGATTAGGGGCACAGGACCCCTGCAGAGTGGAAAAATCCATACATGGTCAGGCAGCAGCTGATGGAGGAGAAGGATCAGAAGCAGGTTTTTGAAGGGCTGCACAGCCTGATCAGAGCCATCAGGATGGATGGTTCTTCCAGAAAAGAAGCACCTGAAGTAGGAGAGACGGAGTTGGAGAAACTCGTGAATAATCAGATCTGCAAAAGTCAAACCCATAAATGTGGAGAGCCGACTATAGTTGCTTGTTTGCCCTCTGTTTCTGAAATTTCAGGTAGGCAGACAAACAATATTTAGTCAGCCCAAGGACAGGGCTGAATAAAGTTTTAGCGATATGAAAGGCACTGTACAAGGTTGGTAGATTCTGTTCATGTTGGTGGCCAGTTGTGCCAGAATGGTCTTTGGTGTCATCTGAAAAGTTGCTATCTTAAGCTAGAAAGAAAAGAGCTGATTCACACATAACAGTACAGTGGCTTGGGGACTGGCATTGGTCCAGGGACCGCCATTTTGAATAGCACTGTTGTAACTCTTTAACTCAGCCATACTGAGAAGCCAGCCTTGTGAAATTAAAGTCCCTGAGGTCCTTCTGGCTGAGGAGGAGGAATGAAAATTCAGGCTTTTTCCTCATAGGACTAAAACATGGTTGATGTGGAAAGCAGGCCAAAAGTAAACTGTGATATGAAACTATGTGTAGAAATACTATCCCTCCATTTATTTTGATAATAATTCTTTATTCGTTTCTATTTCTTGGCATCTGTCCCATCACCCTGCCACTGTCAGTGTTACGGATCAACTGTTGTTGGAGTTTACCATGCCTTTGCCGGACATCATTTGGGTAACTCTAGAGCTGTTATGCAATCCTCTTGGTGGTAACTCCACCCACCCTGGTCACATGTGACCATCCTGATTCCAACTCAGACTCTCAGTTCCTTTTTGCCCACCACAGCATCATCATCAAAGGAACTGTTGATGAGCTGTATCACTTCTCTCAGTATTCTCAGCCTTGATTCTTGGTCTGCGGTTTGGCTTCTTTCAGATAACAATTTGACTTTGGTTTATGACTCGGTATTCCTTGGGCTTGGACTGTTTTTTGGACTTTTTTTTTTTTGGTACTCTCTTTGACGTGACTCTATTCAGTTTACTGTGCCTTCTGGATCATTCAAGAAGTGCAGTTCTTATAATATCAAGGATCCAATTATTGACAGGTATTTGTGCTGTCTTTTTGTGCTTTGAAGAAGGCTGTAATATTGGGTCTTGTGTTCACTGTAAAGTCATGACTACTTGGGCTTGTAAAAATTGTTCTTTGAGGCTAAAAGTGATTCTCTACGAGCAGGTGCTTACTGCTACTGACACACCCTCTGCTTTGGACTGTTTATCAGTTCCGTGATTTTCATCTGTATTTACCACCTGAGACTCCATGGTTCAAATCACAGTCAAAAGGCTCCTGTAGGACTCTGGCTCCAAAGAGGTTGTGAAAAGGCAAGTTTCTGACTTGGATTTGCAATGCCCTGGTATTCTCTCTGCTTCACCTGCCCAGATCATAACGGCTTGGTATACAGGGTTTCAGTGCGTGGCTGAGACCACCAATCTCATACTCTGCCTGCTTATCCTCCTCCTTGAGTTCAGTCCTTATCTTCCAGGATCTTACATCTCTGTATTGACAAGCATTTTTGGTGACTCTTCTACCTCTACTGCAGTTGATTTGGAATTGTCCTCAACTTCCTTGGACATGTCAATGATGCAGTCTCCACTAACCATTGTAAGGGAACGTGAATTCGTCTTTCCAATTGCTGACATCTGTTAATTTGCAGTACAAGTGATTCAGATTGCGTGTGTACTGTAGCTGGATATCAGGTAACCTGAAATTAAACTAGAGGACCTTGTTTATTGCAGGATGCAGTCTAAATTTCCAGTGCCTGCTTTCATTTTGTTAGTGCCTGCTTTATAGAAGATACTCCACAGGTCTTGGGCTACTCCTTCCTCTATTTGGCCCACTTAAAAGAAGGTTGACAGTCTAAACTGTGTGGTACAATCTGGCTTGAACTGGCTCCTGTATTGCCCTAAACCAGATTCCATCATAGTCAAAGCAGGGCAGTCAAAGGTTACTCAAGGAAATTGACTAGCCCAGCTAATAGAGAGAAGTTGGATATTTTAGCTAAGAAGTTTTACTCAGTGGCAGCCCGCTCCTCCAGAATTGCTAACTATGAGGCATGTATGTCAGCCTATCAGCAGACTGTCCCTTTCTGCTTTTGTATCTATTCCATCACCCGATGATTCTCAGTGTTATGAATCTACTATTGCTGCTTGTTTGTCTTATCAAACTATTAATTGCGTATCCTATTGGGACAAGCTCTACTTGTAAAAAAAAACTTGCTGACCAGTTTGAATTATATAGCTTTTATTTAAGCTTCAGTAAACAATGAGGGACTTAAGGGAAAAAGCACACGCTGCTCATTGAGTCTTGGCTAGCTCATTATATTTTTCTTAGGCTGGGCCTGAAACAGACTTTTCTAATTCTCTCCTGTTGCTGGCAGACGTTAATTTTCAGTCTTGTATATTTAAGGAAGCTAATAGTGCAATCCTATACAGATTTACCCACTGAATTCATTGTGGCTTATTCCTAGGTACATAGGAATGTTCAGAACCTAACGGTCATATCTGTGTTCTTTTCTTACTGGACTGCTAGGTGTTGTCTAAGATACCTCCTCTCTGCTATATATTGAAATACCTAGCAGTTTTGTGTTGTCCTTTTGTAACTATTCAGGTTGGTTACCAAATTGCTGATTCGAGTTCAAAGGATGTACTAACCTTTGGCTAAGGAATTTGGTACTTTAGCATTTTTTAGATTACAGATGGTTTACAGTTGGCTGGAAAGCTAGAAAATTTTAATTTAGTTTGCTATCCAAACAAGAAACAATTATTGTATGTGCGTTCCCAAAGTATGGTTTATATTAATTATTGATTGATTATTTATTGGTCTAGCATGACAAACAATAATGATCATATAGCTTCCCCATGCAAAGACAAGAAGTTAGTTGATTTAAGGGATAAGAGTGTGGAGGGGTGAAACAGAAGCTTTAAAAGCTATGGTTACCTGGTCTACATTTAGGATCCAGCTAAAGTTTAGGTGCTTAGATGGTTTATGCATCAAAAACATAGTTTGTCTTGATGTCCAAGTTCAGAAACTGTCACTTAAAACAATATATTTAGCTTACTTTTTTTCTGTATGTGATTCATTTATTTATTTCCTGCATTTCTCTCAGCATGGAATTGAAGGTGCTATCACAGAGTATCATCAATATCATTATTGCATGTATCATCAATATGTATACATCAGTTTAAAGTCTACATAATTCTTTATTAGAGGTAATCTGGAACATGTATATAAGCTACACATTTTCTATTTATTGTACATGTTTATATGCTGATAAACATGAGACATGCAACAGGAGTGTAGAGGATAAAAAAACCATCAGAAACAAATACAAGAAAGTACAAACGAGAAAAGTAGAGAAAAATTACCAGATGCAATTTCCAGACCATGCAGGGATTTGCATAGGAAGTCCTGTGAAGTAATTTTGTTTTGAGATTACTAAACCTGGACTATTGTAGTTAGCATATCTCAGTCTTGGAAATACCATAGCTGCCATACCATCTGAAATGTATAAATCCCACTTGGCCTCCAATAACAAAGATGGATCCTGGAACACACCCATACTGGGCACTTGATTATTCTGGAGGAGTGCAAACTTGTTCAGAACAGCAAATTGTCCTTATCCCATACATGGTAACTCTTGTTTACAGAGCCTTTGCATCACTAGAATTCATTGCTCTTATCCAACTCACCATTCTGTTCATGCCTGCTTCAGATGTTATGGAGGAATGGAGCTGTGTCTCTAGTATACTCATGACACTTTGCTTCAGCTCTCCTACATACTGCTCATAGTGACTTCACATAGCTGTTAAAGAGTGTAGACAACAGTAGACAACAACATTCATACATGCCTAAAGGCTAAGAAGGACTTCCTCAGTGCCACTCTGTGATTAAGACTAAAGTTTGGAACAGAATTACTGAAGTACAGAGCCTCCAGCTTCATTCAGGGTTGGTGCAGGAGTATACTATGGCTAGTGGTATCAAGAGGTGCAAAGAGATCAAGGAGAAGTAAGGCCACATTCTTCTGGTCATCCAGAAGCGTGACCAAATTTGGCTCAGTCCCATATCCAGACCTCAGCCCAGGCAGAAATACATCTAAATCATCTAAGTCCTCCAAAAAATATAAGCAGGTGCTCTGGTACCTTCCCTAAAAATGGAGCATATGTATCAGTATCTGCCACCCACCATTGGCTCTGGTGTGGACTTTGCAGAGTAGTCATACTACTGCTTCTTTTGGAGCAGGCAAGGAGCAGTAACCACAGTATGGACTCGTTTGATCATACTCTGTCGAGTAGATTACATAAGATCAGAGCTAAAGGGATTGAGAAGGCACACAGTTGTAATACTGTGAGGATCATCAAGCTTCATCAGCTGAAATCAATTCCATACAGGAGTATGACACTAAATATCTCACTACTATCATAGTCCATTTTGACAGGTGAAATTTACTGCTATGAATATTATCGTATCAGTATCATTTTATTAACAGGAGGAAAATTTCAGAAAGTACAAACAGTAGTAGTGTTATGGGATGTATATTTGTGTTGGAGGGTCGTAGTTTTAGACTGCTAGTTGCTGGGAAACAACTCATACAGCATTATATATGTGGCCTCTGCCGTCTTACCGGTGCTCTGATTATATTTTTGTACTTTCCTATAATATAGTAACAGAATCACTTGTTTTTTCAGAATGAATGATTAGGTTAGGTGTAGGGAAATGGTGTTTGTCAGCTCGTTTAGTCTTCTGTGCACTTTTGAAGTTTTTCATCTTCTGGTGAGACTCTTTTGAGTTCTCTCCCTTTTCCCTTGATGCTCCCTCCCCAGATTTCTCCCCCTCCCTTTCTTTGATCACTGATGATATCTATCTGGTCATCTTCCTGTCTTTGATTTGTGAATTCTTCTGAATCTTAAAACTATAGAGGGAGAAAGTTGTCCATAATGTGTGGATGGCATATAATCACTATGCAGGCTTCGGTATCAAACACCCACAAACGAAGTACCAACTGTGTGTAGGAAGCCAGTATGCAGCCCAGTTCTGTGTATCGTTTCTAAGTAAATCTTGATGATTTCTGGGGAGTTTGTAAGTGTGCCTTGGATTACACCTTTCATGATGTTTTTATATCAGCTGAGTGACATATTTGAGATACACTGAACTGTACTGAATCTTTTTGTTGTCTGACACATTCTTCTTTCGCTTTTTTATGGAGCAAGTGTGTTACCCAGTTAATGATTTGTGCTCTTATTGCAATTTATTTTACGTCATACATATGTATTTAAGTTAAGACACTGAATCAGTAGGTGAATCCATTTGTAAGCCTCTTTTAGGAAAATGAAATATAAACATTTAGATTTTTGTAAGACTCTCTCTCAAGGGCAGACAAACATGGCTGACCTTTCTCGGTGCTTATATTTTATGTTTGAGTGGGCCAGTGTAGCTTACTTTAGTTTATATGCTCTTAAACCAGTTTATTCTGTTCTGCTTCAGGCTTAGTCACCTTCAGATGTAGCAAGCTTTATAGATTAAGGCTGCTGTTCCACCTTTAAGCACTCCTAGATTGTAGCCACTAGCAACCAGGCTGCAATAATTTCCCTTTGATGACATCATCGATTGTGGGAGAACTGAGTTGCTGCAAGAAGCAGCACACAGTCCAAATCCTGATCGAATATGGCAGCTTCCCAGCCTGCTGTTGTTTTATAAGAAATGGTTCAGTTGTTCTGATCTTACAAAGAGTTTTTGTTTCTTACGCTCATGGAAATATCTTCAGATCCTTATTTACCATACGATGGGGGAGGAGACGGCATTCCATTGAGAGAGTTGCATAAAAGAGGTATTGCAAATTTATGTTGTCGTTTAGTTCCTTGTCTGTCTTCATGTGTGTGGCAGGTTGCTTTCAGATTTAGAGAGAAGTTCTTTTTTTTTTAAATGCTACACTGTTTTGCCAAGCTCTTCTAGTGTGTATCATGTCACAAAAGAATCTAGGCTATGCAGACTCTCTGGCAATTTTTAAAAAATTATTATTAAATTGGCAGATTAGTTCTGCTTCCGATCACATCAGCTAGTGACTCCATCTTCAGGATCTGTCATTCTTTTAAACAAAAAACAAACCTCAACCATTCTCTTTTACATAAATGCTGAAATAAATTAGCCCATAGTAATGGCTGCCCATAGTGAAATAGACAAGAATTAATTGAGGAAGCTGTTTCCTTTCTTCAGTAAACTTAAAGGGAATGTTGCTTACTAGGCTTTGAAGTTTCTGTATGTGCTTTTAGACTTAACTCCTTCATGGCATTCTGGAAGCTTGGTACAATATGAGTTTAGTACATAATTCAAAACAGCCATTTTAATCTAAAAATACAAAGGTTGCATTGAGCTTATTCTCATTCACAGAATGTCACCTTTTTAAAAAGGGAAGAGCAGTACAATTAATACAGTTATTATCTGTCAACTAAATTATTTTCATTCCCTTGTTTGTCTGGCCAGTAAGATGATGGATGCTTTCAGGCATTTTTGGATATTGGCTATTTTCATGGTGTTTGAGGGGATTGGCTGTACAAATTACATGGACTCCAACGCACGTAAACCATCTGAGAGGCTGTGCTTTTCTTCACTACTACAGATAGCAGACATGCCTTTTTTTAGAGCCAGTATGGGTGTCACTCTTCAGATGACAAGGGATTATTGTGCAAAACAGCAGACAAGTTTATATCTGCCTTGTAATATGAGTTCCTCCTTCCAGTTTAACAGCGAATCATATGGAACCAGGGGAGCAGGAAGCCACTGTCTAAAATCAGCTTATCTGTGAGAGTTTTTTGTATTAAAAGGAACTAGTGAAATACAGTAGAAAGAATAAATACAGCTGTATATATGCATCTATGTGTTTATTAACTCATAAGACTGATTTTGCCTTGAAATTGTATTTATTTTTACTGAGTTAGGTGCTACTTACTTGAGCTTCTCAGAGAAGCTGGTTGAACTAAAAATAGAATATTAGACGTGTTTTCCTATTTCACAAGATAGGTTGTGGTGGGAATTTGAGATTAGATTACTTGTGAATTTTATGTATTGGTGGCAATTTGCAAATTACTAATCTTTGAATTATAGATTTATTATTGTAAACATGTAATTAGTACAGGATTGTACTAACAGCAGACAAGATTGTACGCAGCCAACTTTTGCTGTGTTTGCCAGTTTGTATTCAGTCTGTTGTTGGATTACTACAAGCTAAGATGTCCATCGTCTTGTACAGATCTTTTGAGCAAGTTGTCATTCATTTTATGTTTAGATGAAAATAGTAATGCAGTGAATGTGTATGTTAGTTTTTAAGACATTCTTTGTAGTTTGTAATAATTCTTTGTTAGTGTGTATGCTTTTTTAAATGCAGAATCTTGTAATGTTTTGTATATGCATCCTGGCACTTAAGCCATTTTTATGCAGATATTTAGTGAAAATAAGGTTTATAGTAGTGCTCGCTTTTTGGAGAGTTGAATTGACAGGATCTGAGTAAACATGTGTAGTGTTAGGCCACACTGGCATTTTTCACAAGGTGATTTTGGGATGTTTGGTGTTACTAATTGGGTATTTCAGTGTAGTGATAAAGCAAGCAGCTTTCATAATGTTAAGATGTGTTAATTCTGTAGTGAGACATGGGAGTAGTCTTGTTTGAATGAAGAGAAGATTAATCTGAAGGCAAGAATTCTGTCATATGAATTATCTATAATCATATGTTGTTGTCCCCCCTCCCCCGCTGGGTACAATTCATATGTAGAGGGACCTGATGGGCTTCCAGAAGTGCCCTTATAAAACTTTGTGCAACCCTATGAGAAAACTGATCTCTGACTGGAGTGCACACATGACAGTGATGCAAGCAATTTAAAGGCGTCTCAGAAGCTGCAGTTGTGACTCATGCGGTTCTAGCAATCAAAGAGTCTTTGAAAATCCTGTTAATTTTATCACAAATTTTAAAATGGAATATAAACAATAATGGTTTAAGCTCAATATTGTGCAAGGAATTAATTTTCTTCTGACATTTTAAATATTCTATGTCACAGGTCAAATTTAAGTCTTGTGCAACTGATACAAGTACGTGTATGCTGAGCCACTGGTGTGTGTGTTTGCCATGTGGATACAAAATTAAATAGTATAATTGATAGAAATAATACTTTGTAAAGATATACCTTAAGTGAAAGACCAGAACATTTTTTTGTATTTCAGCTTTTGTGGGTGTGTATAAGACCTTAAAACCCTAATACCAGTTTATGAGAATAGAAACCCCTAATTACAGTAGAAAGTGGTTATGGGTGAGGAGGAAGCAAGTTCCTAAACTGAAGGATGGGCAAAACGTGTCCAATATGCATGTATCAGTTATGTATCTGGAGATTAAAACTGTAGGTTACATAAATTTCTTTCTCCTGTCTAATTTAATTTTCTAGTTTCATTTATCCTGAATGTTGTTGTAGGTTTTAAAAAAAACTTTTAATTTTTTTTTAAAACATATTGATTTGATTTATACCCCACCTTTCTCCCTCTGCAGGATCCAACAATTTGTTTAATAAGAATTAAATAACAGTTCAATTAAAAGTGAAGCTTAAAAGAATATAAAAACAGATCATAGTAAACAGATTTAAAAAAAACCCCCCACCTCAATTCATTTCTGTTACATAGGTTTTAAACCAAAGGTGTGCCTGAATAAGAAAGTCTTAGTCTGCTGACAAAAGGAAAGGAGAGAGGGGCCAATAGAACCTCCTATGAGATAGAATTCCACAGTCTGGGAGTAATCACTGGCAAGGTGCTTTCTGGGTCATCACCAAGCATGTCTGTGATGGTGGTGGGATTGAGGGATCTTAAAACTTGGGCTGGCTCATGAGATATGGTCTCTCAGATAGTATTGACCCATGTCTTATAGAGTTTTAAAAGTCATAACCAGCACTTTGAATTCTGCTCTAAAATAGACTGGTAGCCACTGAAGCAGTTTCAGTGTTATCTGTTGCCTGCATTTAGCCTCAGTCAACATCTTGGCTGTAGCATCTTGGACTCACTGAAGTTTCCAAGCAGTTTCCAAAGGCAACTCCAAATAGAACATGTTAGGGTAATCCAGTGAAGATGTAACTAAGATGTGTGTTACCATGAGCAGATCTGATGTTTCAAGGAAAGGGTATATCTGGCACACTAGTTCTAACTTTGTAAGTGCACTCTGGCTATTGCTGAAACCTGGGCATTTAGGCTCAGAGCAGAGTTCAGGAGTACACCCAAGATGCAAACCTGAAATTTCTGGGAAAGTGTAATCCCATCCAGCACAAATTGAATCCCTGTTCCATGATTTGCTTTCTGACTAACCAGGAACACCTCTGCCGGGATTCAGCTTCAATTTGTTTGCCCTCATCAAGTCCATTACTGAGAACAGACTGATTTAGCATGGAAACAGCTTCCCTGGAGTTGCATTGAAAGGAGAGTTAGAGTTGAGTGTCATCAGTGTACAGGTGACGCTGAATTCCAAATCTGTGGATGACCTCTCCTGGCAGTTTCATGTAGATGTTAAATAGCATGGGCGATAAAACTAAGCCTTGAGGAACCCCACAAGCCAATGGCTGGGAGTGGAGCACTAATCCTGCAATACCATGTTCAGAGTAGTCCCCTCCAAGAAGGGCTGGAACCACTGTAGAACAGTGCCCCGAACTCCCATACCAGATATGTGGCCCAGAATGATTCCATGGTTGACAGTACTGAAAGTCTCTGAAATGTCTAGCAGAACTAACAAGGACACACTCCCCACGTCCAGTTCCCTGCATAGGACATCCACCATGGTGACCAAAGCTGTCTCAGTCCGATAGCCAGGCCGGAAACCAGATTGAAATGCATTGAGATAATCCATTTCATCCGGGAACTCCTGGAGGTGAGAGGCTAACATGTGCTCCAAAATCTTGCCCAGAAAAGGAATGTTGGAGACTGGCTGGTAGTTCCCTAATACATTTGGGTTCAGGGAGGGTTTTTTCAGTAAAAAGCCTCGCAACAAGCCTCTTTTAAACAGGATGGAACTCTGCCTTGCTGCAGTGAGGCATTCACCATTCCCCTTAGTCATTCTGCCACTTTGCTTCTCGTTACCTGTTACAACCCAGGAAGAACACGGGTATATTATGCGTGTGGTGGCTGTCACCTCTCCAGAGATTCTGTCCGTATCCTCAGGTTGCACAAGTTGAAATGTATCCAATAATGTGGGACAAGCAAGAACCACAATTACATCCACTGGACCTGTATCAAGTACAGCATCCAACTTGAAGTGGATCCAAGTGATTTGATGTGCAAAGTATTGTGCAGATCCTTCATGGTGAGCTTATAGGTGTTCTACCTGCTGCTCCTTTAGGGCAGAGCATAAAAGGCCCTTAAGCACTCGTGACAGCTCTGCTAGATGAAATATGGTGGTGTGTCAATGTTATTTTTTTAATTAATTTTTATTAAAGTTTTCAATGAAAAAACAATAAAAAAAAACCTCTTCGCTTCCAGACATCAATTTTCCAAGTTGAATCTGAGTTTAACATTCCATTCCGCATAAACATTCATTTCCTTAAATTATCTCTATTTTACAACAATCGTAAACTCTTACTTTTAGCTTATATTTAACTATTTACATTTTATCTTTTGTCACCTTTTTGTCTTCCTCCTTTCTCACAGCCTTCTTTCTTTTCTCCTATTTCATTCTTTTATCCAATTCCATACCTCTTGCCATTCTCTTTCAAAGCCCTGGACTGGCTTATTTTTAAGTGAAAAAGTTAGCTTTTCTGTCACTACCATATCCAGGACTTTGAATTTCCATTCTCTTATATCAATATATTTTCCTTCTTTCCAATGTTGAGCATAAGTCAACCTTGCTGCAGTTATAACAATGTCTTTTGGTGAGATCTTATTTCTCTTCGTTGCCGTAACATAGTCAGCAAGTAAAGTTCTGGCTTTATTTTTTAAAGTTAAAACCATACATTCTTTGAATTTCGTCATGTATTTCTTTCCAAATTTTTTTTTTTTTGCTATTTTGCAGGTCCACCACATATGAAAAAAAGATCCCTCTTTCTCATCACATTTCCAACATTTTCCATTCCCATTTCCTGTTATTTTTTTTTTCAGTTTTACAGGCATCATGTACCATCTATATAACTTTTTATAAAAATGTTCTCTTAAATTCAAACTTGGTGTAAATTTTACATCTGTCTTCCATGCACGCACCCATGTATCCAACTCAATTGGATGTCCTATATTTTGAGCCCATCTAACCATGTTATTTTTAACAATTTCTGGTTCTATCTCTCTTTGTAACAATATTTTATAAAATCTGGAAATTCTCTTTTTCTGGTCCCCTTTCGTCAGTACATCCAGTTCATTTTCATTTCTTTCAAACCCATATAATTTTTGATCCATTTTAAATCTCTCTTTTATTTGTCTCCATGGGAACCAGTTAATTTCATGGCCTTGCTCTTTTAATTCCTCTTCTGTACTCAGTCTTAACTTTGTACCATCCTTTTTCAATAGCTCTTGATACGTCAATAATTTTCCCTGTTTTGTGGGAGCAATATTAAATGCTTCTTGGGGTGAGGTCCACATTGTAAGTCCTCTGTAAAATTGTGTTTTATTTGTATCCACACTTTCAATAGAGACTTTCGGATACAATGATTGTATCCAATGTGAGGGTGATCTGGCTGCGACATCTGTCACCCCATTGATCACCAGAGTTGATTCAGCTAATCTGGCTGGCTAGGCGGGTGTCCCCTTCCTCCCTCACCGCTCCATGTGCGTCCCTCCTGAAGCTGTGCACTCGGTGGAAGAGGACGACCATCCCAGATAGAAAGAGTGTACTGTTCTTCGGTCAAGGGTATACTATAGCTGCGCTCCCCTGCTAGAACCTCCAAACAAGCTCAAGGTGTGTCAGTGTTAGAGGTACCAGAAATTGCTTCCAGGAATGGATGCAAGCATATTGGAGTGATCAGATTTTGTTGGTTAAAGGTCATGTTGGTCAAATCAGCTTCTACACAGTTCTTAGCATATTTCAGATGCCGCTCCAATGGACATGCCAGTACATGGATACTAAGCAGCAATTACTAATGACTGAAAGTAAATCAATAGCCATTACAGAGATAGTTCTCTCATGTAAAATTACTCTTGATCAATATGTAAGGGTTTTTCTGATGAAGCAGCGAAGAGTATTGTACAGGTCATCCTCCACATTGGTGGGTTTGACTCTCGTGAAGTTGATTATTTGCGAGGCACGCCTGCCTCCCCCCACATTTTCCTCCTCCCATTTCCTTGCATTTTGCAGACATGGAGAAAGAAGGCAAGTGTGCCAAGGCAAAAGGTAAGGCAGGGGGAGGAAAGATACACGTGTGCTTTCCCTGAGCCCTCCGGACGTCTCCCCTCCCATTCCTTTGCCTCTGTGCTGGCACTGAGAACTCATGCAAGGCAAAAGGTAAGGCAGTGGGGCAGCAGAAGAGACACACACTTTCCCTGTGCCCTCTAGAGCTCTCCCTTCCCATTGCTTTGCCTCTGTGCTGGTGCTGAGAACTCACAGGAGGCAAAAGGTAAAGCAGTGGAGATGCAGGTGTGCACTTTCCTTGTGCCCTTCCGAGCTCTCCCCTCCCGTTGCTTTGCCTCTGTCCTGGCACTAAAAGTCACACAAGGCAAAAGGTAAGGCAATGGAGTTATAGAAGACACGCATGTGTGTCTTTTCCCTGTGCCCTCTGGAACTCTCCCCTCCCATTGCTTTGCCTCTACCCTGTGCTGAGAACTTTCACCCAGGTAAAAAGTAAAGTAGTTGCGAGGGCACACACCCTTCTTCCTTCTCCCCTCTGGAACTTCCCCCTCTCACTGCCTTGCCTCTTGCCCGGGTGTGGAGAAGGAAGGCTCCTGAACCAGAGCCCTGGAAGGCAGTGGGGGGGGATAGGGGCAGTTATCTGTGATTTTTCCAGTTTTGTGAGGGTTCTGTCCCTGAATCCTTGTGAACGTGGAGGGGCTCCTGTAATATCATGGGCGAACTGAAGCCACTTGAAATTTTTGATGCTACAAACTAATATGATTATCCATTGAAAAGATGATTCTCTATTAAATTGATACATAAGGTTCTGTATTAAAAAAAAACTTTTAAAAGCCAGATTTGGTGAAATTCTATGGTTTTAGAAGTCATGTTTATGGGTTAACTGATTGCATACCTTTTCTGTTTTATTCTTCTATCTGTCTTTTGTTGGCATGCCTAAGTATGGGGAAGCATGATTAGTATCTGACAAGATACTAACCATGTCAGAGAACTCTGTACCACATCTCCTGAAGACTCAATTCCATTGCCGTTCCTCATCTGGCTATTTAAGTCTCTCTGTCTGGTCTTAAGTAACTGTTTCTTTCATCCAATTTTCACCATTAACCCAATATACTTTTTTTTGTTCCCTGTTGCTCCCTCCCAGGAGTACAGAGATGAGCCCAGTGAGGGATTGACTCTTCAGTAGTTGAGCAGTGCTACTATATGAGATTCTGAATTCCTAGAATGCGTCTGTAGTTTTCTTTTCTTATATTACCTTAATCTGTAATACATAACTTTAAGAAAAAGAACCTTGAAATTTAACCCTCCAAGTTCCCAAAGAACTGTTTGGTTTAATAATAACAGATTTTAGGTCTGTTCTTTGGTTATTTTATATAAATAGCTTTCTTTTGATCACTTTCTGTCTTGCACAGTAATATGTGTCAGAATCAATTGTCTGCTCTCACTGATGTTATACAGTAACTTTTAAAATCTAATTATATATCTATCCTTTCTGCAGTCTATGAACAAAACAAAATTATATTTTAATAAAACTGCTCGGGCAGCTTGATTTTGTGTTTTTAAAGAATTATTTTTAAAACAACTGAATTGTTCCCAAAGTTAAGTAAGATTGTATCTACTAGTGTAACCTGCAGGTTGAGATTATGTGCTGATTTGATTTTGTGCAACAAAGTGTAGTTTCATGATACTTTCAGAAAAGTGTACTCAGAGGTGGTTGTTACTTGGTTGTTTTACAACTGTTCTGTGTGATTTTTAAAACATATTTTGAATTTAAGATAAAAATGTATTTGCTATATCACACAGACATTTTTTAATGTTCATTGTAAAGGCTGGTGGTTTGCAAATCCAGAGCTTTATCTGAATGAACATTCTAGTAGGCCAAAATTGGGAGGTGCCATTAATTTGTTCTGGAAGCTACCCGAGTTTATTTATTGGACTTCATGTACTGCATTTCATTTTATCATGTAGTTATGTGGTAAGATAATATGGGTAGGCCAACTAATAATCCTGGCACAGCATTTATGCTCACCGGAAATGAATTTAAAGTGGGATATAGTGGTGCAGTTCTGCTGATGGAGGCTGTTCCTGCAGTGGAACTAGTTGGAGGAACAAGTTCCCCATCCAGTCGACAACCAGGCCCCACACATCCACATCCTTTACATCTTCTCTTTCCTTCCAAACTCTCTGCCTGAAAATCTGCTCCTCAGGGATTTCACTGCCCTACAGAGAAAATCTGGATGGAATATGGGGATGCACTGAGATGTGGGGATGGACTGGAAGTGCAGGAATAATCTCTTTCTGAATTATCTTACAGGGTGGTTTTCATCAGTTGAACTGTTGGGTGTCAGCTAAAAACAAGCACAAAGCCATTCAGCAATAAGACATGTATCTTGATAAGCTATTTCTACTAATAGACTGTGATGTTACTGGGGCAAGCTGTACTTATTTGTTGTTGGTTATATTATCAGATTTGCTGTAGTAGTTCACTTAGAGTATCTGGGATTGCTTTTGCAGTACTCCATTAAGAACAAGGCCATCAGATTCTTGCTGTATCTTTTCTACCTAGTAGAACAATAAAAGCATTTTTTTTGGAGGGTTAAGTCTGAGAATCTGTGTCCCAGGGAGCTGCCTTTAAAACCCTAAAGATCAGTTGCAGTGTAGTTAGAGATTCTCAAGCTATCTAATATAGTGAAGGAGCATTTTTCTAGCATGCCAGGGACTGTAAACATATTTGTGACATATTATCATCAATTTGTACAGATACCAGGAAACTTGCTGTAGAACAATGCCAGTGGGTTGCAAACTTGACATTAGTCTTCAGACTGCCACTTTGAGTAGCATTGTCAAGAACTGATTCTGGTTTCTCATTAGCCCAGAGCTCTGCATATGTTACATAGAAAAGACTTGGAAAGATAGGAGATTTCACTAGTGAGCAGTAGCAGCACAAACTTACCCACCACCTGAGGCAGAAAGCAAAGCAGCTTCCAAAATGTCACTCTAGAGGAGGTGGACTTGGCAACACTACTATTCACCCCAGCCCCAGAAAGAATAATCTGCAGTGGTATCACATCTACCCTCTAGTGTGTTTCTGTATCACCTTCCTTTAAGAAAAAAAAAGGACAGCTCTTCTCTCACTGCAAGAAGGAGGAAAAATGCAACTGTGATGCCCCACAAGATCATTGGCAAGACCTACTACAGAACTACGTATATCAGAAAATACTGACTGTGTGTAGAGACACTTTCTGGCATGACAGAGGCATGGGGACAGTCAGTTGCATCCTCTTGTCATTTTGGGTTACTATTGCTTGCTTTGGTAGGAGGGCACATGGGTGCTGCTCCTGTTTTTGTCCTTCCTTGGGCAATGGAAAAGGTGGGTATTGTTGATGGCTCTTTGAGGGTGGAAAGGGGCTCTCCCAGTGCCCCACTACCTGAGGCAAGCACCCTCCCCCAACCTGTGAGAGAGGTGCCAACCTTACTTGTGTGGGCTTGCAGACGTGCAGAGATTAGGTAGGAATGGCTTGAACGAACATACTTAAATGTGAAGGCAGACTGTTGACCATGCTAGGAGTGATCACAGCCTATTTAATAGTAATCGGAAATCTGCCATTTGTACATTTCTTGCTATATTTTTTAAATTCACAGAAAAATAAGTTTGTAAACCTTGAGAACCAACCAAAGTGCATTTGTTTACAGGAAACAGCTTAGAGTTAGAAGTTAGGCATTCATTGAGAATCCCAAGAAGATGATGAAGTGAACTTTGCAATAATTTAGCTCAGGGTTGGTTTATTATCTGCACAAAACTGAACAGAACTGGTGTCTTAAACAGAATGGGTGACACTTATGTTACAGAAGGATGCTCCAAATTTCTGAGACTTAAGTCAACTTAAACATTGCTTTGCATGAAGGATTTTTAATGTATACAGTTTCATGCAACTGATTGTTTGCGGTTACATGCTGAACTAATTATCCTCCTTCGCTTGTGCTGATTGATGGGGGAGGGTGAATAGTAGACAGTGGTTATTCAGATGTATGAATTGACCCTTTCCAAGAGGGGTCATGCTCAGATCAAAGAAGGTCAAAGGGAGATGAATCACGGTAGCCTCTAGGGAGTTAAAAAAAAAAACCCAGCAAATAACTTGAGTTGGCATATTTAATAAACCACAGACGAAGAGGTCCTGCAACAAAGCTAAGAGAAAAACAGAAGTATTCTGTGCATCTGTCCCAAATGGTTATTCTGTAAACAAACCATTAACAGCAATAATAGCTACATTTTCACAGAATGCAAATAGTATTTTGGAGGAAGTGATATGGCATGGAATTAATTTCTTCTGATCTCCATTGATCAAATATGTCAGCAGTTAAAACAAAATAGGTCAGTGTATCATTAATTTAATGGTTTTGATTAATAATACGTTGTGTTTAGAGAGTTTCTGTGCAAGGTTTCTGGCAGGAGCTAATCTTATTTATGGCACTTTGTTCAGAAAATGGGTGCTGCAAAGAGTACTTGAAAATGTGCTGTCAGACAATTTCTGATACATCAGATCAAAATAATATTATAGTTTTCCACTGTTTGGAAATGCTAAAAGATCGGGTTTGTTTTAATACTTTTTAGAAGTAATCAGCTCTTCAGTTAGATCTTTAAGGTTTTCTGGTTGGTTGGACAATTGTTTGAACATTGGTTTTGGTGGCCTTATAAGTAAATACCAGTTCCTCTTTCTCATGCACATAAACATTTTAAGGTGGCATAGAGATTAGGTATTTTGGAAATGGCTTGAAATGCCTGATAAAAATTGAGTCAGATAAAACATTAAATATGTGGTTTTGTATGATCTTGTGGGCCCGCATGCAATATGATGATAATGGCATTGTTGGGATTCTTTGTTCCTCCCACCTCCCACTTGTTCTAGAGAGTTGTTCAGTTGGAGCAGATTTTAAAGGGACTGAAGGATAGAGGGAGGATTGTACCTTTGTCACTTGATGCTTTCTGTAGCTGCTTCTGCAAGCACAATGATAAACATTAGATACTAGATACAGTTTTATCCATGCAAGGTAAGATAAGAGGTAACGTGATTGTGGGTAAAGGTGTGTACCCTTTATTCCTTCCTTCATATTCCAATGTAGTACTTTACTGATCCTTACTATCTAAAGGAATACATCTCCCCATATGAGTCTGCCTTAGTTTTATGAGTTGTGGGGGGATGAGAGAGGAGGCTTTCTCACAGTCCTGCTATCCTCACAGGTGCATTTCATAAGGAACTGAGAATGTGCCTGGTTCCCAGAGAGGGCAACTACCTTCCACAGAAAGTTAGGCTGCCCCTCTCCCATTCTTCTTACTCCAGACACATATAGTTCTCCCTCCACATTTGCAAGTTTCATCTTCATGAATTTGATTATTTGCGAGGAACGTGCTTTCCTCCCCCCCCCAGTTTTCCTTCTCCCATTCCCTTGCATTCCTCACCCCAGGCTTGCGATGCTTGTGTTTAAAGTGGGTGTTTTTCTTTTGGGGTGAGCTGGAGATGTATCTTGACTGCTGTGTGGTTGCACATTCTTCTGTGTGTTGGCTACTGTTTGGTCAGGTGCTCTCTTTGTTCCTGCCCCTCCTTTCTCAAGATAGCTACTTGGAAGTAGTAAAACTCCTAGAACTCCCTTGTTCTCTGTCTGAGGGGTAAGCCTTTTAGCTTGTCTTTTTTCTCCTACTCCCCGCCCTTGGCCGAGAGGCAAAGGAATGGGAAGGAGGAAGCTCCAGAGGAGAATGAGAGGGGATCACGGGAAGGCAGGGAGTTATGGTTTTACCGTTTTCACAAAAGTTCTGTGCCCCAAAGCCTCATGTATGTGGAGAGGTCACCGTACTTTGTTATTAGACCGATCTCAAGCCATTAACTGATTGTTGCAGAAATATCTTTTAATGCTATATCTTTTGTGTTACACCCTCTTCCATTTATGTTGCTTATGTTGCTTAATGCTTTAAAACTGTTTTAATTTAATGTTTTGGTCTAGTATAATAGCTAATTTAATTGTTTCCAATTGAGTTTGTTATAATTTGTTTTTTACTATAATTCATTTTAATTCCTGTTGTAAGGGTCCTGCACTAGAAGAAAATGAAGATATGAAAATAAATAAAATATGAATGTGCTCTTAAAAATTTAGCATGGATATTATCACATGGAATCTAGACCAGTAGAAACAGATTATAAGCTTAAAAGAAAAACATTTTTCCAGTGTTTAACACTAAATCAGTTAGTTACATGTTTAACAGTAGCAAGCTCTTTCCTAGGATGATGGAAGAGACCAAGTAGATCTTCTCTTCCTCTTGGAAAGATTATCATGGAGAAGGAAGGAGGTGAACTGCTTCCTCTATCATCCTGGAAAAGAACCTTCTATTGTCCGTGTCAGTTGTAACTGAGATCTAATGCAAGATCAGGCAACCATAGAGCGGTCAGAGGCCACACGCACCTCCTTTAACTTCCCTGGATTTCCAGAGACTGCACTTTTAGTTTCCACTGAAATGAGAAGTGCATGGTTGGTCAGTTATGGATGTGAGAAAAACAGAGGTGAGAAGTGAAGGAATATGCATTGAGAAGATAGGTACCATGCTGGATATTTGAGAAATTGATGAACTACAGATCTGAAGGAGTTCGAGATTGTTATAGCAATGGATGGCATACTGGACTTGAGAAAAGGAGAATCTTGAGTTTGTACCATGCTGCTTGTTTGGGAGTTTGATGACCCAAAGTTCAAGATTGTTGAAGTTTTGGATGGTATACTGGACTTGAGAAAATAGAATCCTGAGTTTGTTTGCATTCATGTTGCAGTTCCTAGCCAAGAATATCCTTCATCCTCCCAAAGCACCAGATTTTGATTTCTTTTTTTCAGGCAGACCTGTTTCTGAGTGGGAGACATTACTTCTTAGCTTCAGTTTCACATTTGTAAACTTGAAATTTTTTTTAAATAAAAATGGCAATAAAATCAATGTTAAACTGTTTCCAGAAAACAATAAAGCAGACTTTTCAACAAACAGCTGTGTTTTTCTGTATTGTTGTGGTATTAACTGTAGCTCTGTGTTGCCCCCATGCTTTTACTGGCCTGCCATATGGGTGAGCAATGTATGCAGTCCTGACAGCTGACAGAGAACAGATGTGTTCTACAGTTCAGTATCTGTTTCATTACAACTGTTTTTTTTCTTTCCATTTTTAGGAAAATGCTTTTTCTTCTGACTTGGCCTTAAAACTAGCTTTTTGGAAGAGAATTTGAGTAGATTTGTATTAAAATATTGCTATGAAAAAGAGAATATGATAAATATTTGGCTATTTATAGCCAGCTAGTAATAGTATTGCTTAGTATAGTCTATATTTTGGAGAAAAAAAGGCTTGATGATTGTACACTGTCCAAATAACTCTGTCAGTATAATAAAATTGCTCTGTATAGAGTTGTGACTTGGGTAAAATACACTGTTGAAGAATTTGATGAGACTTGAAACATACTCTTTCGTCTGTACAGTATGATTGTTGTTTATTAAACCAAAAATACTTTCTAGATTTATAGTTCGCTGTACCCTGTGGACTGAGAGTGATTCACAAGGAAGATCAACAATAGATCATGCAATGGTACTGCAACACATAGTAGAGAAGTATTCTCATCAAGCCGGTCAATCCCTTTATGCAGCATTTATTGACTTTAAGTCAGCATTCAACTCAATATCTATATCTAGACTGTGGATTAAACTTAAAAATGCCACAATAGATAAGCAATTACTTCTGTTACTCATCAAAATCCATGAGAATACCAGATTGAAGATCAGGTGCAGCAACCAAGGACATGCTACCAAGGAAATACAAGTAAAAAAGGAGTCAGACAGGGACGCATACTGGCGCCACCTTTATTCAATTACTACATAAACTCATTGATTCCTTACTTAAGTAACTCTTATTTCCATCCCGCTAAATTAGCTCATATTAATCTATTATTATGTGCCAACAATGCAGTAACTCTGTCACTGACCCCCCGTCAGCCTTAAGAGAGCCCTAAGGTCGCTTATTCAGTGTTGTGCTGAAGAGGAACTAATAATAAATTACACCAAGACTAAGATCCTCACTTTCTCAAAACATCCCAAGCAAGGAAGTTGGATCTTAGAAGGGCAATCAATTGAACAGGTTAAGATCTTTAAATATCTGGGGATAATTTTCCAGGCCTCGGGAAGTAGAAATGCCCATTTAGATTATGTGTCTCGTAATGAACAGAGAACTGCTACACCCATCCAAAATTATTACTTCACTAAAAGAGCACAGTTCATTCCAGCTGCAATCAAATTGTTTACAGCTGAAGCTCAGGCTCAACTGTTATATAGGGTTCAGCTGGCGTTATATAATAATATGACCTCTCTAGAAAGAGTTCAAACAAAGTTTTTAAGAAGCATATTTCAGGTTGCCCGTTGTGTTCCAAATGCAGTACTCCAAAGGGAGGCAGGAGTTAGTAAACTGGAATCAAGCATTTGGTTAAATATTTTTACCTATTTGTTAAAGCTACATAATAATCCTGGTGGACTGACCCAGTTAATATTGGCTGACAATTATAAATCCACATGAGAGCAGCCGTACTTCAAAAATTGAGCCTTTGTGGACTTGCAAGTGATGCTATTCTAAAGTTAGGATTAGATCAAGCAAAATCTATTGTAAGACAAAGGATCTTGGGTATAGAAGGTCATATAGAAATTGCTGCCTTTACTAACTATACATTTGCCAACAGGCAAGTGCTGATTTCTAAACTGGCCACATACTTATACTGTGTTACTGTACCCAGATTTAGGAGAGCTTTATCATTGGCTAGATTCAATGTTCTCCCCACAGTGGTATTGAAAGGGAAATATGGGAAAATTCCCTATGAGATCCGATTTTGCTCTTACAACACTGATGCTGTAGAAACTATAGCCCATGTTCTCTTGTACTGTCAGTTTTACAGGGAAGTTTGTTCCCAGGACATTCCGATGTTTTCTATTTACGCTATCTGTTGGATAACCAGGAACAAACTGTCATACTTAAAGAAGCATTTTTTTTATTTTAATGTGCAAGATACACCTTCAAATGGTTAATAGTAATTGATATGAGTTATCAAAATTATCTGTGTTATCTGTGACCAGTTTCTATGACTGTATTTATTATTTTATCGGTCAATGACCGAAATAAAGTGTCTGTCTATCTGTCTGTCTCAGTCTGAGAGTGACTCACATCATCCTATAAAACGAACAGAATCGTTTCCTTGTCCTCAAAACATAAAGGAGAGTATTAAATGAAAAATAAATGAAAATATGAATGTATCTGTCTACACCTCAGGCTGCTTATGACACCACTCCTTTCTGTTTACCATTATTAGTATAGCTAAATAATTCCTACAGTTTTTGCTGAGTCCAAAATCCAGATACCTGCTCCCCTTCCGCCTCTTGTGCTTTAACAAAGTGAGCTACTTAACCAGGCCTTCTTTCCTTCTTCTACTACACAATATAAACAAGCACCTTCTGTAGCTGAAGCTGTTGGTAAGTAATACAGGTTCCTACAGAGCATGTACCATGACAGACTGTGTCATCAACAACAGACTAAAATGCGTTGAAAATTTGCATTCGGAGTAAAAAAGGGCAGGTATGTAATACTACTAATGGGCCAAAGCATCTTGCAGGTATTTCTCTTTATCTGACAAGGGGAAAAAAACTTTTCAAAAAAACACTGTACACACAGAATAGTTCTAAAGGTCCAACCTTAGCAAAGTTTATGAGGGCAAAAAAAACCTGACAAACCTGTTACCTTGCTGGAATTACTGTCAAAGCTTTAAACTCCAATAAAAATAAGCAATTTCTTACCCTTTCTGTCTGCCGTTCCTTGTTCTTATTCTTTTAGCATCGGCATGAATCATTTTCAGACTTAGCTCTCCTACACTGCCAAGTTTCAAAACAATATATTGCGGCATTTTTCATTGAGCCAAATAATTTAGTGATCTGCTTTGGCTTTAATTAAAATCTGCAGCTATGGGCCTGATACTTGGCAGACATCTCATGTTTCGTTGTTTCATGTTTGTCATATTCTTTAGCTTGCATTTCTGTCCCAAAGCAATAGTAGACTTAAAAAAGTTCAATAATTAAGAACTCTCAGTGAGTGTGTCTGAATAATCCTAAATTATATTTCCTGCTCCACAGATTTTATTTGAAGATAATAAGTTTTTTTAAAAGCTTCTGTTCACATACGTCAACATATATACACTTACTGATTGCCTTCAGATATGTCTTTCTGTTTTATGTAGCTTTACCACTCTGCACTGGACTTTGGTTCTGTTATCAGTTGATACATTAAGCAAGGACTTGGATTTGTGTTCTGCTTCTGGCAGGCCTTCCTTTTACTTGATTTAGCAGTGGATGTGGGGATAGGTGGAGAGTGATCTCCATGTCTATTGTATCATTTAGTAGCTGAGTTTTTAATACAAGCCTCTAGTGTTTTGTTGTTTCCAAACAAACAAACTTGTAATGTTGTGAAGTGTTAACTGATTTATTTGGAGAGAAACATTTTGGCCAGAGCCCCCTTTATCAGTTTTGATCCTGGGAAGTTTATTTGGGGTCTCATATACTAGATAGGCGTACCATTAGAGATAAATTAAGTTCATTCTGTGCAGTATGTTCCCCGTATCCACAAGGGATATGTTACCAGACTTACCATAGATAATGAAAAACATGGATAATAGCAAACACTATTTTTTTTCCTATGAGATGAATGACATAGGTATTGAGATGAGCATCAACTTGGAGAAGAGGCCTTGAACCTGCACAGAACTTTAGAATCTAAGAGAAAGAAGGCTTTGTAGCCGTTATTTGCAGTCCAAAACCAGTGCGCAACTGATAAAAACATTTCAAAAAGTGTGATAAAAAAAAAGATCAGAACAAAATATTTTTGAACCACATTTCAGCGTGGATAAGTGTAATTGTGTATACCATTGTTATTGTTGTTGTTGTTGTTGTCATTGTTGAGGACAGAGTGTAATGGTCTTTTATGTTCCAGTGGAAGCATGAAAACTTGTTTGGGTTTTCCCAACAGTTATAAGTAGCTTTGAAAGTCCGTTAGCCCTTGCTTCTCTCTGTAAAATTCCTGAACCTATTTCACAGATTGTATATTGCTGATACCAAAAGTATATTTTGGAGTTACATTTTGGTGAACTTTTTACTTAATCAGGCCTCCAGGTCTTAGGTTGCATTAAGGGCCTTTTTTCATGGATTTGAGAATATCTTTTGATGGGGTTATGTTACTTATCAATACAAGGTTATGCTCTCTTCTTCCTCTTTTCTTATTTGACCTTGGTTCTTTAAGATCTCTGAATATTTTTTATGTTTTATTTAATTATTAATTTATATAGAAATGTTTTTGAAATTGGGTTTATTTTATTTTACAATTGACTAATTTGTCAGGTTTGGATAGAATAACATGCTGTGGTTCGTTAAAAAGCAAACAGTAGCTTCAGACCTTCTCCTAGTTGCACCAGAGAGGTGCAAAGCCCAATGTTCATGTAGGCTTATTCACATTGCAACAAACCATAGTTTATCATGATATTTGAATACAGCTGGTGACACAATTATATGAGAATGCAGTTTCTTTCTTTCAGAAGGAAGACACAAGTACTGCTCTGCTGCTCCTTTCATTTTTGTGTCCAGGTCCCTTTCCACGCTATTCATCATTCCTTTTCTGTCAAGGAAATGGCTTTAGCCAGATCATCTCTCTTAGGAACTCCTTACCTGAAAGATGTCACCCACATCTTAGGAGATGGGGCTAGGATTAGCCAGAAGTTCAATGAGGCCAATGTAATAGGAATGAGTTAGAGCTGATAAAAGTGGTATGAGTGGGACTTATTTGATCCCTCACTACATCCTGAGCTTCCCCATGACTATCCAAAGGTCTCAGTGCCTCTCAAATTGGGATGGGTAAAGGTGTTGTCAAATAAATTCCAGTAGTCATCAATGGTAAGGAATGCTGAAGTTACAGTCTAGCATCTGAAGAGCCACAACCTACTAACACCTCCTCTAGAAGGAAGACATTGGAAGGATATAACTATCCTGCTATTCTGTTAATCTCCATTTGTCCTGCTATTTGTTAATCTTCATTGAGCAAACATTAAACTTCAGCAACATGTTCTGGGTCTTTTTTATTTTTTTAAGAAAGTTGGAGTTGGCAGTTGACATTTGTATGGATGCCTGTGTGAGAGATTTAATATTTTTTGCGTGTTTTAAGTGACTTTTATAGTGATATGTGAATATTTGTCAAAAGGCTTTCCCCCTTCTCAGTGTCCCTCCCCCATTTTCTAGAAGAAATGAATCCTGAGCTGTGTTGGAAATTACAACAGGGTGCTGAAATCAAGAATTAAAACCTGCTGGTTTTCATTTGTTATGTTTGAAAACGTTACTATAGACCATTTATTCAACCATGAGCAGCTGTCATTGTGAAGGTGCTGAAGTTCTGTCTTGAAATGTGTTACTTAAACCCTGTTCTTTAATATGCTTGCAGTGTGCCCTACATTTATATTCTAGTCATGACCCAAGGACACCTTCAAAAAATTCCTCCAGCCAGTTGCTACACTAAATTGCCAAAAGCAAGGTTGTAGAGAGGAAGAACTTATTTGCTAGGAGAGATTTTTTAAAAAATTGAGGAAAAGCTGAAGAAATAGGAATGAATTTTTCTTTGTATAAGTTGACATATATTAAACAAATACTAAAAGCATAATGTGAAACTCGGTACTCTGTTTCAGTTTTTCTGGTTTATTTTTATTTTGCTTCTGCATATAATGAAAGGCATATGCTTGTAATCTCATGGGAGCTGTTGATTCCAGTTTATCCACACTGTTACACTCTTTGTAAAGTGGCTGAAAACTTGAGCAGTGTTTTTTTATTAACACTTTGGGAAATTATGCACCCTAAAGGGAAAAATGTTAAACATGTGGATGGAGTATGTCACGAACTTAAGAAATTCAAATAGAAAAGAGCCTTAGGAACAAGTTGTTTTGATTTCTTACATTTTCACTGAGAGCTAGTGTAGTTGTGTAGTGGTTTGAGTGTTGGACTTCGACCCTGGAGACCAGGTTTAAATCCCCACTTGGTCATGGAAACCCATTGAGTGACCTTTCACAAATCACACTCTCTCAGCTTCAGAGGAAGACAAGGACAAACACCTTCTGAACAAATCTTGCTAAGAAAACCCTGTGATAAAACTGTGAAAACTTTAGAATTGTCATAAGTTGAAACGGCTTGAAGGTGCACACAATAACACTTTTGTACTTTCTGTTTGCACTTTCAGACTGTACAGGCTTTTAGTCATCTCAACAGATTAATAATCAGCAGTCAGGATTTATGCATGAATGCAGCAATGCAGCAATATTCATTCTGTGTGATATCTTGATACAGTATATTAATCTATATTCCATTAGAGAAGACACTTAACATGGGAACAGGAAGCTTTCTCTTTGATGATAATCTGTCACTTTTTCTGAGCAACATTAACTAATCAAAGATTAGAGATGGGACGAATCGAGAATTTTCTGAATCCCTGAAAGGTTCTGGGAATCCACGAATCTTATGAATCTCGAATCTTTCGAATCCTGTTTTTAAAACGGTTTAAAAAGCAAGAGAAAGAAGGATAATCTTGGGCAAGACACACTCTCTCAGCCTCAGCAAAAGTCTAGGCAAAGGCAAACTTCCCTCTGAAGAAATCTGGCCAGGACAATTGTCATAGTTTTGCCTCAGGATCTCCCCAGGTTGAAACTGACACGAAGGCAGGAAAATGTAGATTAGTCCCACATTTTCCTGCCTGTGTAAACAGGGTCACATACTACAGTACAGAGATAATCCAGGTCAAAACTGGCTTTTTCTTTGCATAGGTCCTTATGGCATCCTGGGGTTTGTAGTTTGATGATGCACCAGCACACTTTGGCAGAGAAAGCTGTGGCACCTTGTAAAACTACAAACCCTAGAATTGTGTCTGAAAGAGCTTTGCAAGGGAGACATGCAAAGGAATCTTTCAGCTGTCCTTGAAATCTCAAGCCTGTACCTTCCAGTCAAGTGCTGAACTTAAATATTAAATGTTCAATTTAAATGTCTTAGAATACAGTCCTAGATGTAATTTCTGAAATTATTAGCAAAGGTCATTATTATTCCAAGGGGAAAACCCACCTATTTGCCATCTTCCCTTGTATATCTGGTCTCCCAGGTTTTCAAGCATCCCAGTTTCCAACAGACTATTTGGTTGGTGGATTCAAGAGATTTGGTTTGCCAATTTTGGCACAGGGATTCGGATTTGCGAATCTCACATCCTTGGCCAGGATTCGAGGATTTGAGGATTTGGTTGGCCTATCCCTATCAAAGATCATAATGTTCAATTATGAGCAATCAGAATGCAGTCAGAATAATGAGAATTCTTCAAGAGAAGGGAGCTTGTGGGCTTCCAGATTTTGTTGGACAGCAGCTCTCAGTGTCCCTCTATTGGCTGAGACTTTGCAATCCAACAACATTTTTTATACCTCTAGTCTACACGGATATACTTTCATGAAAACTGAGCATATATTTTATGTTCTTAAGCTGTTTGTGTTCTGCCTCCCCTTCATTTTAAGTATCTTTTTAAAATATCCTCCTGTGAGATTGTGATTACAGATTTTGCAGATTAGTTGCTTTCATGGGTTGGATATAATGGTAGGTAATTGGCACCTTATGGACCAAACTTTTTTCCAGAAGACAATTTCCTGTTATCCTACTCAATAATGAAAAAAGCATTCTAGCCTTAATCAGCCTCACAGCAGACAGAAAAAAACTGCTTTGCATATGGATTGTAACAGAGTGTAGACGCCTTTGCCCAGATTTATCAAGGTTTTTTTTATATCTTTGGTCTCATATTCAAAAATAATTGAGTGGCCACAATAAGCCACAACAGTAAGCCAGGGTTCCAGAGAATCCTGGCTTATTGTGATGTCTGAACATGGTCAGTTCATTAATGATAGGGAGTAAAGGTATTACAATGAGAAGGATGAGCAAATCAGTTTTCCTCTTAATGTTTCAGGAGTTTTTCTATTGTTGCTAAGAATACAAAGAAATGGTTTCTGTCAGACTAGTCTGATGAGCAGCGTACAGTATCACTTCCAGTACAGAACATGGTGGTCGGTCCTTGTTATTTGCCATCTCGTCAGTCTCAACTTACAGTAACTCTATGAATGAGAGACTTCAAGAGCCCCACTCATCAACAAAACCGTTTTTATTTTATTATTGTTACAGTATCAGTAGACATAGGCTACATAAACAGATATTTCTGTTATAGAGCCTAATCATTTTTCATTCTCTTCCCATAGCTGGAACTCATTATACAATGACAAATGGAGGAAGTATTAATAGTACAACACACTTGCTGGACCTCTTGGATGAGCCCATTCCTGGAGTTGGAACCTATGATGATTTCCATACCATTGACTGGGTGCGAGAGAAGTGCAAAGACAGAGAAAGACACAGAAGGGTACTTAAAACTACTTTAAGATACCACTTTTCATTGTGCTTTCATGTATCATTTTGAGTTAGAAGATACTGATTCAAAGGCAAGCATGGTGTGTGCTCAGTAAAAATGTTATATTGTTGCCACTCAGTGAATTTTAAGTAACAATGGCAGCAAATATTCATATGATTCGTTGTTGGGTGAAGATACTATTTTTACTATTTTAAGCATAGCTTAAACCAATCCAATAATTATTCTAAACTAGAGTTCATATTACTTACATTTAACAAACATCTTCCTTGGGAATATGCAACAATTGGCCATATGTCCATTTGTGCATTTTTCTAAGCACAAGCTGTAGAATCTGTTGCTTCTATGTGAACCATACTATAGTGCCTGTGGAGGGAAGGACAAGAAGGATGGAATCTTGCTTGTGGAGAATTAGCTTGAGGGTAAAAGAATAAGCGAAGTCCAACAGTAGGAAAAGGGCTTGACTTTCCAGTGTCTGATTACTTTCCACAAATAAATAATAAATAAATATCTTGACCTGATTGAGTCATTGTGTAAAAAATGTGAAAGCTTCAAAGATATCCCTTCTATAATTTGGGAGTTGTAGCTCAGCAGCGCAAGGTATACTTTGCATATAATATGTTAATTCAGTAAAGATATATAATACAGAAATATTTTGTTTTCTCAGATCAACAGCAAAAAGAAAGAATCAGCATGGGAGATGACAAAGAGTTTGTATGATGCATGGTCAGGATGGCTGGTTGTAACACTGACTGGATTGGCATCAGGTAGGAACATCTTGGAGAAGTCATTCTAGTTTTTGAAACTTGATAAAATCCATGATAGTATAGTCTTGTAGATTCCTGCTTGGAAGTAAGTCCATTGGGTTCAGTAGCTTATTTCCAGGTAAGTACGGGTAAGACTGCAACTGCAAGCTCTAGTTGTTGTTGTTTGGCAATATGCACTATATGGATTTGTGATAATAGGTTATAGATCAATGTGGATGCTTTTCCGTTTGGTTTCCTTTCTTGAACCTTGCAGACATGTAGCAGCTATATATATGATGACTTCATACTTGCCCTCCATGAATCCACATACTTGTATGATTCTACTGATTTCTCATTTTGGTGGATGAGCAATTTTCTCCAGAATACAATGTTCTTTTCGTTTTCTTAAAGTTTCATGGAGTTCCTGAGCGTAAACACATTTTAGAGAATAGCTGAACGTGAAACATTTTCATTGTTTGCTAGCCTTCTTTTGTTTTCCTGCCAAGTAAAATATTAAGTTCTATCCAGATGAGGATGTTTGCTCTAGAAGCAGAACAGGTCGGCCCAATCCTAACATTCTATTACTTTCAGAAACTGAAACAACAGGTAAAGAACACTATATTTATTGTTTAGTAATTAGTCTTTATGAAGCATAGCCTGCTTCAGATGCAGCATTTCCAATCCCAACAAAACCTGTTCTCTTGGAGTCTGAATTTCTTGTCTGTGAGACAGAGAGTGAGTTGATATTGTTTCAGAGTCGACAGGTATCATTTTTCATTTTAGATTGCACTGAGTGGCTTCCAGTGTTTTGTAGTGGCTTTGATTGATATTGTAAGACACGATTGTACCCCTGATCTAATTGCAGGAAAAGGAATATGATTAATGTCCGGTACCTGAGAGACTGCTAAGCCTTTAAAAAATTATCTTAGAATCCTGACCTTCCTAAAGTTCTTACTTTCTGTAGTTATTTTCTTATTGCATAGAGCTTAATTAGCATTTGTGATGCTAATGTCAAATGTCTGGAACAACTTATATTTGTGATACACATACATGCTCCCAGCTCCTCTTTAGAGTAAAGTCACAGGATTATAACAGTGGTAACAACAGCTTAGATCCAGAGATAGATGTACTGCGGGGCTTTTTGCGCCATCCATCTCCTGCAGGGTTTTGTGCCTTTTGAAGAATTGCTCCTGAGGGCTGGGAACCATCTGTGACAGCATGTGGTACATCACAGGAAGCCAGAGTAAGTGAGAGTAGAATCTGCAGGAATTGTACATACATATGCACAGTGGAAATACCTATAAATTCTGCAAGGAGCAGTTTGGATCCAAACTTGGGTGTGTCTGTGGATGCCTGTGTGTCTGGAAAGGGGAATACACTGGTCCCTAAATTCAACTAGCCCCTAAATCTATTTGGAATAGATCTGAGTGTTCATCAATGCTTACATAAATCCTATTGATTTGATGGGCCTCCTCTAGTTGGGAATCAAAATGTATTCAGTACTGTAACCAAACACAAATGGTAAAATAAAATCGCTTTTAAAAATCCAGTGATTTAAGACTCATACTGGAAAAATAGATTTGTCTTAGTTGTGTTGGCTTTAGCTGGTCTCTTTCTTGATAAGTAAAACATACATCCCTGACCAAAATCTAGAGCTACAGACACATGCATCTTGAGCTGCTTGTTCATTTCTCTGAGTATAACTGTATGTACCTAGGCCCTAAGCAGGTGATTGCTGCTTCAAGCTCTGATGATAATGACGTGTTTTGGAGACACCACTAAGTAGGTAATCTTTAACACTTGTCTTTGCCTGGTGGTAGTTTAGCTGTCCCTTAGAGAGAAGAGCACTTAAAAAGTCTCAGATATGTTCTTTCACTTTGCTCTCACTTTGCCCACTGGGTACAACTGTTTCTTTCTTTACTGGGAACTTGCCAGGGACCAGCAATTCAAGAGCCAGTACAGGGGTAGAGACTACCACTTTGAGTAGCACTGCTCTAGGGTGTGGTGCTGTGAGCCAGCACCAAATCCATTCACACAGCGGCCTTTTAGCATGTGCAGTTTCTCATCCAGTAGTGCATATATGCGTACTACTCTTACTGGATCAGAGTATTTATGCCCAAGTCAATCTTATGTTGTTTAATTGTGTAATACAAGCCACTATTGACCAAGTAGTCCCTTATGCTGGCTGCTTTTTTCACCCATTAATTGTAGCACTGTTTTGTTTGAGCTGCAGGTCCATGGATCTTGACAATAGTGACTTCAGTGTTTTTGAAGAGAAGGAGTTCTATCAGTCCTATGTTTTAAATACCTAACATATTGGCTGTTTTCTATGTGTATTGATGGCAATTTTTCTCTGTTTGTGGTCTCTGAGAGTGCTGAATCATCTCTGTTTATACAACAGGTGCACTGGCTGGCTTGATAGACATTGCTGCAGACTGGATGACTGATTTGAAGGAGGGTATTTGTCTCAGTGCCCTCTGGTTCAACCATGAACAGTGTTGTTGGGCATCAAATGAAACAACATTTGAAGAGCGAGACAAATGTCCACTGTGGAAAACGTGGGCAGAATTGATAATTGGTCAGGCAGAAGTAAGTAAAGTTCTTAGACTGAAACCAGTTTTTCACTGACCAAATCCTGTGAAATAGGGACCATAAAGTCTGGCTGTTATCTCAACAGTCTATGCCCCTTCTTTGCCAGACTTTCTCATCTTTCCTTTTGTAAGTACAGCCAACAGCTCTCTCCCAGGGTCTACAATTTATTAATTTATCACATCAAATTAATATCTCCACATGGCTAATATTAGAAATCATTCCATGTGTCTGACAGGGTCACTGAAAGTGCATGCAGGCAGGAAGTTAAAACTTTGGTCAAGCCAAGGTGACTCAGACTCAATCTGTCACGTAGCCAGGGATTCCTGGAAGACATTCTGACCATCAAACAGACAAAAGGGCCCTTTTGCACTGATATGGCAGCTCAATAGAATCACAATCAGCCTACTGAAATGTAGGCAATTTCACTCTACCTGGGCCTTTTGTCTCATTTGGGCAGAGTCATTCACAAAGGACTGCGAAAACATTCAGCCGGAGATGTTTGTCAGTGAAGGCTTTTTGATCTAGCCTCCTGTACTATTGTTCTCCCAGGGAGAGAACTAGCCCTCCAGGTATATTTTTTCTATAAAAACCCCATGTTTTTATCTGTTCGGGGGTTCATTCACATTTTCCTCCTGAATCCCTGTCAATTTGTCTTACCTCACCCCCCCTTCCCCCATTTTGAGTTTCATCGCTTTGAATCTCCAGTTTTTCAACGTTGGCTCCCTTGGGCATTAAATCAAGGTAAAGTATTACCTCTGAATACCCCAAAACAAAATCCCTATCAATTTTCCTTACTTTCTTTTTCTTTAGCTCTTGAATGAATGCATGAGGGTGTTTGTTGTTGTTTGCTTTAATTACTGAGGATTTAATAAAATCTTTAAACTGAACAACCTGCCTAGTTCTTGGCTTGGTCTGACTCTGTAAAATCTGGGTTACAAGGTCCTGCAGTTACCCTCCCTCTTGTAAGGCTAACGCAGTGCTCTGAGCTGATTTTCCCCACAATTTTAACAGATTTTGGGAATCCCTTAAGGGAGCCCCCTAGCAAGCAGGGTAACACTTTTTCCGCAATGATTCTATGGTGCAGAAAGAGAAGGGTGCCTTTCTGCTTTGCCAGATTGCTCAGAATATCATTTGTGGAATGAGAAAGGGGTAGCTGAAAAGAGAACATGAGGGGAGAAGGAATCAGAGAAAAGACTACCTTGGTTCCACCATTTGGCCATACTGTCTTCTGGCATGCAGCTCCCAGGTGGGTTGTGGAGAAACAGATATGGCCGTTAAGGCTGAAAAGAAATTTTCCTCTCTTGTTGAAGAGGAAAACTATTCGCAGTTCATTAGATTCTACTTAACGGCTTATAAAGTAGAGCTCAGCAATCCAAGCCTGGCTGTACTAAAGTGGCTTTATATCTTCATTCCGTTTTTCCAATAAAATGAGACTGCGCAGGATCTTTCCTTCTTCTATCAGTTCTGCAGTTTGCAGCTGTTGTTACTCTTGAATATTGAGTACTGATACTTGGTTTTATATGTAGAGAGATAGCATTTACATTGTTGGACTAGAGTCCTGATCCATAGGCTTTGACTGCAAGCAGTGCTTGTAACTCATAGAACAGTTTTTAGAAAATAAAGAACAATAGTTATGTAACCAGAGGTGGTTAGCAAACCATCCTGTTTGCTATCATTGCTTCACAGGAGAAAGAAAAAAATGGCCTCATTGGTTCCTTTCCTGTTGGGACATACATATGTGTAATTTTCCCTTACATGTATTCATGTCCTTTTTTGGGTGGTGCAGAGATTGAAATTCCCTTCACAGCACCAACCCCTGTCTTACTGAACAGCCTCTGAAGCCCCTCTGCACTGCCATTTATGCTTCATGGGGAGTGGGCAGAATCGCAGAAGCATCTGGCCATGTTCCTATAGCCAGACACGAAATGACGACATCAGTGCTGAGATTTTCTTGGGTCCTCTGGAGATCTCCCTATATGAACCTGCTAGAACACTAAGATCTGCAGGAGAAGGCTGTCTTTTGGCCTGCGACCATCCCAGGCTCACCTGGTGAGGACACAGGAGAGTGCCATCTCAGTGCTGCTCTCACCCTGTGGAACTCTTTTCCATGGGAGGCTAGGCTGTCCCCCATTGCTTTTCCTTCATAGGCAGATTAAGATGTTTCTTTTTAAGCAGGCCTATAATGAGGGAGCAGGAGAACGTGTTTACTTATTTATTAGCTGTATTTAAAATATATTGTTAGTTTTATAATGTTGTATGTTTTTAAATGTTTTCAGTTATTTAAAAGCTTTTAATTTTTTTGTTTTAACTTTCTGGAAGCTGCCCTGGGTCCCACTTTGGGAGAAAAGGTGGCATATAAACCCAATAAATAAATAAATAAATCTCAGCGCTTCCACATCTAGTGTCAGAGATGTTGCCTTATCCTCACAAACCGTGGAATAGCCATGTGGGAGGATTCAGAAGCTGTTCAGTACAACAGGAGATAGTATGGCTTGTCTACTATGCTGCACTGAGCCATATAGGACTGTAGCCCTAATGTGTGAAATCTTAATGTAATCTCCATTGATATATTTGCTAACAGTTCTGTTTTTTTGTTTTGTTTTTTTTTAGGGACCAGGTTCCTATATAATGAACTATATAATGTATATATTTTGGGCCTTGAGCTTTGCTTTCCTAGCCGTTTCTTTAGTTAAGGTGTTTGCTCCTTATGCTTGTGGCTCTGGGATTCCAGAGGTAAGGTTTACATTATTATATGTCTTTACTTTGTAAACAGTAAAATACAAAATAACTGGATTAAAATAACAGAAATCAACAACTTACATTTTGCTTATGTCACTGCTAAGATTAATTTTGAGTATATAGCAGATGTAGTTTGAAGAAAATGGCAGAAGAGATTAGTGATTAAGAGCTTTCTCATGGCACAGTTGAAATAGCCAAAAAGCCCAGGGAGGACTAAAGAACTTGTTGAGTGCACTTCATTGGTTGAACTTAAACATTTAATAGTATTAAATTAGATTCTATATGACAGCCTGAATTAGTGTGATATGTTAGAATAATAGTATTGATAATCAGTATCGATTTAGAAGGAGTAATGCATTATTACCATTCTTAATAGTTGTCATTCTATGGCTTGTAGTCCTAAATAATATTTCTAACAACTATGACTGAGAATTTACCAGTTTATTTTTGCTTACTGTTAAATATATGATGTGAATTCTGAGAGATCTTTTTGAGATGTTTGTTCAGCATTTTCATGAAACAGCTGCATGGTTTTAAATATATATATTTATTTTGTGTTCTAGATCAAAACGATATTGAGTGGCTTCATCATTAGAGGATACTTGGGGAAGTGGACCTTGATGATAAAAACAATCACTTTAGTCTTGGCTGTAGCCTCAGGGTTGAGTTTAGGAAAAGAAGGCCCTCTTGTACATGTTGCATGTTGCTGTGGAAATATCTTTTCCTACCTCTTTCCAAAGTATAGCACAAATGAAGCCAAAAAAAGGGAGGTGAGTTTTTCTTAAAATTATAAACGATTTGCATTTCTGATAATTTATTTGACAACAGAAACAAGTTTGTATTAATTCAATGAAGATAAAAATATTTTGAAGGACCACAACTGTCCAGGAGGGTTGGGGATGCTGGGAGCTATGCAAAACTGCGATAACACTTCCCTCCTGACCACTGAGCTCTGGCCAAAAAGGCTGTACCAGAGTCAAGTGTACAAAATGTCCAAAAATAGCAGAGTGCTTGCACAGCTGTGGAAGCGTGCCCGGCAGAGTTTAGTATTAGCAGCAATGCACTGTAACCAGTAAAACTCACCCACGCCATTTGTTATTTTCCATCAAGGAGGCAGTTTATTCTTGAGTTACAATATATACATATTTACAAGAATCTCCAGAAGGCGTTCCAGCATTCCTCTGCTTGCTCTTTCTGGCAGAGCCTCTGGCATACACGCTCAGGCACCGTGTGCACTTGTTGGCAAGCACTCAGCTACATTTATACAGACACTAGCTGATGCAATCCTGCCAACCTTTGCAGTTTCCCCATATCTGATGCAACCTTCTTCCCTGATTGCTTATCAGCATGACTCAGCATGACTCAGCTAGGGTCACATGGCTTTTCACAGGTGCACTTAACAACTAACATCATGAAGTATTTTTTTTGGACTACAGGTTTGGTCCAACCTTTCCTGACAACAAGTACAATTGACCCTTCACATTCTCCCTCTCCTTCAAAAAAAAAAAGTGGAAAAATCACAAATAATCAAAATGTGTGTGTGTCTGTTGTAAGGGGGCTGAGATATGGTGGGGAGAATGGGCACCCAAGGTCCAAACCAGGTCTGGAAAAGCAGAGGGAAAAGTCAGCATGGTGGGCCCTGTACTTCTTCTCTCACACCCATCTCCTTCCTTGGATGAGGGGGGCATTGGGAGAGGGTTTGTGGTGCTATGAAACTGGGCTGAGAAGCATTTGTAGGTGACCAGACAGCAGCTTGTGGAAGGAGAGAAGGACCAAAGGAGGGTTTTTAAAGAACAAGTTAAGTGGTAAAGTAAGCAATTTTCTGCTTCTGGAATCCCACAGTGGCTATGCAGACTGCCAAAACCACAAAATCTTCAAAAGTGTCTAAAGGTCCTCTTCTGTTTTTGAAAAATAGATATGTGTTCATGTGTATGTGTATGAAACAGTGCAGAGGACCACTATAACCAGTTTGGAAGCTTCCAAGAGGAGTAGTTCACCCTTTTTTTCCCTCAGAAAAATTGTAGAACAGGGGAATTTATATGGAAGGCGAGGGACTTCAAAAAGAGCCTTGCAATACTGTCATTTGTCCAGTTCATTTTATTGCAAGCTGTTGTATATTTAAGTCTTTTTTAAATACACCTTTGAATTATATATTTAATCTTGACAACTCTTGAATGCTTAACCAGATTCAGTTGCTTTCAATCTCACTTAGTCACACTAGGCCTTTGAAGGTTAAATTTTGCTGATAATTGAGTCTTGCTGCTTTCGTGTCCATGTATGTCAGTGTTTATTAATTTGTCCTATCAATTAGCTGTTTTCATTTAAATTAAAAAAAACCTTAAAGGTATGTGATCCTTTCTGCAGGTATTATCAGCTGCTTCAGCAGCTGGAGTATCAGTAGCCTTTGGTGCCCCCATTGGTGGAGTCCTTTTCAGCCTAGAAGAAGTAGGTATAAACATTGCTGAAAATACTACTTTAAAAAAAATTGTATACGTACATGGCCACTCGAATGCTGTTATTCACATATTTTGGAGATCTAAGGTTATCACACGCTCACTTATGAAAAGCTATCTGCTGGTAAACACTGAGTAATTTTTTATAGTTCATTCATTGCAAATAAGTTTTCAAGCCCTTACTAACCAACAAAAAATATCACTAATTCACCTGCCTACCGTAGCATGGTTAACCATTATGGGTATGTGGACACTGAAGAAAATGCTTCATTATATGAAAGCTCCTTGCCTAGTCACATAAAGATAAATTCTATTTGCTCTGGGAAAGTCAGCATTATTACTGTAGTGTTTAAAGCACTAGAAACTGCTCAAAATTTTCTGTGTGTAATTTTTCCATTTTTTGCTGTCATCACTGAAGCTCAGTCTTTGCTAGCAATGTTTAGTAAGAACTTGTTTGTGATAATTTCGTCTAGATACTGAAGGGTAATTCACACGATCAGATTTGTAGGAAAGCACATGGATTGAGTAGATCTAGGTGAATCTGGCAGATAATGACATGATCATGTCATCATTGCTCATCCTTACAATTTGGTTCATATATACTGTTGTACCACTGAACTGTTTTCTAACATGTGGTACATTACATGTTAGTTGGGTTGTGGCCAGATCTGAGCTGGATGTACTGTAAAGAATTTACACTATTGCAAAATTACTTCGGATCAAAATTGAATTGTACCTGTCATGCTTGATTTTGCAAAATGCTTGATTTTGAAAACTGGCAGAGTATCAAAGTGTGGCTTTAGTTGTAAAATCCTTTAAAGTAAATCAATTTCTTCATGTTTCAAGTTACGTCTGCAATTTTACAGTATAGCAGTTTCAAATGCAAATTAGCATTCAGTAGTTAACCATGAAAATATGAATGCTCACTTACCTATTGCAAGCTGGAACGAAAACAAATTTCCAGAGTAAACTCATTTTTCTTTTCTTTTTTTCTTATATAGGTGAGTTATTATTTTCCACTGAAAACTTTGTGGAGATCATTTTTTGCTGCTTTGGTGGCTGCATTTGTTTTGAGATCAATCAATCCTTTTGGTAATAGTCGACTGGTTCTTTTCTATGTGGAATACCATACTCCATGGTACCTGTTTGAACTATTACCGTTTATTCTTCTGGGTGTGTTTGGCGGGCTGTGGGGAGCATTTTTCATTCGTGCAAACATCGCTTGGTGCCGCCGGCGGAAATCAACCAAATTTGGAAAGTACCCAGTTCTGGAGGTCATTATTGTAGCAGCAATAACAGCTGTCATTGCTTTTCCAAATCCATACACCAGAGTCAACACCAGTGAGCTTATTAAAGAACTCTTCACAGACTGTGGCCCCTTGGAATCCTCCTCCCTTTGTGATTACAGAAATGACATGAACATCAGTAAAATAGTAGATGATATTCCTGACCGTCCAGCAGGCACTGGAGTGTATTCAGCTATATGGCAGCTGTGTTTAGCCCTTATATTTAAGATTATAATGACAGTTTTCACCTTTGGCATCAAGGTAAGATATCATACAGTGCTTATCTACTTATTGTTCTTTGTCCCTCCCCGTTTCTGTGTTCCTGTTCAAATCTCTTCTTGCAGTCCTGTGTATCCTTATGTGGCAATAAGTTCTATGGAGCTCAATGGGATATATCTATAAGAAGATATGAAGAGTATTCTACTGTTACTACATGTTATATAGAAAGGTTAAACCATCCTTTGAGCGCCAGATGTGCTGTGGTGTGCTCTCATCTGGGAATTATAGTCCAGGGCATCTGGAGATACCAGATTAGGGAAGGCTGGTTTAGATTTTAAAAGAATTGGAAGAGTTGTATGCAGATAAAGCTTCAGTGAAATTTTCCATTTCTACTTTTCTACAGAATTGGAAAACTTGCCTTAGGCTTTCACAATATGGTATTTATTAACCAACTATTTTGTAATGTACTACATATGACTCTAAGTGAAATAGGCATCAAGTTTACTCCATCACAGGTGTCAACTAATGGCTTATTGATTTTTCAATCAGAATACTACAAGTTCTAAAAAGTTTTGAAGATGGAAACTTCAGTTAAGGAAGACAATCACTACTGTGTTCTCTTTTACCATAAATTAAATGGCTTGAGAAGGCCTAATTTAAGACTATATTTGCTATTATGAAATTTCAAACTATAGCAAGAGTTGATGCACAAATTCAGATTCCCCCATGTAATATATCTGCTTTAGTGAAATGTTTAATAAGACTTTTTGAAAGTAGGATTTCTGAAAGTGTGGAAGATGAATCATTGAGCATGCCTATGTGCCCTAAAGTTACATCCTATAGGCAGCTAATACTGATTTGGGTTGTTTTTAGAGCAGGCAAACTAAATAATAACTATTATTATTACTGTTATTATTGTTATTACCCATACCTTTAACAAAACTCCCCATACCTTTACCAAAGGGGTCAGCAATTGTGGGCTTCCAGATGTTTGTTCAAAATGTCCCATAATTTCTCACTGTTGGCTGTGGTGGCTAAGGTTGATGAGGATTGTAGTGTCAAAATATTTGGCGGGGGGCACAATTGCCTCTGCATACTTTAATATTTGGGAATTCATAAGATATACCTTGCATGCAAACTACACATTTATTAAAGATCCAGGAGCTGTGTCCTCTGTAACACTGGCCACTACAGTTGTTTCATGAGAGTTGGCTTCTAGGAAGCAGATGATGTTTCCCCATTATTCCTGAAGTCTTAGTGAGAGAGAGAGCTAGGAAAAGTATTTCACATTTTTTCAGTTAAATTTCCCATCGGAAGAAAGCAGAGAAGAAGCAGTAAAATACATAAGCTAGAATCCTGTTGGTGCACTTTGTAAGTGTAGTGGTCTGTTATGCTTGTGTGGTACACTTTTATTCAGGTTGCCAATTGGTCAGAAAATAAGATAGGCAGATTTTTTTCCCGGTCCTTGTCAGGAAAAGAAAGCTGCCTATTTCTCCAGTGCTGGCTTCTGGGGCCCCTCAAGAGCTCAAAGTATTGTGGAAAGGCTGGCTTGCAAGATTGTCTAAGTCTCAGGATAGGTGATGTACAAGTCACCTTGCCAGAGTTCAGTTAACTCCAGAAGGCCCATATTGGTGTAAAAGGCCACTTGGAGCCAGAATTCTTCTGACAACCACGATGGTGGTGCTGTGCTCACACCTTTTTTATTCCTCTTGCCACCACAATGCTGGGCATAGGTACCCAGCAGGGTTTCAGCTAAGTCTTGGATGTGTTTATGGATCTAGAATATTGTGTGCTGCCAAATGCTCCACAAATATATTGTAATGATTTCTTCTGCAATGTATTCCTCTTAGGTTCCATCAGGCTTGTTCATACCTAGTATGGCGATTGGAGCAATAGCTGGGAGAATTGTAGGAATTGCTGTGGAGCAACTTGCTTACTATCACCATGATTGGTTTATCTTCAAGGAGTGGTGTGAAGTTGGAGCAGACTGTATAACACCAGGCCTCTATGCTATGGTTGGTGCTGCTGCATGCTTAGGTAACTAAATCATGACACAACAGATAAAAGGAATTAGTCCCTTACTAGGTTGCTTAAATAGATATGTCTGTGAACAATAAAAAAACAGAATAAATGGAGATGTTCAATACCTGTGTGGGAAGAGGATGTACAGACTTTTTTTTTAAAAAAAAATTGTCTTAACTACATTATTGAAAGGTATAATGATCAAAGTCAAAGAGATAGTGCACCTATCCTTTAAGCATGCAGTGTGAGTCCTCTTGGTTTTTTTTGCCAGGGTGTGTGTGGTCATAATCAACCACCACAACAGCATTTAGAATCAGTTTTAATGACATGACTTGGGTGGGACATTAAAAGATTAAAACTGAATTGAGATTAGTGTTGATACAAAGGAAACTGGCGTTTCAGTTTTGCATTCACATACATCAGTGTCTCTTGTGCTGTTTTCTAGCTCTGCCTTTTGAATATAATGTAAACATAGATCCGAGCATTTGCTGAATTTAGACTTAAGTGTAGTCCTGTGCACCTCTGCTAGAAGAAAGTGCTTTGGACATTAATGAGACTTAACTCCTGACAAATGTGTATAGGATTGTAACCTAAAATGATTAATTATGGCCTTGGGGATAAATAGTTGTCTGTCTCCATCAGTTAAGAAAATTCTACATTTAATTTTTTTGTAATTCCCTTCATTATTCCTTTTATTAGCAGTAAACCTTTTGTCCATCCGTGTTACTGAAGAGCGATGTTATGGTAAAGCCTTGTGCTTATTGGCTTATTTTCTGGCTGTATCTCAGTAACCAGGGAACACCACATTTACCCATTCTTCACAAGAACATGTTGATAAGCATACATTTTTTTCTCTTTCAGGTGGTGTGACAAGGATGACTGTATCTCTGGTGGTTATTGTCTTTGAGTTAACAGGTGGGCTAGAATACATTGTGCCACTCATGGCTGCAGTAATGACAAGCAAGTGGGTAGGAGATGCTTTTGGCAGAGAAGGTATCTATGAAGCACACATTCGTCTGAATGGATATCCTTTCTTGGATGCCAAAGAAGAATTTACCCACACAACACTGGCTGCTGATGTCATGAGACCTCGAAGAAATGAAGCACCTCTGGCAGTGCTGACACAAGATAACATGACAGTGGATGATATAGAAAATTTGATAAATGAAACTAGCTATAATGGTTTTCCTGTTATAATGTCAAAGGAGTCCCAAAGGCTAGTGGGATTTGCTCTAAGGAGAGATTTGACTATTGCAATAGGTAATTTTTTTTTGTAAGTATTCTGAGTGTCTGTGTCTTTGTTCTCATGCTAATGCTTTTGAAAGTCATGGCAAAGAATCTTGCAGGAATACATTAATGTGGTGCTAGGGACATGGTATTTGAAAGGCAGATGTGTCCTCAGCCATTTTGTAAATCAGTTTTGTATTTGTGTTGCCCAATTTTTATAAAATTGAGAAGACATATGAAGGCAGAGCCTTTTTTTTCACCACTGTAACTGGAGCAATGTCACTCACTTTCCTTTAGGTGACAGAGCAAGTCCGTTCTCTTTTGGAAGGCTTTGAGTTGCCTTTAAGAGGTTGCATAGTTGTTTCTGCTTTTATGATGAATATTCATTTGGTACTTTTTTTTTTTTAGTGTTTCATGATAACTGCTTTAGAGACTTTACACTTGAGCAGCAGGCTATAAAGAGAATGGTGTTGTTTCTAAAATCAGCACAACCCTTTGTAAAAGAGAAAATTGATGTTTGGAGTGATAAAACCCCACATAGTCCTTGTCTTAAAATCATGGTGGCTTATATCATTTTTTGAATGTACAATACACTGTTTTAAATGTAAGATGGCAGTCAGATTCCTTTACTTACTTTTCTTTTCTTATACCAATTACAGAAAGTGCCAGAAAGAAGCAAGAAGGCATTGTTGGCAGTTCCAGGGTCTGTTTTGCACAGCATACCCCCTCACTTCCAGCAGAAAGCCCTCGACCCTTGAAGCTTAGAAGCATTCTTGACATGAGCCCTTTTACTGTAACGGATCACACACCAATGGAGATAGTTGTGGATATTTTCCGCAAACTCGGCCTAAGGCAGTGCCTTGTAACACACAATGGGTGAGTCCAGTGATGGAAAACTCATGTTTATTCTCAAAGGATTTGAGAGTATTTGCTTATTTTCTTTGTTTAGTTATTTGCTCAAAAATCAAGCATCCTACAGCTTGACAAAAGTATTGAACATGACACCATAGTAGGATGTTGACTAAAAGTCCCCCTGTTTTTACACCTCCTCTCCCCCGCCCCAATTTTATTTTTCCATGTGAACATTTTATTTATTTATTTATCCATGTGAACATTTCCCTTTATAAGACTTCTCAGATTTGTAGCCTGACTTTGGACAACTTCGAATAAGTATTAAGAATTATATTCTTGGATAAATTTGTAACATTAAAAAACAATCTCCTCTTGTTGGTTTCCCCCATAATGAGTAAAATGCTGGCTATGTTAAGAGTTGTCAGCATTTCTTTGTAATAGTTAAATATCAACAAACATCATATGGAACTGATTAAATATGCAATTTTTATATAAAGACAGTCATACTTTGGGCTACCCCATTTCGCCACCTCTCTGTATTTTCCAGGAGGCAGTGATGTGCTTCCCATGTGATTTTTTAGAAAGTATTACTTCAAGGAGTACTTGTGTATAAAATGTCCCTAGAGCTAGGGTGGGCAAAGCATATGCCTCCAGATGTTGTTGGACTGCAGCTTCTGTCAGCCCTAGACAGTGTGAGCAATACTGGGAGTTGCAGTCAAAGAGCATCTGAGGACCACATTTTGCCAATCCCTTCTCTAGAAGCTTTTCTTGTAGTTTGCACAGTCTTTGTGCGTTTAGGTTTCAGTAAGAGCAAAAGGTATATACAGGTTTTGTACCTGGCTCTATTGTTCTTTTCCTTTTTGGTAGAAAGTTGTTATCTTGTCACCTTGTTGATTCTTCAGTTAATTTCATACATTTATGCGGACATTATTAAATGAATGAATAAGGAACTGAATTTTACAAGGTACATGGGGCTTCTCCTAAAAGCAGAAATCCCATTTTGATGTTCCTTTTCACATCTGTAACATCTAGTCTGACTTCCTTCTAATAGCATTGCATTGCTTTGCTTCTGCTTTACATCACAGTTTGGAATTCATGAGCATCCTCCACTTGATCTGTGAGGCAGTTGTGTTCCTGAGCTGGCTGAAATTGGAAAGTGCTAATTTGTGGCAGTGTGAACTTCTCATAGCAGTGACACTTTAATGAGAGCAGAATGACATGGAAAGAGAAGACTTATGGAACTTTGCAGTTTAGCTTTTGTAAATTGGGAGTACTCCAAAACAGAAACTTGTTGCTCAGAGAATGGGAGATATATCTGAGTGTGTGTTCCTTCCTCTCATACATGCAAGGGATAGACAGATAACTTGTGTACTGGATCGTGCCACTGATGAATCTAGCTCAGTATTGTTTACAGTGACTAGCACTGGGTTCCTAGAGTTTCAAACAGTTTTTCTCAGTCCTACTTAGAAATGCAGGGAATTGAACCTGGAAACTTTTCCATGTGCGGTGTCTGAATAAATGTGCCAGAAATAACAATGATAATGACAACTATTTTTTCCCTGTAAATGATTTATATTTTGTGATTGAGATTGCACAGTAGAATTTAGGGATTGAGGATCCCTGTGATCTTGGAAATAATTAACTCAAAAATAGTGCTTTATGTAGAGTGTGAAGAAAAAGTACCTTTCACTTAAAATTAAAAATTAAACTATTAATGATAGTATGGTTCTGGATGACATTGTTGTATTGCAGGGTATTTTATATTATTTGATTGACTATTTTCAACAGAGTTAGACTTCAGTATATCTTATCTGCCTTCTTTAAAATGAGCAGCTTCTAAATGCAGTGATTGAATATATTGTAGGATTCTAGAATATACTTTTTCCTTATCAGACATCAGATTTGTTATTTATCATTTAAAGCTGTTGGCCTCCATCCAGTTGTTAGCTTCTGCTAGAGTAGACTCATTGAATCAATGGCACTTACTTAACTATTGGCTTACCATTCAGTAATTAATTCAGTAATTCTACTGTAGTCAGGAATAACAATCGGATTTATGCTGTTACATGATAGAGGAGCCACAGTGTATTGTATGTATCTACAGTAAGATACATACAATATAAAGTATGTGGTGTTTCAGAAAGAACACAGACATATTAAAAAAGTTATTCCAGTGTTAAATTTCTTAATACATTCTTATGAAATGTCTTAGAAGAAAAATGCTTGTTTTGTTAATCAGCTGCTCTTTAATTTACATTTGTTTCTTGCTTAATTTTGTTGTTGTTCCTTTGCATATGATAGCTTTAACAACAGCCAGTTTTCATTGCCTTTGTAAATTTTAGGGATAGGCCCATACATTAGCAAAATCATTTAGAAGACTGGTATGCAGTTATTTAGTTTTCAGGCAAAATCCAGCTTAAGTAGGCCCATTAAAATCAATATTAATTATTATTAAAGGCTGTTCATGTCTCCTCTAAATAATACTAATATTGGGTTTAAACCATTGTCTCTGAAGAAGTCTTTTTATAGGGGAAAGATGGTAATCGCTGGGACAGTAATGTATGTCTAAAAACAAACACAGGAAGTGTATTTTCTAAAAACTGGTCAAGAAAAAAAATTGTTGATTTCTGGACATCTAAAGAGAACTAGGATATGCCTTTAAAACTGTTTGTAAATTAGAAAAGGAAAGCACTTCCTCAGTTCTGCATTTTGATGTTGGTACTTGAGCTTTAAATATCGAGAATTTTGCAAACATTTTTTGCTTTTTTTTTTGAGATGATATAAATTCATTGTTACCTGTGTTACATATGCAGTATCTGTTACAGTGTGCATCCTGAGGATCTTAGCTTTCATTTTTCCCAAAGCTTTAAGCTCGTAGACATGTGAAAAGGTAAAGATGTGCAAATAATGTGGCTACAGCTCTTCCTAAAACATCAAAAAGAAACTAAACAGGGGTCAGGATGTGGGGCTTTGGCATCTTGTATAATTCCTTGTCCATCCAGTTTCTTTTTTTCCCTGAATCTGTTTCTATAATTCATTTAAAACCAATTCCCCATTCTTCCTGACTTCCCTTCTCCCATCCTTATTTTTAAAAAATAACCAAGGCATGTATGGTTTTGTTTAAAACAAACTTTAGATGCAGATTCCAGATTATTCAAGACAGAATCAAGACTGAGTAGAGGGGGCAGCACTGTTTGTATAGAGTGCACTTAAGGACTTTAAATTAGATTATAAGTGAAAAAGAGAGAGGCTAAAAATGGAGACCTGATGTTTTAAAAAATCTAGAATTCACATTTATAGGAATAAGACTTACATTTGTTCTTCCATCCCATATTTATAGCAGAAGGGAGCATGGAAATGTATTCATTTTCCTTTTTGATTCTCTTGTTTTCTGTTCTAAGTTTAATATGCATTTTAAATCAACATGGTACATTTTATATCTTTAAAGAGGTGCTGATTCTCAGGTCATTTTCAGTTGACCTTTTCATTATTTTCATTTCTTCAGTCTGTTTTCATTTTACTTTTTCCCCACTAAACTTCTGTCATTATGATTGGAGCTTTCTTTTTTGTTTGATTTCACACACAGTTATTAGCATAACATGATCTGTTTCAGGATTGTCTTGGGGATCATCACAAAGAAGAACATATTAGAGCATCTCGAGCAACTAAAGCAGCACGTCGAACCCTTGGTGATTAGATATATCAGATCTCCTCATTAGACAATTTAGACATCAGGAAGCATGAAACTTGTGAATTGTTCAGTGTTCTTACAACATCTGAACAACAACAAACCAACTTATATAAGGTTATATTACAATATAGTGTAAATTTGAAACATGAACAAAATGTCTTTGTGAAAATATACTAAATGAAGACACAAGAAGTTAATTAAAGAAGAATGTTATAAAAGGAAGTGGATAAGATTTTTTAAAGATAGAAATTCTGCTATTTCCAAAGATATCAGGGTATATCCATTCTTATTTTACACAGTTTCACAAAATGTGATGAAAAAGAATGTGTTAAAGTGCTGTTCATTTGGGGTTGCCAATTTAAACATTAGCTACTATTCAACCTGAGAACCTCCTTTTAGTTTTGACATCTAAATCAGGACATATTCTAGCACTAAATCTGCTATTTTGATTTCCTGGCCAGTTGCACAGTCACTTATCTGAAGTGATTGTTGGAAATAATTTTATTTCCTACATAATTTTGTAATCTGTGATACTATTGTCCATCGTCGGTCCTTTTAATATATTCCCTGCCACAGATGCTGGTTGCTGCTCTGCAGTAGTTGCTATTAAAACCTACCTTCCAACTTTAGCTGCTTACATGCTAATTGAACTTGCATATTATTCTAATACTTCACAAGTGTTTCATGCATCCTCTTTAAGAGAAAGTTACAGCCAAAACTACTAACCAGAGTAACAAGGTCAGAAGCTCATTTTTTCTTTCTGCCTCTCATGTGATAATACCTTTTAGGACAACTTCACTCCTTGGTGTACCGTAGCAAGATCTTGATCATAAGAGCACTATTTCTAAATCTGGGGGAATAGTGTAAATATATGGTTTCATTTTTTTCCAATCAACTTAAAAAAACACGTGTGATCATCTATAAATCTATCTGCATGTGTTCTTATGAAGATACTCAAACCAATAGGTTATGCTGAACAGCTCCTCAAAATTGAATTGTTAAAACAATTTTGAGTTTTGCTAGAATCAACCATATTTTCCTCAGTAATGGGGTCAGTATCTCTTATTCACCCCCCTTGCTTTGTTACTTTTTTGTTGGCATGTGATAATCCAGAACAACAAAAAAATAACTAAGTGCGTTGAAGCTTGGCTTTTGTTTACTTGGATTACAGTGAAACTGGGTAACAGTTAGTGATTGTTCTCTTTAATACCACAATACTGCTGTCATTTTTAACAAAATGATGGTTTCTTTGATGACAATAAAACATTTTTCTTGCAATAAGAAAATCAGGCTTTACTGTGCTCTGCTCCTGTCGACAAAAAGGATTTGGCTACAAATTAGCTTGAGTGTTTTCTTTTTGTTCGTTTCATTTCATTCTTCCTTTTCTGTGTGTCTCTTTTCAGGCGCCTCCTTGGCATCATAACAAAAAAAGATATCCTCCGTCATATGGCCCAGACGGCAAACCAAGACCCCGCCTCAATAATGTTCAATTGAACCCAATAACTGAGGAGAGAGAGGAAAGTGAAGAGGAGGTTCATTTGTTGAATAGCACAACACTTTAGCATGAGGCATTGCTTTGCAATGCAGAAGGAAAGCTGGACTTAAAAAGAGAAATATGCTACTGGATTTCAGGAGCTGGTTTAAGAAGAGGTGGAAAGATGGGAAAAGGATGGTTCCGCACACTGACAAAGAGAAAAGAGAGCAAAGTTCTGCAGTGCTGCACTGGATGCATTCTTAGTTGCTAGATCTGCCATGATAGTGCAATGAGAAGTTATGTCAGAATACAGAAGGATTTAGTCTTTACACTGCTGTTTTGCCATTGAGGAAATTGGTGGTTTGTCCCTGTTTCTAGAGGGATTGTTTTGAATTGAGCCATCTTTTGAAGACTGGGATATTTTGCTCTTTTTACCATAGACACTTGTTGTGTTGACTCATAAAATGCATAGCTATATTCCACATCAGCTCTTTACATTCCAGAAGATTTTTTTTTATTTCCTCTCTTTCTCTCTCCTGAGCTGTAACAGCCTCTTTGCAATTGTGTGTCCTTTTGAAATGGTAGTTTCTCATATTGAGATGTACTGTGACCTGCTGAGTTTGATCACAAGAAGAAAGTATTTCTTGTGCCATTTAAAGCAAAAGCTTGTTTATCATGAAATTCTTGTGGCAGTTTAGATCTCCTGCAGCAAAAACAGATTGTGCAGGTAAAATAACTTGTGTGAGGCATATTAGAAATCCTGCACTTTGTCAGCTGCAATATAAACAGCCAAAACCTGTCTCAAGAAGAATGTTTTTCTTGCAAGATAATAATGTGACCTGGGCTTATGCAATTTTTTTGTATTATTAAAAACACTAAGGTATACGTACCAGTGTTGTACTGTATAAGGAAGATACTGCTGTCCTACTTAGAACAGGAACAGTTCTATATAAATGTGTATCTGGTAACAACTGCATGCTCAAACACTGGAGATTCCCCCCCAAATTAAGATCCAGCACGTTGTGTTTCCAATTCCTACAAAAAAGATTTAAAAATTATAATCATAATTTGCACTAGATATACATAGATATTTTACCATGATTTTATTTATATTTTTATGGATTAAAAATATACTAAATACAGATTAATCTCACAATTAATTTTACCTTTGTAGCATAAGTTTTATACACTAAGACTCCTTTATTAGCAAAGGCGTGCTAGGCAAAAGCTTAGCAATGGAGGGTTTATTTTTTGTTTTTAACCCAGTCAAATATTTGATTGCCATAAATCTTAAAATAACTGTTCATTTTTAGTCAAATAACTGGAATATTAAGAGACTCAGTATTTATAAATATTGCAAGATTTAAACAGTAACAATATTTAAATTACAGGTGTATTTTTTTTTTAATTTACAAGAATTTTGAAATGTAACAGATGAAGAGATAAGTCAGTTGTAGTTCAAATCTCTTGTTACTTGAAAAGTTGTACAAGGTTTAAATCCCATCTGCAGTATACACAAGCAGGGATTACTTGACTGACACCTGGAACATTTTGTTATATGCTTTGGCCCCAATTATAATTATAATTTGAGGCAGAGCATTCCCATAAAGACTTAAGATGATTAAGATATTGAATATAATAAAACAAAAAGAAATGTCTAGAAGTCAGACATCCCAAAGCTAACATCATCTAACACAACGGGTATTCATGGCTGCTGTTCAGCTTTTGCGTGCATTTGGAAAGACTGTTTGCAGTGTGGCTTCTGACTCTCTAAACCTACTCACTGGCCCCTTACCTCATGTGATAAGACCTTTTTAGAACTCTGGAATCTCAAAAGCTGTTGCCCAGAGAGCAGAGGAAGCTGCTGTTAAGGAGCCAAAAAAACCCCAGAAGCCCTATGTGTTTGTGCTTTTGTCACAGCTCTGCAGCATCTTGCCAGAGTAAATCAACATGCTTCTTTCTTTTGAAGTTCTTGACACCCAAATAACCTAGGTGAGTCAGTGGGAAGTCATCATGCCTTTAAGAAGTGGAAAGAAATCAAGAAATGCTTTACTAACTGGCTGAAATACTGGTTTTTAAAATTCTGTCCATTGTTTATGCCACATTTCTTCATAAATCTTGGGATGTTTCTCACTAGTTCCTGATTGCTCAGTATGATTCCACTTTTTTTTTTGCCTTGAACCCAACAATTTGAGAAAATCTTGAGTTTGGCAGTGGTTTGGGTTCAATTTCCTTTCCTTTGATGGAAAATAGCCTCCTCTCTCAAAAGAAGAGGGAACCTTTTGCTCTAAATCATTTGTATTTTGAAAATCTAAAATTAATAATGTAAAAACCCATGCACCCACTTTTTTCTTCTTTGCTGCTGGGGTGCTAAAACTGGAATTTAATTAACTGGATTTTAACTGGAATTTGATGAAGTGTTCATTTGGACCCTTTGTATGATACAATGGTGAGTGAAGAGTATTTGGCCTATGTATAGACCATTCAAGAAGCTGCTTGTGATGTTTTCATACATGCAACATGACTTGAAACTAAAAATTATTGGCCATGGGCCAGGGGTGTGTGTGATTCATCTGACTTTGGCTGTAATCATGTGCGTCTTACAAATACTCTTTCCCCAGGCCCCCCTTTCTGATTCTTAAAGCTTTGAAACTCCTAACACTTTACTGTTAAGACACTCACTGTGTGTGTATTGTATAAATGCAGTGCCCTTAGACTGCCCTTTGTAGCATGAAATGAAGAGATACCAGTTCATGCCCTTGATGTCTTTTTTAAATGTTAGATCTTCATATTTAGTACTTCATACCTACATTGTGCTGATCTAATGCACTTGGTTTGCTCTTTTTACCTGATCTGTTTCCCTAACTGGCACATCATGTTGCATTACGGATTCTGAAATTGAAATAAGTGTGCCTGTAATGTGCAACAAAAAGGGTTTACTAATAATGTAAAAATTTGCAGCGCCTTACTCAAGCTGGAAAAGGATGTGGTGTTTGGGGGGATGTCAGCATCTTTTTTGTTTGTAACAATTTAGTTGGTGGTTCATGAAGATTGCATACTTTGTTAATCTGTGATATTTCCTAGACTGTATTAAACATTGATCTCAATGTTTTTATTTATACTAGTGTGGTAGAATTGCATATCATTACAGTAAAATAAAATCCTATTACTGTGATGATTCCATTAGGAAACATTAAAATTTCTGTATGACTACTTTCGTTTGAATTTCTCTTTGCTTTATGTCACAGGCTGTATAATGTATGTTCGCTACCCTGTTGCAGGGGATTTAAGAAAATGTTCTACTGAGCATGTGGATTCTGGCTGGATACTGCTGTGCCCCCCCCCACTACTCTGGAACCAGTGCCCCCTGCTTATATTTGTGAAATAAACCCCATCCTTTTAAAACTGTTTGCCCACCACTATAAAACAATTTCACTGTGGAATAAACTTTGAAAGCCTTAAAATTGAAGTGAAGACCTAGGTAGAGTAAAAATTGATTAAAGCTTAAAACAGAACTGTGGCTTGGATCTCTGCCATCGAGTAAGTAACTCTTGAGGGTTTTTTTTTAAAGAAAAATGTTTATTAATCACAAATCTACATGAACTTAATACCAAAATTCAAAACAAACATGCTTGATATTTCACTATATTGAGATATCATGCTGTAAGTTGGTCAACATTATCTTCTTTTCTATTAGCTAAATGAGCTTCAATGATCTCTGCAAACAGACTTCTCTTCAGCAAATTGTAAGCAAGAGGCAGCAACTGGCCAACAATCTTGTGAAAATACTGGGGAAAAAAATAAACACTTATTAGAAGTTCTCACAAAAAGAGAGAGAGAGAGAGAGAGAGAGAGAAACAAAGGCTTCTCTCCATTTCATTTTTTCCCATTTCAAAGGCATCTTCACTGTTCCCTGCATACATGAACATAATTTTGAAAAGTGCTGCTCTGAGATAATTTATGCTTGGTTTTGATCTTTTGAAACCAGTTCTTCCAGAGTATTTACTATATTCAGTTGTGACTGTTCCAGAGTCTTAGGGTTATTATAGTTTAACAACAGAACACTGAAACAGTAAATATACAGTTATGGAGAACAGTTCTTATGTACTAGAATTTCCTATTTCTAAAGAGAAAATAATTAAACTTACATGTGACCCACAGCAGAAGAGGTCTATACCTAGTTCATATCCCATACCATAGTCACATTCATCATTGGCAAACTGAACAAACGTTAACATTTCCTGAATAGGGGCAAAAGCTTTCAGTCTCTGGTCATCATCAGGAGCATCTACAATGGCTTTACAAATTTTTTTGAGACTAGCTGCAGAGAAAAATAAATTAGTGAAAACAAGATTAGAACAATGCCATTTCCATATATAGCAGTAATACTACTACTTAAAATAGGGCAAAAAGCTGCTGAGTGCCAACTAGGTGACTCTTTGCGTTCTTTCAAGCAAGCGATTACAGGACCAAAAAACCTCTGGAGTTTACACATACCCATTAGTAACACATATGCATTAAATATTGCTAATGGGCATTTAAAGGCTCCCACTAGATATTTCTGTTCTAAAAAATGCACAGGCTTCACAGCAAACAATTCAATGCAGAAAGGTTTCCAAAACATCAACAGTTTGAAAACTATTGGATTAAAGAAGCGAGAACACACTAGTTAATTAGATCTGGATTTTTACAGATATTGGCTGAGCATCCCTAATCTGAAATCCTGCAAAATCCAAAACTTTTTGAATCAGGAATGATGGTGATACCAAATTATCACAGACCATCCACTTGCTTTCTGATGGCTAAGTGTATACAAACTGATTCATGTGCAAAATTATTTTTAAAAAAATGTATAAAATTACCTTCAGGTTATGTGTATAAGAAACATAAGTGAATTTTGTGCTTAGACCTGGGTCCCATCTCCAAGATACATTACGCATATGCAAGTATTCCAAAATCCAAAACACTTCTGGTCTTAAGCATCTTAGATAAGGGATACTCAACCAATATTTAAAAACCTGCTTTCAAAGATCATTACAGATCATGAGTGTGGCATAATCGTTTTGCATGTTGGACTCCAGGACAGCAGGGTTCAAATCCCTGTTCAGCCATGGAAACTGACTGGGTAACCTTGGGCAAGTCATACTGTCTCAGCCTTAGAGGAAGGCAATAATAGGTCTCCTCTGAATAAGTCTTGTGCAGAAAAAACTGTGATAGGTTTCTCTTAGGGTCACCATTAGTCAGAAATGACTGAAGGCAACAACAGCACTACAGATTCTTCTCTCCAAAGGACAATGGGTTGAATCCAGAGAGTAAGTTATGGATACTTACAGTATAATAGTCTGCCTACTCAGAAGTCCCAGTAAGCTCAATGGGGCTTACTCCAACATAAATGAGTATAGGTCTGCAGCCTTAGGGCATTTCCACACTACACTGTTGTAGTGCTATTCCACTTTCAATATCCTGTGGAATCCAGGAGTTTGTAGTTTACTGAGGCCAAAAAGCTCTCTGGCTGAGAATTCTAAAAGCCCCTCCCTAAACTGCAAAGCCCAGGATTCCATAGGATGTTGAAAGTGGAATAATAGAACTATAACAAGGATAGTGTGGAAATGGCTTTTATTCCCACTGGAAAATGGATTTCAAATCAAGACTAACTTGTCCTAGTGATTTCCATGGGAATTAAGTGCAACTTAGTCTGGACTCCAGTTAATGAAATCCAGATAAGCATACTTTTCTGCTACAATATAGTGAACGTTCTGTGGCATCTTTGGACGGCTTGCATCCTGTTGTGATCCCTACCGAATAATGCTGGGAAATCCTGCTGGCAGGTGGTTTCCTACATGGCAAGGGGTTGGACCCAATGGTCCTTATGGTCTTTACCAATTCTATGATTTTAAATTTACAGCATTGCGCTCAGACTTATGAACACATACTGCAGAATTTCAGCACTGAGCAACAGTGCTGGATTCTCAGAAGGAAAGCTGCACTATCATGACTACTGCACAAGCAGAGCAAGTAGCATTGCCACTGTGCAACAGTTCCAATACACAATGTGTCCCATCGTACAACTGGAGCCCTCACTGTGCAACAGGGCATCTTGCGCAGTTCCCACTGTGCACTGTCACAATTCACTGGCATAGTCGTGTATTGTGTTGGCAACATTACTCTGTCATTGTAAAGTTATATATCATATTCTAGTTAGACCTCATCTGGAATACTGTGTCCAGTTCTGGGCACCTCATTTCAAGGATATTGACAAGCTGGAGCATGTCCAAAGGAGGGCGACCAAAACGGTGGAGGGTCTGGAAGCCATGCCCTGTGAGGAGCAGCATAGGGAGCTGGGTTTTTTTAGTCTGCAGAAGAGGAGGTTAGGAGGGGACATGACAGCCATGTTTAAATATTTGAAGGGATGTCATGCTGAGGAGGGAGCAGGCTTGTTGTCTGCTGCTCCAGAGACTAGCACAAGGAACAATGGATTCAAACTGCAGGAAATGAGATTCCACTTCCTCAGGAAGAACTTCCTGATGGTCAGAGCTGTTCAGCAGTGTAATATGCTGCCTTGGAGTGTGGGGAGTTTCCTTCTTTAGAGGTTTTTAAGCAGCAGCTGGATGGCCATCTGTTGAGAATGCTTTGTGTGTGTTCCTGCATGGCAGGAGGTGGGACTGGATGGCCCCTGTGGTCTCTCCCAACTCTATGATTCTATGGTCATAGTGTCTGATGCAGGATCTTAACCCTAGTGTTTAAAATATGTCAGATAACTACTGGTTTTAACCCAGAATCTGCCTAACAAAATAACCTTGTTTGAAAAAAAGACTCAAAGATATAATCAGTTGTTTAATTTATTTTTATTATACTAGAATGCAACTTTCACCACTTCTCTTAAAAAATTAACTATAATCTAACGGCTAATGCACGCTAATAAGAAAATGGCTACCTTTGTTATCTAATGACTTTTCTGAGAACAGAAATACTAGATTTATTTTACCGTTTGTTTCAGGAAGCTCTCTGTATCCAACATCATTCTTATCCACAGGTACAACGAGACCAGCTCCATGGAATGATTTTGTTACAATCTGTGTTAAGAGTAAGAGAGGCAAGGATTAACATCTGTCAGGTGAAAACAACCACAACACTTAGAATATTAATTCTGCATTTATTCAAAAAGCTTATTCTCCTAGCACAAATTACTGAGCAGCGATAGCCCACAGATTCACACCATAACTTGACAAGAGTCTTTACCTAACAAACTGTAAATGTTTATAGATAGAAGAGTTCCAATAATCTGAGAATCTCCAGCTTACTATAGACAGAATTTCACTTGTCTACTCCAATACATAGAATTTTATACTACATAGTGATTATTCTTGCTGTCTCCAACTATTTTAGCGAAGGCAATTTCCTTATATGTTCAGCAAGTATCTGACCAACATAAGCAAGGTTTCTGTATCACAAGCTCAGTTTTCTCTTCGGTACCTTCACCTATGGAGGCCAGCATATTTTCACAAAAATCACTTCATGGTACTCAAAATGTATACTTAATTTATTTCTTAATCCTCTTTGTTTTATATGTCAAGCCTGAGATACATTCTCCAGTTTCGTCCAAACTATTGCTACTTTTATTCTTCATTCTCCTTGACTGTTAATTATGCAGTAGTATGCATATATGAGAGCCAGTCTGGTGCAGTGGTGTGAGCCATGGGCTGTGATCCTCAAGACCAGGGTTCGATTCCTTCCTCGCTCTGTCATGGAACCCCACTGGGTGACTTTGAGTGTGTCGCCTACACTCAGCCCCAGAAAACCCCATGACAGATTCAATTTAGGTTTGCCAAAAAGTCAGAAATGACTTAAAGGCATGCAGCAACAACAACATTCATGCATGTCAGATATATGTTCCATTACATCCAATGACACTCTCTGCCAGGTAAAGTGCATACAGCATTGCAAACTCAACTTCCTTTCATTGTTAAATCCAGAACCCATCATGTGGGTTTACTTTACTTGAGCAACCAAAATGTACAAAGCAAATCATGCTAGCTTTGGAAGCTTACAAGCTTATTCATCAGGCAAAGATGGTAAGTAGCACCCAAGGAAACTGATGGTATTGTAGTCACAGCATTTACATTTTCGCTTTGAGGTGTTTTAGGAAGTATGTATACTCTAAGTATGGTTAAAACAACTCACTGATTGAAGCAACTCACTGGACATTTCCTCTTGTAAAACTGGAGACCAGCAGGGCAATGGTTTACTCAATAGTAAGTCTCACTGACTTCAGTGGGACTTAACTCTTAAGTAAATGAATACTGGACTGCAGTTTAAAGAGCAAAATAAGAGTTTTCTCCAAAACCACCTGGAACCCAGAGACCATCAACCTCTCCAGTAACTTGTCCAAAAGGAGATTACAGGATCTGGAAAGTAGTTATCCAAGTTCAGAGTGTCTACACTTGATGTTTTTAGCAACTGCTGCTTACTACACTTTCTTTGAAGAGGAAGCAGAATATATACCTTCCTTCTCTTACTGCTTCTAATATCCAGCTTTCCCCCATCTACTTTTAATAATCATGATGGGCAAGGATCCAGACAAGAAGTTGTTATTAAGTTTCTATGAGCTGAAAAGTGTGCATAAAAGCAGGATCAGGTGGTACTCTAGCAATCATCATCTTTGATCATATCAGGAAGATGGTATTCAATTAAGCATGAATGTGAGTGACCTTTTCCACAGAATTCGCAAGGCAAATGGGTCACAAAGAGCTTTCTAGGGCTCTGGTATCTAGCTCACTGAATTCCTGGGGAGAAAGCAAATTTTCCACCCCAACAGATGTCAGTAGCCAGTACTGCATGAAAGCAGTGGTGGCATCCAAGTGAAGTATCTTAGCCATCACCAGTGTGACAGAATACGCTGCAAGATACAATCTTAATTGTGGTCAGTAATGTTCACAGCAAGTCTTCTGCCATTTGCACTTGACGTACCAGCTCAACAGTTTCATTGCTCTCAACTCCTGAAAATACCAAGGAGTACATAGGGCTCTACAGTGTGGCTGAGGGCACTTGGAGCAACTGTATCTGTTAAGTGTAAACTGGTGCCAATCAGAAAAAAGTAATTAAATTATGCATTAGAATTCTTTTCTACTTTACTGAATGTAGAAATAAATCAAGCCATACTTTCTTATCTCTCTGTTTCATCTTCATGGTTTTTTGTTCCAGCAAATAACCCAATTCTTTTGCTGTTTTGGTTAGTTTGTCATCTAAATCTTTCAAAATAGCACTTTTCTTTTTATCAGTCAGCTCCTTAAGCTTTCTAGACAAAAATAATCTGAAACAGAAGAAAATTCATTACTCTTATCATCCATCCTTCTCTAGAATCATTACACAAGTAGAAAAGGACTTTTGGTTTTGTGAATAATATAACATGATTTCATTAATAAAACAGCATGCTGCAAAATAAAAAAACACACTAAATGTTAATTTTAATTTTCAAATAGTTTAAGATGTAAAGATTTAAAAGCTATTCCCTGTGCTTCGGGATAGATTCCTAAAATGATCACAAGTACTTCCATGGAAAGCAAAAGCAGCAACATTTCTCAAAGAGTTCTATGAAAAAGTGTTTGTTCACTGATTAAACAGACAGCTTTATTCATGAACACATAATGGTTTCATGTGGAAGTACTCACATGATCACTTCTTCAAAAATAGGTTACTACATCAAACCAGTCCATAATTAACCATTTCATTTAAGATATCCCATAAACCGGATTATTCAAGAGATTCTGGATACTGCTCTAATACAAAATACTATGAACACGAGATAAACATTTTTCACAATTAAGACCTCAAGGAAACTCAGGCAAAACAGAAGCCATGCAAAGAATACTGCTTTCAGTATTTTGCAACTACTTAGTTTTGAATGACATTTAAAAATCCAATTAAGTGCATACAGTCCATTATATGGCTGTTATTGTACACAGTTTTCAATGAAAACTGTTGAAAGCATTTCTGGGCCAACAAACTGGAAAACACATATCATCCATTTCCATTCCAGTTCAGAATCTTGAAAATGGGAACTCACAGTAGCTCCAGATATTCCTGTATGAAAGCAGAAAAGCTGGTATCAATTAGGATTGTTGAATTGCTTGCAAATCTGTATTTCTTTTCTAATCTAGTCTGTTACATAGAATGTAGACCTAGTAGAGGAAAGGTTTGAACCACTTTTCTAGACATTTTTGTTTATGGAAACAAAAACCCTCATGTTGTCTAATGGTGAGACATAGCTGAACTAGTGCAAATGGAGAGTCACAAAATGTCACTGTACTATTCAAATTAAAAATTCTAAGAACGAAAAACTCCAACCAACCTTTTCTTTAAAAAAAACCCTGAAAGTCCACCTCAGGAAGTGGCATGAGGAGGAGACATACAGTGCAGTGGCCATGTATGTGGCAGTTCCATTCCAGGAACCCCCAAGTAAAATAAAAACCACAAAGCATTGTGTCCTGGTATACTAAATGGACAAAATGTGCTTGTGCTTGTACTTGTGACAGCAAGGGTATGCACACACCATGTCCGTTGACTATAATGGGACATGACACTTCGTGCAACTTCACATTTGTGTTTGTGTAGGTCACACAAAAAGAGGGGGCATTCTATTCAACTTTATTACATAGCTGAAGTTAGACCACACTGCATCACACACCACCTTGGTTGCAAATCCAGAGTCTTTCCTCAGTGACTTCTTACAAATAACCTAAATAGCCTTAAAAAGAAACTAGGCTTCTGAAACAGTTCAGGAAGACAGGAGAGGAGAGAGTTGCATAATAAAAATACTTCCACTTATCTGCAAGAAACAATAAAGACTTCCTGTACCTTCTCTGAACAATGGAGAAAAACATCAAAAATGCAATTTCAATCAGTAAAATACAGGTGAACTTGAGCACATGCGCACACACACACTGTTTTAATAAAATCTGAATATATTTGTGCACTTAACATGTACACTGTAGCTACATTTCAGGTTTTTTTAAAAAGGAACATGGAGAGATTGCTCTCCCATCTCATCTATTTTGGCCTGGACTGATTATTTTTAAAATATAGCATAAACGTATTAAAACTTACTTTACAGCAGCAAATACATTGTCACCAAGTTGAGAAATCGTGCAGCCTTTCTTGGCTTCATTTTCACCAACCCACACTGGCAGTTCATCTGGCATATCCCTATAAAATATATATACAGAAAGTTCAGAAATAAGAACTTTTTATGGGAGAAATGTGGTTTAATGATAGACAATTTACTTTGTGTAGTAATTTAAAAGAAATTTATAAGAAATGTATAAGATGATGTATAGATGGTATCTACCCCAAATAAGCTGTTGGAAATGTCCAATAATATTTCAAATCTATGTTGGGAGCATCAATATAAGGAGGACTCCTATTTCCACACGTGATGGGCTTATAATAAAGTGAAAAGTTATCAGTCTAAGGTTTACATATTAATCCAAAACATTTTAAAAGTGGATTTTGTAATGTCATTAGAAATGTTTTCACTGGTATTATGAACAAAAAATTGAATAGTAAATACAGATTATTTCTTCAATATATGGCAACAGCAGCAAGAACACTGTTTGCTCAAACCTGGAAATGAACTGAAACAGTGACAACGGAAGAATGTATTGTTAAGGTTGCTGAGTTCACCCAAACTGCCAAACTAACATGGATTTTAAAGGATAAGCCAACTGAATATCTTTTGAAAGACTGGAAACAGTTTACGGACTTTTTGAGCAATAAGAAATCTAATGATGCAATAATTCGTATCTATAGTTACAAGTAATTCTATTATTATTTAATTGAATCTATAATGGTAGAATTGTATTTTATTCTTTTGTTAAAGATTGGCTTGGGGATGTCAGAATCCTTTTGTGTTTCAGCTACTTAGGATTCAGTGCTTCAATTTAGTGTTTTAGTATTGTGTTTCAGTTTATTTTTTTTTAATCTTTTTCTTTTTCTGCACTACATTACTTTGTTTATGAATCAGACTGTTTGTGTCAAAATTAATAAATAAGTAATTTTAAAAACAAAGTAAAAGCTTTCCATGGAATTGCATGTGCATTTTCTGAAGCACTGTAGAGAAAAATGAAATAAGCTCCCCCACAACATCACATGTAATGTGTTCATGCGTCTTTGAGATTCTATTTCTTAATTTCTAATTTTGTTATTAGAAACATTTGCTTCTTGCAAATACACTTTACAAGAAATACCAAATTATAAAATTTCCAAAATTCCAATTGCTAACTTAAGACAAAAATATCCAGCATGCTTACAGTGCAATCCTAAGTATGTACATCCCACTGTTTTTCTCTCCTTTGCTCAGAACTGAATTTGTTAAATTTGGCTTATTTAAAATGGTAAAGTTAAACTTCTAACTCTCTGCTTCAAAGTTACCTTACTGAATAGTGGTATTAGAAAAATCATAAATAATACTAAGATTTTTTTTCCCAGAAATTATTCCCATACATCAGATGCATGCTGTTCAAAACATCATATAATGTAAACTGCAGGATAATTCAGGAAAACGTCTTTCCTTCCAAGCATAAAGCTTTTATGGAATACGTTACCAGAGAACTTTCTTATAACAAAATTTCAGGGTGACGTTTGATGAACTCACTTTGCCTGTACTTGAGACTAGAGGCAGACTGAAAAATACTGTCTGGAGCTCAATGACATTCACTGAAAATCTACATTAAAATTTATAAAAGCAGTCTACACAAAATTTCCAAAGAGGAGCAATTCTTGTTTGACTCCTTAATACAGTCAGCCCTCCACATTTGCAGAGGTTAGGGGCACAAGACCCCCACCATAAAAATGGAAAAAAGCATGAATAAAAATCACAAATGCTATTTTTTTTAAACCAAGAACACTTATCCAGCATGATTTCTTGGTCAGCCTCCAGTGGCAGTGGGCCACATAGTTATGCTGGACGACCTACAATGCCCAGATTGGTGTTCTCTCTAGAGATCTCAAGGTTCTCCAGTGTGACTCTACGGTCCACTTCCAGAAGTGGACCACAGAATCGTGCTGGAGATCTAGTGACTCCTACAGAGAACATACAGTGCACCCTCTTGTGGTACAATCTTGGCATACATGAATCTAAGGTCGCAGGAAGTGTCATTTGCAATCGGCATGTACCTGCACTGGTATGGGCACACACATACTGCTTCCACTGAACATAATGGGATGCAAGCATTTGAGTTTTTTTTTTTTTTTTTGTTTTACGTGGAGTTTCCTGGAACAGAATCTCCACATATATGGAGGACGCACTGTATATTTTCTTTGGCTGGGGCAAATACAGTAAGAATTTTTTTAATAAATAAAATAAAACTAGCCCATGAATAATTAAATCCATGAATGGTGAACCTGTGAAAGTGGATGGCTGACTGGAAGATATTTATTATAGGTAGGTAAATAGACAGATAGAGAGATAGATACGCAAACAAAGAGACACTGGAATGTGTACCCATATAGATAGATGCACGTTCCAATGTTCATTTGTATGTATGGACAACTGGATGTGTTAAACACTGCACATAGCGCACACATTACATTAGAATCAATCCTCATTCATGCATCTTGTTCTAGGAAAATATGCTTGGAAGAAATAATTAGTAGTGTTTTGTATATATTTTAACTAGAGGTAATAACTGTGGCATTTCAAACATTTTTGCCTACAATTCCCATCAGCACAGCTAATGGTGAAGGATTATGGGAGCTGCAGTCTGAAAACATTTGGCAAGCCACAACTGTTCATCTTTAATTAAAAGCAACTGAGTAGAATTACTGAGATACAGGAAAATCTTTCATCAAACAGATCCATTTTTTTACCGGAAATATCCCATATGATACTGTGTTTTGCTGTCTCCAATAATAATAGTCTGGAATTCAGGAGGATCATAAAAAAATCTCCAGTGAAGACTGAAGTTCACATCTCTTGATCCATTAGTCTCTTTGTGTTTTCCAGCAAGAATGTCATACGGTCCAACTAACTGAAGTCCAATGCTTGATTTAAGTGCATCTACAATAAAAATACCTACTGTTTCATGTTGATGAAGAAAGCTGTGATGAACCCCCCTACACACTCCAAAATTGCAACTGAACTAAAATAAAGCATTAAAAAGAAAGCTCTTCCAATTCCCACTTTTTATATGCTAAATGAAACTGTTTTCTGAGGTCACAAATCATTCCTTCATCCAAGTTGAGTAGTAGGCCCTACCGTTAAGTTCTCAAGTATTTAAGAAGTGGAAATGAATAAAGGTTTTTGTCTCAACACTATGCTAAGTTTAAACCTTCTACATCTGGCCAGTGCTGAACAGACAGCTGAACTGCTGCTGATTATAATTTCTTCTCACCAATCTGTGTTACACATGTAATGGTCACTACGGTCAAAAGCTGTTACTTCCATATTGTGATCTGGGGTTAATTTTTCACTACATTTTCAAAGTTTAGAGTCACACATAGATCCTTATACAGGCAAAACAATACCATCCATTTACAAGAAGAAGGTACTGGGAAGCTCAGGAAAACTATTTAGACAAATGTTAGCTGGGGCTCCAGAACAGCCCAATAAGGACCCAATGGGTAATAAAATGAGGTATCCTGGAAGAAGATATATGTGACCTACTGGAACAGTGAATAGGACCACTCTAGAGTGTAAAGTCGAAGGCTTTCACAGCCAGAATCCATAGGTTGCTGTGGTTTTTCCAGGCTTTGAGGCCATGTTCTATTAGTAGAGTGGTTCCAGAGTGGCTCCAACAGTAGACAAACTACATTAGAAGTAGTACCAAAGTTGGACCAGCCATTTGTTAGGCATGTTTTAGCTGTGGATTTCCAGCTTTGGCAGGGGGTGGACTAATGACTCTTGGGGTTCCTTCCAACTACACAATTCCACAGTGCAGTTTTCTACCTCTCATTTGTGAACAACAAAATAATGTAACGTACAAAACTTGCAATATACAAGCCACTTATAAACAACTGTGGGTCAGTCCCAATTTTTTCAGCAAATACCCTAAAGGAGGAAGCTAAGCAGAGTGCTGTCAAAAATCATTTCTCATTATATCTGAGAATCAGTATTTGGCTTGACTTTTAACATAACTTGTCATTTGTCTTGATTTTTTTTAAAATGTGTTTAGAAAATGTACTACGCCTGTAATAAAATGGAAGATTCTAGTTTTAAGAACCTACCACATGGTTTGTCACAATCCAGATTCTCACAAAATTTCCAAAAATCATAGAAATCTTCAGGCATCTTGAGTTGATAGTAGTGTTCCACTTCTTGGCGGGTATGTTCAAGGACATCTGATTCTTTGGATTGTCTCTTCTTTTCTTCCTTAGTCTTTTCACACTACCAGTGAACAGCAGGTCATTTTTAATTCCACACTTGAGAAGAAGCAAACTCATACTTTAATATTTTAAGAAAAGGCTGGGAAATCTGCGGGCCAGATGCAACTTACGACAATAAGGTTGCATGGGGATTGGGGTGGGGCAGACGGACAAATCACTAGATTAACAATGGGACCCCTTTGTTTTGTAAGCTTTCTTTTTTTTGCTCTTTCTAAAATGCCTTTTCTCATTTCTTCCTCTTTCCTTAAACTTTTAGACCAATTTGTTTCTGCTTTAAGTAGTTTGCGATGAGAGCAAAGTACTATGCAAATATTCAAGGGTAAGCTCTTTATCTATCTGTCTGCCTATCTGTCAGATACTCTAAGCTTCTCCAGAGGAACGTCTATCTAAGGAGGAAGAGTCAAGGGACACAAAAGGAATGGTGCTTCCTACTCTCCCAAAAGGATGGAGGGGGATGATACAGGTACCTGTTCTTGAACCACCACACGGGCTTTCTTCTTGCAGTCTCTGGTCATTTTGCTTCCTGCTATTGACTCCGCGACATCTCGCCTTTTGCGTCCACAAGGTTTTTCAACTCCTGGTCCCCGTGATGTCATCACTTGAACTTGTCTGGAAGCAAAGTTAGGAGTAGAGAGATAAAGGCAGAACATGTAAGTCACAGACCAGATATATATGTTTGGGGGTTATTACTGGTAAAAATTAAGATACCATGCATGCATGCATGCATGCATGCATGCATAAATAAATAAATAAATAGCAGTATTATTAATACACAGTTTAGCACAGGAATAAGACACAGACTTTTGTTCAGTACTTATTTGAGGGAATTCAAGAGTTACTTCCAAGTAAAAACAGAAGCAGTTTGCAATCTTGCCAGATACACCTGCTAGAGGGGAAGTCCCACTCTCAAAGATAAGGTTACAGTTAGCCACACAAAGAAGCAGATAGTGTACAGACCTACAACATCCAAGATCTTGCTTTGGATTTGGATTTCCATCCAAATTTTCAAAACAATTACATTTCATATTAGCCTATCCTGTGACTGGCATCTGCTAGAAGGGCATGATGAGAATTGTAGTCCAACACATTTGAAAGAAGACCAGTTAGGGAACGCTGAGTTATATGGAGAAATGTAACTCTATTCATATATGGAATGAAAGCATTCCAGATTTCTGGTTCATCTTAAAAACATCATACATTTCAGCAGCAAATATTACCTGGCAGTACAATAGGACCTGATATCAAACAGATATACTACCACCTTTTTTCTAGGTGTCTTTTTTGTTGGGAGACCACTCGTCCTCTGTTACTCATTTCCTGGTAGTGGGCAGTGTACATCCTCATGCTTGTTTTCATTATTAATGTAGGCAGTGGGAAGAGATGGAACACAAAAGAAAGACTGATGAAGAGATGCAGCAGAGGGAAATGTGCGGGGGGAGGAGGTTCAAGACATTTTAGTGCTACAGGGGAGGTTCACATAATACTTCACTGTAAGAACCAACATTTTTAGTTTTTTTCCCTGCTATTATTGCTGTTATTGATAAGCCTTGTTATGGGATAGGGATGCTTTTAGTCACCTTAATGAATGATCAACACCAGGAACTGGAGAAAGACAGTGTTGACCTGCTGTACCTTTCAGCAGCTTGTGATACCAATGATCGTGGTATGCTTCGGGGCTGCCCTCTGGGATGTGACTTGGTGGCACTGGTTTAGTGGTTTCAGTCCTTCTTGTAGAGGATAGCTCAGACAATGCTGGAGAAGCCCAGTTTGAGACCCTAGCTGCTGGCCCCTGGATTCACTGAGACCTCAGTTTTGTCCACTATGATGTTTTAACATGTATATATTGCATATACGGATACTGGGAGAGCTTTCTGGAGTTTTTTGGTTCAAGTCAGCAGTATGCCAATAACTTCCAACTATCTTTCTCTTTTCCTTCTAAGAAAGTTTTTTTTTCTTTTTTTTATGTCAAACCTGCTGGCCTGCATGGGGGAAAACAAACTGTAGGTTAATCCAGGCAAGACAGAAGTGTGCCTGGTCAACAGGAAAGCAGGTCAGGAATTCAGCTTGTCCTAGATGGTATTACACTCCCTCTGAAAGCTGAAGTTTGTAGTTTGGGTATTTTTCTGGGCTCGTATCTGAGCCTGGATATCCAGGTTTCAGTGACAGGCAGAAGTCCATTTTTGCAATTAAAACTGGTGTGCCAGATGTGCTCATTACTAGAGAAGTAGGACTCTGCCGAGTCTTCATTACATCCTGCTTGGAGTACTATAATGCACTCTATGTTGGGGTACTTTCAGATCTATTTAGAAACTTAAGTGGACCCAAATCTTGCAGCTAGACTGCTGACTGAGACTTGTTACAGGAAACATTTAACTCGCTTGTTGAAACTGGCTACTGGTCCATTCCCATCCAAACTGCTGATCCTAACCTATGAAGCCCTATGTATCTTAGATCTGGACGGTCTGAAAGACCTTACATCCCCATACGAGCCTCTCCAAATTTTAAGATCTTTGGGGGAAAGGCCTTTTTCGGATTCACTACTCTCATGGTATAATCAGTGAGAACATGTGAGATGACCTACTCGATGGTTGCTCCCAGGCATGCCACTCTCAAAGTAGGCTAGGCTGGTCTCATTTCTGTTCTCTTTATAATGGTAATGGATGTGTATATGCTGCTGTATTGCCAACCTCATTATGCTTTAAATGGTTTTAAACTGTATTAAATGTTATCTTTCATATGAGAAAATGTTATTTTTAACTATGTTAAAATAATGCTTTCCATTGTATTTTCACATATGTAGTGAGCCATCTTGATTCTCACACTAGGAGAAAAACAGGATACATATGAATTAAATATGAATGAAATATACACATACCAATACCCTCCAACTGTTCTGACTTAGCAAGGGAAGCCCTAATTCTTCTGTCATCCCACTTTTTCAGATATTTTAAAAATGTCCCCGTTCCTCTTTCCTCCTCCCACTTTCCCGTTTTTGTCCTTGCTTGAATGGCTGGAAACTGAGTTCAAAGGGGCTTTCTGCATTATGCTGTTACAGTGCTATTATTCCACTTTCAACCTCCCGTGGAATTCTGGGGTTTGTAGTTTACTGAGGCCAAAGTGTTCTTTGACTAAGAATTCTAAAAACTCCTCCCTAAACTGCCATCCCCAGGATTCCACAGGATGTTGGAAGGTGGAATAATAGCGCTACAACAGTGTAGTGTGGGAATGGCTTAAGTGCAAAAGGAGTTTGCACGCAATAAGCATTGTCTTTATTCGGCCCATTAATATAAGTGCTGCCTCCACCTTCCTTCCTTCCTCTCCACTGTAATCCTATTCACATACAGAACTCCCTGGGACTTACTTCGGAGTAGACCTACCCACAACTGCTCCGTATCCCTGGCCATTTCTGCAGTAGACTGTTGCAGTGCTATTACTCCACTTTCAACATCCTATGGAGGGCCTTGAGGCCCCTCCCTGAACTGCAAACCCCAGGATTCCATAGGATGATGAAAGTAGAATAATCGCGCTATAAGAGTGTAGTGCGGACGTGGCCCCTGTCCCACCCACCCAAGCCTGGCAATGCCAGTCTGGAAGAAAAGAGAACCAACGGCGGCGAGGCTCTGAAAAAGAACTGGGGAACAGTCCCAAAGCAAGAGGGGGCGTGGATGGGGAGGGGAGCCAAAGGATAAGAAAACGCGGGAAAACAAGAAGCCGGGGGAAAGGAAGAAGTAAACAGACCGAAGGCGACGGGAAACGGGGGCGGGGCGCGGCGCGGGCGAGGGGAGCCTGGAGGGCGAAGCGGGGACAACGGCAGCAGAAACCCGGGAAAGCAGCGCGTACGAGACAAACCAGGGGTTTTCTACCGCGCCAGCAACAAACGCTCCCCCGTCGCCTCCTCGGCCAGCCGCTTTCCCTCGTCGCCTCGCCGGCGGAAACGGAAGCCCTCAGAGCTCGTCCCTCGGGCCCCCTCCAGGAGCGAAGGGCGATGCCGCCCCGCCCCGCCCCGCGCCGCCCCGCTCCCGCGCGCGCTGACTCCCCCCCCACGGCCGGATTGGAGGACTGGCGGCTTCCGCACTACACTGTTATGACGGTATTGTTCCCCTTCCAACATCCTGTGGAATCCTGGGGCTTGCCATTTAGAGAGAGGCATTCAGAGTTCTCAGCAGCGAACTTCAGCAAACTACACATCTCAGAATTCCACAGGATGCTGAAAGTGGAATAATAGCACTATAAGAGTGTAGTGCGGAAGGGCCATTACCTTGGACTCTAGACTGAGAAACGCCCGCGGTGTTCCTCCGATTTTCACTCCCCCAGAGCGCCTGCCAGTCGCGTTATATAAGCAGCTCCAGCTTGGGGTAACAGCAGGACCGATTTGGGTTAAGCATGCGTCCAAATAAAGGTCGTCGTGGGTAAGAACGGCTGTGAACACATGTAGAGGCTTTCGGATGGTGGGTGTATAAACAACAAGGTTAAGCAATTGCATATTAAAATACCTCATTAGGAGCATTGCAAGGATTTTTCTTTGCCACAAGAGGGAGCCCTTGAAGTGTTGGTGAGGAAGTTGCCAAATTTCAGGCAAGCTGCTGCAATGGCCGTCTCCGCACTGGGCTGTTATAGCGCGATGATTCCACTTTCAACATCCTCTGGAATCCTCGGCCCCTCCCGAAACTGCAAACCCCAGGAATCATCGCGCTATAACAGCCCAGTGCGGAGATGGCCAATGACAGCTCTGCGCTGTGGCTGGAAGAGCTGAGCAGGTCAAGGGTAAGCACAGCTTAAATTGTGATGTTCCCTCTAAGTTTTAAATGCAGGCTGTATGTATGTATGAAGCATTGTTTTAAGCACAGTAGATACGTGCCTTCAGGTCCCCTGTGACTTAATGGCAACCCTACCATACAGTTTTCCTTGCAAGACTTACTAGCTTTCCTCTTAGGTTGTGTGAACGCATTGTTGTTTTTGTGTGCCTTCCAGTGATTTCTGACCTACGATGCCCCCAAAGTGAATCTATTCCGTGGCAAGATTTGCCGCCTTCTTCTGTGGATGAGAGTAGGGCCATTTCCACGCTGCACTGTTATAGTGCTATTATTCCACTTTCAACTTCCGATGGAATCCTGCGGTTTGCAGTTTAGGGAGAGGCATTTACAGTTCTCAGCCAGAGAGCTCTTTGGCCTCAGTAAACTACAGACCACAGAATTCCACAGGATGTTGAAAGTGGAATAAGAACACTATAACAGTGTAGTGTGGAAATGGCCTGTGACTTGCTCAAGGTCACCCAGTATGTTTCCATAGCTGAGTGGGGATTCAAATCCTTGTCTCATAGACTCTTAATCCAACACCCAAATCACTATGCCACACTGACCTCCAAAATTTACAGATGAAAAATAGGGACATGTGTGGCTGAGCTACATCCGATTATATCGAAAGGGTGTAGCCAGACAACAAGAGGGCCAAAGTTACCAAAAAGAAACGACACACTACTGAAAAAAGCAGAGGAGCCCTGAAATTTATGTACTGAATTTAGGAAGGGCAAGATTCCACCACTTCTTCTCCCTTGTGCTTAATTAAAAGAATGCAAACTGCATCTGCACTTTGGACTCAGTTTGCAGCAATTCAAGTAAGCTGAAAGTGAGAGGAGGAGAGAGAAACCAGGATATTTTAAAAGCAGCTGAGAAACTGGGATTATAGAAGATTAACTGGGACTGCCACTGCCAAATCAGAAAAGTTGGAGGGTATTAGAGTGTGACTTGCCCATGGTCACCCCATGGGTACTTGTGGCTGAGTGGCAGTTTGAACCTTGGTCTGCCAGAGTGCTATTCCAACACTCAAAACCACTTTAAGTTTAAGCTACTTTAAGCATAAAACCATTTATGTACTATGCAAATCTACTGAAGCTGAGAGAGTGTGACTTGCCGGTGGATTTCTGTGGTCGAGCAGAGATTTGAATCCTGGTCTCCCACAGTCTTAGTCAGATACTCAAACTACTACACATCGCTAGCTTTCAGGGATTACCCCCGTGTAAGTATAGGATTACAGCCCAAAATGAGGTGTAAGAAGAGAATTATATACATTTAAATAACATACAATTGAATCAAAGATTGCCAGCATGCTGCAGTGGTTGAGCACTGAACTGCAGTTCTGGAGACCAGTGTCTGAACCGCTGCTTCACTCTGGGTGACCTTGGCTGAGTCACATTCTTTCAGCCTCAAAAAGAAGGTAAAGACAAAGGCAAAGACAAACCCCCTCTGAAAAAATCTTGCTAAGAAAACCTTGTGATGAGTTCATCTTAGGGTTGCTATAAGTTGGAAACAACTTGAAGGCACACAGCAACAGCAAGAGAATCAAGTTACCTTATAGAATTCCATACATTTAAATCTGGAATTGACAACTTTTTTTAAAAAAAAAAAAGCTGTAATTACAGTACACATGAATTTAAATTGGGCATAGGCAATGTATGACTTTCCACATGTTGTTGGATTGCAACTTGCATCTAATCTACTCATTATAGTCAATGGTGAGGGATGATGGATATTGGAGACCAAAAAGTCTAGAGCCCCCCAAGTTTCCTGTCTGACATTTATATAGTCGTATACATTAATTGCAAGAATTTCCAAAGTGCACTGCTATCGCCCTTACATTAAAAATAAATAAGTGTTTGTATCTGTAAAATAAACAGATGCCCTTTGTTTTGAAGTAATTCAGGAACTATCACGTAACTGGGATACCTACTCTAATTTTCAGCAAGGGTAGACCAGTAAGTGGGTCTAGGTGTCAATTTTGTCCCTGGGGAGCTGCATAAATTGCAAATAAAAACAGAGCTAGATTTGGCCAGAAACCCACTTCTGGATTTAACGCTGCTCCATTTAAAGGTGATGTAATGTAACAGTGCCTACAATGTGACTTGTGTAGAAGTTGAATCACCACTCCCAGAGGCTTTCTGGAGAAGCAATCCCCCCCTGCTTTTTTTTGTCTTGTAGAGAAATATCTGAAGGAATCTGGGGGTTTAAAAAACAACTTGAGGGGGCTGTGTGTGGCCCGGAACAAACTTGGTCTGTCCCACTTGCTATTTTGAGAGAGAATCATTCTATGTATGTTTCTTCTGCATTGCTTTAATACTTACATCATACCAAAGTGAATTGCAACAAAGATGCCTTTTGCTGCAGAAAAGAATGGTTTTTGGGAAGATGGCAACTGAACAGTGCTGCAGTGGAGCTGCAAGGATTCATCATGCATCTGCTGAGTCACCACAACTTTTTATGTTGACAGGTCATCCTGGAATTCTCCCAAACATTTTCTCTGCAGTTGAGTAAGGCAGGCTGGGTAAAATGTTTGAATGAAGGAGGAAGAAATCTCAGTGGAATGAGGAAATTGCTTTTGTACCATCTTGAAGAGAAAATTACTTACAGTATGTCTTTTTCAATAGCCCAGATCTCATGTTACTTTAATGGCAAGACTCACACATGTTCACAATGTAAAATTCAGGGTAATTCAATGCAGACTTCTTTTAGCATGAATTTGTATTGAGATATTGTTTGCAGCTGACTCAAAAAACAGTGCAACTGTTTTCACTGTAGAGAAAACTATTAAGAGTACTTATGATATAAGGAAGCCTTCATGTGAAACCAAATAACTCAGATGAGTTTAGTAGCAAGGCTTTTAATTAGCATGAGACACATTATCAGCCACATGACTCCTATTAATGTTAATAGGAGTTAAGTAGATTAAAGTCTGTCGGTTAATACCTTCCAAGCATTAACTCCTTGTGTATAATATGGCCTTTTCAGACAATAAAAAAGCAGATCATTAGCTATTTGTGAAGAATAATGTTGACTGTCAAATCTGTGGACCTAGAAAGTGGACCTATAAAGAATTTCTATGAGGCACGCTTATCTATGCCTTTGTGCAAAAAAACTTCAGTGTTAATGCAGTTGTTGTGCACAAAAGAACAACAATAGCAACAAAAACCTTCCCATGTAATACAGTTGATGAATGCCTGACCTGCTAACTGGATTTTGTAATCATATACTTCATAGGACTGTCAGGTGCCTCATCATGTAGTTACAGGCTTTAGTTTCAAAATTCTTAAGAGTTTAGAGCAGAAGTGGGTAACTTGTAGCTTTCTAGATGTTGCTAGACTGCAGCTCCTGTTAGCTCTCATCATTGACTATGCTGGCTAGAGCTGATGGAAGATGCAGTCTAACAGAGTGTTCCCAAGTTGTCCACCCTTAGATGTAGTTTAGAAGCTTGGAATTCACTTATTACTTTAAAAACCCCATTTAAAATACTAGTTTTAATATTTGTGCTGGTAAAAAACACATTCTCTCCCCTTGTGCTTGTGTATGTTTTGGTTTCCATGCAACCACAGCAACTGTATTATTCCTAGATTATTATTGTTATAGTTTGTCCACTAGTTCAGAAAGAGAACTGAGCATACAGTGCAGGAGTCCAGCGTTGTTCAGCTTGTTGGGCTAGCAATTACAGTTGAGCATACCTCAGGGCTGTTATCGCAGACTGAAAATCAAGTGAACGTAGCAGGAGTATTTTTAAATGTAGAGCAGATGACTAGAGACAGTGGGCTAAGACAGAGACTGGAAATCAAATCACATCATGGTAGCTTCTCTTTGTGTTACTCATAAACATGGCATCACGTGATATGCAAATATGGAGTGGCGCATCACACTAAATGTATGCAGATATGTGCAGCAGCACTTGCTTCTGTGCTTTCTGTCTGCAATGTGCTCTTGCATGTATTTGCATGTGTGCTCAGTGTGTGCATCTGTATGGAGTGTGCTTCATTGATGTACGGAAGAATACCCGCATGCACACCATGAGAGTTTTGAGAACAAGCTGGGATGCAAGCTATGGTTTGACTGTGGTTTGTTCTCACCAACCAGAGGTTAAACAATCCACAGTTCCTGGGGTTAAAATGTTACAGAAAACTCTGGTTCGTTTAAAAGTAAAAGGTGGAACTTTTCAATCTTCACTTGCCTGCCCCATCCAAAAAAGAAGGGAGAGGTGAGCCAAAGCCTTCCTTCGGCAGATTGATTCATACTACAGCTGAAAACGGACATATATATGGGTAAAAATAGTCTTTCAACAAAAGGAACACTTCCAGTAGATAGAATAATTTTCAAATACATTTGCAGATAATGCTGTATTAATTTTAAAGTAGAGCTTCAGTATGCCTTTATTATTTTAAAGGGTTTGTACTTGAACAGATGAATTAAACTTAATTCTGCAAAGAAAAAGTTGTCATGGAAACCTCAGATAATTGGCATCCAGTGTGAGCAACAATACATCTGATGACTCAGTTGGAGGACTTACAGGCAAAGAATTCCATGGCTTCCTTTGTGATGCAAAATTATTTGATTCAAGGACATCTCCAGGGTAAAATTATGATGACCAATACGCCCCCCAAAAAACACCTCTTTCCCTCTTCCCAGTGTAATAATATTGAATACATTGTTCTCTTGTCTTTCTCTCCTCACTCCACAGACTTTGTTTTTTTGGTATTAAAATCATTTGCCACAATCATATCTAGAATTTCAGGTATAAAATAGTTCTTAAATAAAACGGATGTGAAATTTAAAATGTCCAAATATTTTAAGTACAAAGTACACAGATTATTTGATAGTAAGTGAAATGATGGATTGATGCTCACTTTATTATATAAGGTTTCTTGATGTGAGACCTAGAGCAAGTTGCACTACTGAACCAAAGTCTATATGGTTTGTCCCCTTTTGGCTACTAGATGGGAAGATTATTATTATTTCCTTAATTGTGACTTTACTAGAGCTCCATATTTTATGTCACAAAGAGGAACCCACATTCTGCATCATGCATTTACAGTGGTGATAATGTTTTGATCCCCTTTGAAATATGTATATGACTACCTGAGGGGCATGTTTTTTCTAACCAAGAAACAAAGTATATTACAAATATTAGTAAAATAAATAAGTTATTTTGGCCAGTGTAAATGGCAGCTTCGATTCCTTACAAAATGTGTGTCGCGAAAGCAAAAATGAGTCTTTGTAGATAACGTTTTAAAAGTTACAACAAAATTATTCTGTGCAATACTGGAGAAAACTAGTGAACTCATTATAAAATGTAATTCTTCCTTGTCACTGTCAAGTCCTGTTTGTACTTATGCAAATCTTATTACAAAGCTTTTGCTGTTGCTAAAGCAAACAGAGTTATGTGCTGCCTTAAATGTCTTATTGTATAGGACTGCATAGACTATATAACCTACTTGGTTAGCAAGATTACTAAAACTAAAATGTTTTTAACAGCCAGATGTTTTTGGTTATGTATCCTGCATTCATATTTATTCCAAATTTCTTTTAGCAAGATGAGGCCAAAGTAAATCTAATTTAGAGGCCAGCAGGGAATGGTTTCCCTTTGCTATAGTGCTAAAGAATAAGCGTTAAGTCTGATTCATTTTATTCTAGAATAAATTGAGTGGGCACTATGAACATCTTTATATTAAATACCAAACTGTCTCGGGGATTATCTTCACATATATTATAGACAAAATATGAATTAGGTTATTGTACCTTTTAAGCATGTGGAATCCTGCATCTTCTAACACTCATCCTTATATCTAGAGAAGGCAGCATAAATTTTCCTCTAGAAAGAGAACTTATTTTTTTTGTTTTTTAAAATGAGAATATGGCAGTTAACTATGTATGGAAAGGAGTCTCTGGCATAGCATGAGGTTTTTAATTAAAGTGCAGGCAGTTTGGATTATTCTTTAACCTTCCACCACTGAACATTATTTCTCTTCTCCATTAAGAAGAGTGGATTAGCTTCTTTCTAGCAGCACCCAACTGTGCAACTTCCTCCCAAAGGAAGTCAGGCTGGCTCCATCCCTTTTAATTTTCCGGAAGGCAGCTGCGTTGTTTCACATAGACTTCAGTTATTAGAACAAGTGAGGGATGGGTGTTCCAGCTAAATTACTTTTAAGAGTGTTATTTTTGTAATTATTTTTGTATTATTTTAAATGTTTTTATCTTCTGCATATTGCCTGGGGGTGCTTGTAGGCTGAATGGCAATAAACAGAAATTAATAAATTTTAATCAGATAAATGACATAAAAGATGGGGAGAGCATTAATCAGGAGGGAAATTGCTTCTGTTTCTTCCTTGTGTTTTCCCCAATTCATTGGATGAACATAAAAATATATGCTACTTCATTTAAACCATCTACCCAGTAGGTCTTTTTTATCTCTGGTCAAGTCTTAGTTGATGGCTGTCTGTTTCTAATATTGTTTTTAAAGTTTGATTTGTATTTGTCACATATATTCAATGCAAGGAAAATGAGCAATCATTATCACAGTGTCACTTCATGTGTTGGGAACTAATAAAACAATTCATAAAAATAAAGGGATAAATGATCACATATTTAATGTGTATAAGGAACAAATATCATTAAATATCACAGTAAGAATCATCCAGGCCATAGTATTTTGGATTTTCATGTATGGTGGTAAAAGCTGGACGGTTAAAAAAGCTTACAGGAAGAAAATAAATGTATTTGAAATGTGCTGCTGAAGAAGAGTTATGTGAATACCATGGGCTTCTAAAAAACAAATGATTGGGTCTTGCACCAAATCAAGCCTGAAGTCTTACTAGAAGCCAAGATAACTGAACTGAGGTTGTCATGCTTTGGACAGATCATGAGACAATGTGACTCATTGAAAAAATGAAAATGGCCATTTCCGCACTAGACTGTTATAGCACTATTATTCCACTTGCCACCCGGCCCCTCCCGAAACTGCAAACCCCAGGATTCCATAGGATGTTGCAAGTGGAATAATAGCGCGATAACAGTCTAGTGCGGAAATGGCCAATGCTTACTGAAATGGAAGGCAGGAGAAAAAAGAGGGTGACCCACTTCACAGGTGGATTGATTCAATCAAGGGAACCACAGCTGAGTTTATCTGTTTGCAGGACATGAGCAGTGCAGTGGATGAGCAGGGATCTTGCAGGTCTGCTGTTCATAAGGGCACCATCAGCTGAACAAAGTGACAAATAATGACAGCAAGAAAATGTCTCTGAGATGGAATGAAACAGATGTTACTATTAACTGTACAACAGCAATGATCATTAATTGGTTTTGAGAATCACAGCCTTGCAGGTGTTTTGAAGTTGTTTCTTCATAATGCTTGCATTGTGTACAATGACTTTATTCAGTCTGCTTTGCACAATAAAATGGATTAGGTACACTTCATATTTAGTTTCACAGTTTGGATGAAAAGAAGCCGCTTCAAGTTTTACAGAAATAGCGAGTACTTGCCTGTACATGTTGTGAGCAGCTGTCATTTGCTGAAGAACTTATGAGAGCAGATATACCAGTTTCTAGTGTGTGTACCTTAGCTTGCCTGTGTGTACTGGGAATACTGTCAGCAGTACAGAGATACAAGCTGGTACTGCCTACTTTCAATAATATGTGAAACTGCCTTACATAATTTTAAATGCCAAAGATTATATTATATTATTCCGTCTCTTCTGTATGTTGAGTCTTAGCTCCACTAAATTCTACACTCTCGTCTAAATATATTGATTAGGATTGTTTTACTACAGTGCCAGCACAGTATCTTAGCAACACTAAAAAAGACTTCATGGTTTATAATCTTCCACTGCTGCAATAATTGGCGGTCAGGGTCTTGATCCAGAGGACCTCTGAGTATGGTACATCTTTTCTGGAAATAACCCATGCCCCAAACTCAGGGGAATTCATAGATGACCCCTGCATCTGTGTAAATTGGCAGGAGGAATATAGTACCAGTCCTTGTCAGTAAGCCCTTGTGCATAGCTGAGTGGATCATAACCTAAGGAGAAATGTATGTTTTTATGTTAGAAAAAGTAAAACCTTTGCTTGATGTCATATTTAACTGAGTGAATTCTGCCCTAACATGCCAGAATTTTTTCCCAGGTCAGGATAGTTAGTATACTAATATTCTGATTTAGAATCAGTCTAATATAGTTGCAAGAGCAGTAAGAGTAGGATTGGGCAGCCATCAGTTTCAGTGGTGACACTGGGCTGGTCATTCTCTTTCTCTTTCATCCTAACCTTCCATCCAGGGTTGTTGCTAGAGCTGCTGAAGAGACAGCTCAATAACATATGGAGAGCAGCACAATCCCCACCTTAATCTAAACACTGACCACTTTAAGATTTATCATATGAGGGTTATATTTTTTTAAGGATAGTATCCCATGGCAGCATAATGGCTCCAGCCCTTCTCATATCCCTCTTGTATCAAAAAGGCATCAGTTGGCAGTGAGATTAGGTTAGGCACAATATTTGGATAATAATTTGGTCTATTTCAGCTAGCAATCTAGTGTCAAGAATATATCAGGTAAATGATAAATGTAAAAGCCTTTGTGCTGTGATAATAATATCTAAGTGTACAGTGTCAGAGGTTATTACTGATGTGACAGAGCACTTGAAAAATCAATGTAAGGAACTGTATTCCACAGGAGAGCGTGGCTATTTTGAGATCCAACCAAGGTCTGAAACATTAAAGTTAGCTCATGATTTGTTTACTAAAAATGCCTAAAATGCAGGCTAAGCTCTATGAACTGTGGTCTGACCTTGACAACAATGCTGCTTAAGGCTCTGGAAACAGACCATGGTTCTATCCAGCATGAAGGAGGAGGAGGAGGAGGAGGAGGAGGAGGAGGAGAGGAGGGGGGAGGACAGTTGTGATAGATCCCTTTCTCCAGGCTAGCACTACAGTTCCACCCTAGGAATTCTGTCACTCACTTTGCCCTTGTTTCCCACTTAATCACTTTCTGGATTGGGTTCCTGGGTCTTAGGGTGACCCCTTATATGCGGACCTGTGGCTGTGTTATGTGAATGCTGTATTGGTATGCATGGCCTGACACCAATGATAGAGACAACCAGAAGCAGTTTTAAACACAGTAGAACAATATATTAACAACAATATATTGTATCTAATATATTGTATCTAATATATTGTATCTAATATTCTATTATAATATAATTCTATTATAATATAATTAGAATATAATATTCTAATATTCCATTAGGCTATTATTTTAGGCTCCTTTCTGACTGGCTTGCCAGTTCTTACTTAATCCATCTCTCTCTTTCAAATCCACCCTTCCCTTCAAATCCAAAAGCTGTATCTATCAAGCTTCAAAGCGCTGCCTGGCACTCACTCAAGTACGATTCTGCTTTTGTTACATCCTGCTCACCTGCAGTCCCCTCTTCGCAGTCTCTGTGAGGAAATGATTGTCTGCGTTCAAGCCAGATCTGCCTACTGACTCCTTCAGAAGAATGTTACGAAGGATTAGTGAAAATGACATGGGACCAACCCATGGGATCAAATTACACGGAGGCCATTAAATCTGGGCTACTCCTGACAGAGTGGTCAAGATCAAGATATCTTCAGGGGTAGCCATGTTGGCCATGCAACAAAAACAACAGTATCCAAATATCCAAAATCCACCTTGCCCAATAAAAGTACCATTGCTTTGCGGATTTGGGATTTTGTTGTAGTATACGTGATGGTGCCCCCCAATATTATAAGCCTGAGATACCTCCTATCTTGTCTAGTTCAGTAAGGGATACTGTTGAGCAGTAAGCTAGGTAGTGCACCAACAGAAATCTTTTTTCTGTTACAAACAGTGAAGAGAATAACAGGAGAAAACAAAACAACTACAACAATCAAATAAAAGAGGGTTTAAAGGTCTGATTTTCCAAGTTTTGGTTTGAATAGCAAAAACAAATTCATTAAGTAAAATGGGGTCCATGAATTTAGACAGTAAAAGCAGCGTGCAGATACTGAATCTCAGCTTTAAAAAAAAATCTCTGGTAATTCCATCAGAGCTGGCAACCTTTGCTGCTTCTGACTGCAATATCACACTCTGTCCTCAGTCCATAGAATGGTTGCCCCTCTTCTATTCTATATTTCTTGCCTCTTGAGAAAACACAACCCTTCCATAAAAGAATCTATGCAATAACAGGCTGAGACAAGTAAAAAGGTTGGGAAGAGAAAAAAGAGAGATAATAAAACAATTATATTAAAAGAAATATCTCTGGTGTAACCACAAGGTAAGAGTTCATAATCCTATTTTTTTCCCCTTAAGACACCCCAAAGGGGCTTCCTGAAAAGAGAATGTGATTTATTTATCATTTCTCCCAATATGGGCCCCACAGTGGCTTACAAATCCCTTTTGGTATCATGTCTTTGGGCACAATCCGCTGCATGTGTGCCTGAGAGAAATATCCAAAAGAAATACATAGTAAAAGCTGTACTTGCTCGGGGAGGGGTGTGTGAACTTTCTGGGCCTCTGTGTTTGTTCATTGTACCTGGCTTCTCTAAGCCTGTTACAACAGGTGTGTTCCACCTGAAGCAAGATGTTACAATGGGGTAGTTGATTATATCCTTCCAAATGTTTATTTACTGTAACTATCATAATTCCTTGCCACTGCCTCTTCTGCTTAGGGCTGATGGAAGCTGCAGACCAAAAATATTTGGAGGGTCACAGTTGGCTGCCCCCTTGTTATAGTTACCCCCAGAAGCAATCTCTCCACTGTGTCAGGCCTCTGATTGCTCTTGCTGTGATGGTTGTACGGTGAGTAATTAAGGCTACTGTGGCATCCTGTAAAAATGGCTTTTCTTCAGTGTTTGTCTATATAGAGAAAGGGTCAATGGTACTGCACTATATTTACACACAGATACACAGTTTTTGCAGGGAAGTTAAGGATATTACTGGATGTTATCATTGTCATTTCCACTCCCCTTGTTCCTTTGCATATTTTTCTTTAACCGTCTTTGCCTGATGAAGGAACATATTTCAAAAGCACGCATGGAAAATTTTGTGCCTTTTTGGTTGGTGTAATAAAGATCTTACAGTCATATGGCCTTACTGAAGAAATTTCTCTCACTCCCAATTCTTACTCCTGTGAGGTTTCTTGTACACTTCACTCTGCTACCTGGTATCTGACACATCACAGAAGCTGAAAGCTAAAATTCCTGGCCTGAAAGCAACAGGGGAAAATGTGGGAATGGCATGCAAACATTTCCTCATACTTGGCAGGGATGGGAATTGTGTGGCCTTCTAGATGTGTTGTTCTGCAGCTCCCAGCACTTCCCATCGTTAGCTATCCTGTCTAGGATGTCTGGGAGTCCCCTTTCAACCACTGAAGGGGGACACAGTTCCTTTCTCTTCACTAGGAGGTGAAAGCTTCTTTTTCTTGCTCAATTAATCAGATTGAACAAGTAAAAAGTGTTAGGATGTTCTCATATTTTAATATTTCTTTTTATTAGTAAGAGCATCATCTTAAATCCAGTGCTGTACAATGAAATCGTAAGCCCTAAGCCACACCAGTGAGAACAACCCCTTTAACTGGTATTTTTAAAGTTACTAATTAGTAGACTCTTAACCTCCAACTGTCCCAATTTGGAAAAGACAGTTCTGATTAATTCTCTGTCTTTCCACTTTTTCAATTGATTTTAAAATGTCAGTTTTGCAAACTGAATTCAAAGTGGAGAAGTAATTTGCATTCAACTCAGCAGGCAGAAGAGGAGAGGAGAGGGCAAAATCTCACCTTTTCCAGTAGGCTCTGGGAAAAGCAAACTCCTGCAGGCTCTCCTAGCTTCTGTTCTCTTCTTCATTAATAACTTTTGCCCTCTTGAGTACACTGAGGTTGTTTGGCTACACATGTCCCAGTTTTGATCTTCGAAATGTTGGAGGGTAGCTACACAGCATCAGCTCTCTGTTACGAAAATAATAAGAGAAGGCCAGGTCCTTTTGTGTCTCTTCCATAATCTATTCAAAACAGTATGGTTTTTGTTTTTAGAAATTTCTAAATCAAGTATAGGATAATGTACAGCTATTCTCAAGTGCATGTATTTTCACCTACGCTGCTGTTTTTCCAACAGACCAGCTGATCATGTCTTGTAGCCAGCCCATTGAGAATCTCTGCTGTAGCGTTCATGCCTGCTAGAGTTTGTGGGATCTAGCTAAAATCTTGCTGGCTTATTTCTCTCCTGCCTATATGTGGGCTGTTGTGGCAGGCAGTGAACAGTAATGTGGAAAACAGAGCAGGAAAAAAGTTGTGACAAATTATATGTAGGGAAATCTAATTCTGATCCTAAGAGAAATTTAATAATTGAATAATTTGCCTGATCTCTTGGAAAATTATAAGGATAGGTTATTGAAGATTCTTTTTCTAAAAAAAATGTTTAACACATATTTTCTATATATAAAACTTCATAAAAACATTATAACAAAAACAAACATAAAACAATAAGGACCAAACACCATACAAAGTAAAAAAGGGGTCACAAAGACAAAATACAACACTCAAAATAAGCTATGAGTCACTTTCAACTCTTCTTGAGATGAGAACAATGATGAATGTAAATAATGTTTCTTCTAATCCATTCTAAATATCATTTTTTAAAAACTGAAGATTCTTTTAACACTCAGACATAGCACAAAACTTTGAATTTCCTGCTAAATCTGATTCCAGTATTGTTTCATTAGTGGTGGCGGGAAGGGGAGGAATGTTAACCATACAATTTTATAGATGTCTATACAAAAATAAGTCTCAATGAGTTAATAGTGCTTATTCCCAAGCAAATCAGCTGAGCATTTCAGTCTGAAAAGAGTTTGTAAATACACAGTTTATAGTAAAAAATTCATAAGCACATTAATGTTTTGCTCATGTAAAAAATAAATGATGATCTGTACTGCAGATGCTATGAAGGTACAGACTGAGATCACGAGCATCTTCTCTTCCACATACAAATACAAGACAAATATTGGAAGCTACCACAAAGGTGTAGTGGAACATAATCTGGGAAACAGTATGCCCAACTAGACATACTGATTTCTCAGCTTGATCTCTGAATTTGAAATGCAGCTGGTAAGTAGTGCAGTGAGTGAGTCAGTGAAGCTGAAAATACTACAGTTATCCATCAGCAAAAGAAATGTAAACTGTTGAATTTTGTCATTTTGTGTGAAATATGAGGGAAGTATATGCTATTCTTTTTATTTTATAACAAATATTCCAGAAAATAATTTCCACATGAAGCTTTGTATATTTGAATATAACATTTAAACCAAATAGCTAAATCAGGTAACATTATTTAAAGAACTGGAAAATTCTACTTTTTTTGGGAAGACCTATTGAAAAGGTGTGGCTCCCCCCGTCCATCTCTTAAGACTATGGGACTGAGGGTCCTTGCCACTTGTCAGTTAATTTGGAGCCTGTCTGGGGTCACCTGCCACCACCTTCTGGCCGCCTGAGTATCCAAGTTGTGATGGTTGTTAAACCAGATCATCAGAGCAACCATCAACAATCCACTTAAGCATTTTTATGTATTGGAATTTCAGGATATTTACATGGGAAATGAGCAGGCTCTTTAGCACTATTTTTGGCTATTTGTTATGTACAGATATACAGATAACAAACTTTTACATTCTACATAGGAAAAAAAACCAGACATGGCAATGTCTGGGTACTCATCTTCATTACATTACATTACATGTAAGACATCTTGTTTTACATCTATCACATCATATGACCATCAGATTGTTACCTTTTAATCAGGACATTTCATAGGGACATTATTTCTCTATTCAGCTCATTAACAGGCTTGGAAATTAACATGTGTAAGAACATGACCCTTCTAAAGCATTTAACATAGCCTTTGATCCCTTGGCATCATCATGTTCTTTCTGTAGTTTTACATAGTGTCTGCTAAGGCATTATCCAGATTATTTCACAGAGGCTTTTACACATACAGAATTCTTCCACTTTTATCATATTCATAACATCTTAACAGTACAATTTAGACAACTATCCTTTTAAGTATACTTTCTCTTCTATTTGAAGAACTATACATTTCTAACAGGCTTTTGTGAATACACAGGCATTCAAAGGTTAATCTCATTTAGTATTGTTAATATTTAACAGCGTCCATTACTACACAAACGTATATCTATTTTAGTCTAGCCTAGATGTCTATCTTACCAGTATCAGCCTATCAGCATTTTTGGGCATAATTTCTAGGCAGTTATCAGTCTATTAGTTTATTAAGAAGGCAACATGGTTACTTTCTCTTTATATGGTGCAGACAGTTGGAAGCAGTCTCATTTGGGCTTTCTCTCAGCCTCTTTGTATTCTCTTCAGAGCCCATGCCACCAATAATTTTATCCAGTCAAAACTGTGATCTTTATCTATATGTCAAGTATACTAGAAGTATCTTTATCTAGTTATCATGGTACACTTAGAAGTCTTTCTACTGCTTGTCATCTAATCTCATCTACTATACTACCGGCAGACTTATTCCTGGTCAGCTTCTACACTTTCATTGTTATTTGTATTCTACTGAATGTCTGGCAGTTTTCCCAGACTAAAACCGAAACCAGTTTTTTTTTTGAAAAAAGAGGACAAGCACTCAGTCTCACTAAGCTAATTGTTTGCATGCGTTCTTCTGCTATTTTCTATACTCTGTGACAGTGGTTCTTAACCTGGAGTCCAAGGATCCCTGGCAGTCCACAGAGCTCTTATGGGGTGTCCATGAAGCCCTGCTCCTAGATACCAACAGCAGCTGCAGCAACAGGGACACAGTGTAGGGTGTGGTGGGGCTGCTGAAATTCCTCTCATTGGCAAGCAAAGGAGCAGTTTGGGCACATGCACATGCCTGCAGCCGCGTCCCTTTTGTCAGGTACATGGCAGGAGGGAGGGAGAGCACTGAGAGACATGGAGGCAGTTATGTGTGTGTGCCCAAACTGCTCCATTGTTTGTAAACGAGGGAGCAGTTTCAGTACTCACCCTCCTGTGCCACATTCCTGACAGCCCTCTCCATTGCCATGTCCCTGACAAAAGGGGCATGGCTACGGGAATGTGTGTGCGCCCAAACTATGACTCTGGAGATCAGGATTTGAATCTCCCTTTGGCCATGGACACTTAATGGATTATCTCAGGCAAGTCACATTCTCTCAGCCTCAGAGAAAGACATAGGCAACAGATCTTGCCAAGAAAATCCTCTTGATAGGTTTACTGTAGAGTCACCATAAATCAGTTTTCAAAGAGGAGAGACATGATGGATAGAAAGAACCTCCCCCTGTCTGCAACTCTTTGTTGTCGTGTGCCTTCGAGTCACTTCTGACTTATGGCAACCTTAAAGTGAATTTCTCACATTGTTTTTTTGCAAGCTTTGTTCAGAGGGGGCTTCCATTTGTCTTCCTTTGAGGCAGAGAGAATCTAAATTTAAATATTTACATCATGAGTCAATTCTTGGGGGTCTCCAGCAAAAAATTATATTTGCAGGGGGTGCCTGGTAAAGAAAAGGTTAAGAACCACTGGCTTAAGCAGAACTGAAGAAGAATGACATACCATACGTAGCTTTTTGCTGACAGTGATTCAGGCCACATATACCTAAGGCCAGAAAAGGCAATTGTATACAGCTATAACCATTTAGTGCAGGATACAGAGAGTGGGAACAGGTGGAAAGGTGGAGCACTCTTGTAGCTTCATAGGCAGCAATTCCTGGGGCGAGTCAGTATTTCCCTATGTTGAACAGTCCATCCTGCTGAACTCTGTGCTGTTCAATGTGTGAGAAATCTTGATGCAGGGGAGGAGGGGACTAGGTGGACCCCTGGAGAATCTATAGAAGTAGCTCTCACAGAAGATGCAGCAACAGGGCCCAGCAGCACGCAGTGGCACAAACACAAGACACTGCTCTTCCCCTGCGATTCCTTTCTCTTGCCCTGAGGATGGGAGAACAGGGTCCAGGCTCTGAGATTTAGGAACCCTAAGAATGATTAACTTTGCTGTCTGTTTTTTTTTTTAAAAGCTATGCCCCATTTTTATATCTGTAAATAAAACAACTGTTATTAAGCCTCCATTGCTTGTTCACTCAAAGAAACGGAGAGCAATCATGCTTTGCACACAGAGCAAAGGTCCAAGGTTTAGTCCCTGGCATCTCCTGTTACAATTTGTTCAGCACCCATGACATAATTGTTTTTAAATAAGATCAAGGCAAAAGTACTGATGATAGACCAGTAACCTTAGTGATATACATTATTCATCATATTATTATTTTCCTCGTTTTCCGTTCAAAATAACGTTGTTAGATAAAGGGTGAGGATTGTGGTGTTGGACTCCAATTACTAGTATTCCTCACCTTTGACTGTACTGGCTACAGCTGATGGGAGTTGCAGTCCAACAAAATCTGGAAGAGGAGATATTTGACATCTTTGCCTCAAACCATCATTGTTCTACGTTAAGTAGGTTAGAATGTGGGTGAGTGGTAATTAACCTGGACTTCCTCATGTAAGAGGTTTCCCTCTTCCCTTTACTGTTGGCAAACAGAAAGTGGCTGCCAATGTTTCAGAGGAGTTTAATAGAAAACAACAGTAACTGTTAATTTACACATTTAGCAATATGCTGAATAGTCTTTTTCCACTAGCTGTTTGGGAGAAATCAGATAATACCTTGAGCTGATTTTTGCAAAACCCCTGAGCCACAGTTTTACAGTAGCTGAGGTGCTGATATTCACTCTGCTTTTGAATTATACTCGAATTTACACTTAACAGTTTTCCATATTAATCCCATCTTTATAATGGAGGCATCATACGATTTGAGAACAAGAACTGCTAATGGTATGTTAGTAAGTTCCTGAAATCAGTTATTTTAATGAACTGTTGGTAAATGACCCTTCCAACTAAATGCCCTGGAATTTATGTGTTAGACCACAGCTGAATTCAAATAGCATTTTATCTATACACCTTCAGTGTTGTTGCTTTTTCATGAGACAATCTGTTCTGGCAAGTACTTTGAGAGAAGGCAAAGACGTTTTAACAGAAATGCTGGTATCCAAGGCAGAAATAACATGAAAAGAATAGGGATGTTCCTACACCACCAAAAAAACCAAAACAAAAACAAAAACAAACAGACAAAAAAGCAGTTCAACATATTTCAAAAAGTGTAAACATACACCTGTGAAAAGTCGGGTAAGCATTACGTAAGTAAGCAAAAACATTTTGAAGCTTCTAGAGATCACTTGAAAGCTTTTCCAAAATGCATCCAGATATATTTTTTCCTTTCACTAGCCCCCAGATTGCTTACGATTCTCATTTTGTTGGTCAAGATTATAGAATTGTGCTTTTTTAACAAAGCTGGACACCGAATGAAAGCTGATAGGAAGAAAATCAACCCATTTGAAATGTAGTGCTGGAGAAGAGTTCTATGGATACCCTGGACTGCTAAAAAGAGGAAAAAATCGGTCCTAGAGTAAATCAATCTTGAATTCTTCCCAGAAGGCAAGAAGATTAAACTAAGGCTGTCATAATCAGGAAAAGACATGAATTCCTAGAAAGACAAGAAGGTGGAAGGCAGTAGGACAGTCGCACAGAGACAGGGGGTGGGGAGGGCAGTTCGCCCTGGGGGGCAATGTTTTTGGGGCATCCTGGCCTGCAGTCACATCCCACCGCACCCTGGCCACACCCCACGTGCCCTGGCCACACACCCCCACAGCGGCCACGCCCCTTGCACCATAGCCCTGCCCTTATCCTGCCCCCCCTCCAAGCTCCACCATTGCAGTAGAAAAAGAGGAAGACTGTTTTACAGATGGGTAGACAATCAAGGAAGGTATGTCTCTGAATCTGTTAAGACCTGAGCAGGGCCGTTGAAGTTCATGAGGTCTCTAATTCATAGGGTCACCATAAGCAGAAAGTTGGCAGTTAACAACAACAAATTACACTTTAAAGAACATTGTATCACAGTAACTGTAAAAAGACACTAGTATTGTATATGGTTTAAATGAGTGATCACCCTTGGGTAAAGAATTAGGCTCAGTGTTTAAAGGAGCTTCTATAAAGTCTGCCTTTTCTATGGGAATTTTAGTCTTATATTCTGGCAGGAAATGCTGCTTTAAATAAGTTGGTTCATTTTCCAAAGGCTAACATTAATAATTTCAAGAAATGTAAAAAGCAGTCTAAATAGTAATAGAGGACTTACACATGCAGAAAAACTAGGGCCACATCTTCAAATGTCTGAATATGTATTCAGAGGATAATGCAATGCTAGCATGGATAGCATTGCAGACTTAATAATTTTATTATTATTTAATTTAGTTTAGTTTAATTTAGCTGTATTTCCTGGAAGACCATTCTTCTTCCTCATTTCCTCATGTCAACCATTCTTTTTAAACACTGAAATTTAAGGGTTGTTTTCCATGAGAAGAAACAGGAGAACCTAGACAAGGAAAACATGGTCTAAAGGGAAAAGGAGTGATGTTTTGACAACTTTTAAGCTTTGATATTGGTATTAACAGGCTCCTGCTCTGTTTTGTCAGGAAATGAGAACAAAAAAAATCCCCTTTTCTATCTTGCCAGTCAGTAGGAAGATCAGGCTCAGACAGGACACTAGAAATATATTTTTGAATAAGCTGAAAACATTTTTAGAGAGACAGTTTGCTTCTGAGGGCATTCACCACATACATAGCTGTTCCTTCCATACCACTGTCATCTGTGGCCAATCAGGTTTTATGAGCTTTTACAAGCTGTGCCTCCAGATGACTGCTGTGGGCATTCTTGCATCGTGTAAAGCCAGATATGTGACTGGTGAGTTTGAGGTTCAAGGACTCTTGGTTGTTTTTGATGCTGAGTGGCAACCAAGTTTGGTGACTCAAGCATTTACTAGAGGTAAAGTTGAGGCAAGAAGGCAGTTCTGTCAGCTCTCTGCAGATCTCATACTCTGCATACTAACATTAACCTTAAAGATTTGCATCCTAAAAGTGCCAGCGCTTGCAGTTCAAGTCACTGACTTGCCTCAGGGCATCCAAGTCAAGTTTAAATAACCAAAAGAGTTGAAATAACTGTTCTTGCAGTCTCATTATTAGAGTCTCATCTGCAAACATTATAATTTTTTTAAAGAAAAATTTATTCCTAAAATATACAAAATCCACAAATAATACATATACATTACATAACATCTTACAAAACATACATAATATCCACTACACAACCTACCACATTATAAAAAGAAGTTTTCTTTAAGTCGCTATCAATATGCTTCCTTTCTCTACTTCTAACTTTGGTCTTAGAATCGCTATTAAAAATCTATTACATTTTGCTTTTCTTTCTCTTATATGTATAACACTTATTCCCTACGTGTTCCTTCAAAAAATTAATTTAACCATTTCACTATCATACCAGACGTTCTTATAATATTGCACCGTTTTTTCCCATTGTTTACTAAACATTTCCTTGGTCTCCCCTCTTATTATACATGTTAATTTATCCATTTGAATTAAATCATATACTTTCATTTCCCATTCTTTTACTGTAGGCATTAAATTCCCTTTCCATCTAAATGCTATTAACATCCTTGCTGTGGCCACCATATAGAACAGTTGTCTCCCAACTTTTTTCTCCAAATCGCTTCCCCACATAGATAACAAATATATTTCCGGCGACATTTCAAATTTTAAATCAAGCATCTGCTCTATTCTTCTATGGATCTATTTCCAAAACATCTTCATTTTTTTACACGTCCACCATGTGTGATAAAAAGAACCTATTTCTTCTTCGCATTTCCAACATTTGTTAGAGCATTTGCTTGTCATTTTTGCTAGTTTTTGAGGAGTTAAATACCAACGGAGGTACATTTTGTACACATTCTCTCTAATATCCTGACACAATGTAAATTTTATTGTTTTAGTCCAAAGTTTTCCCCATTGCTCCATTGAAATTGGGTGGGATAAATTTTGAGCCCATTTTATCATCGGTAGCTTAACAGATTCTTCTTCCATATCCCATTTCAGTAAAATTTTATAAATGGACGAAATAACCTTTTAGGGACTTAAAGTTTTGAGTTAATGTAAGGATAATTGTCTCCTTTTGTGAAATCTGAGTGATTATATTCCGTTTAAGAAAGGACTCAATAAGATTTATTCAACAGAGGCAAGAGAGTAGAATTGGAAGAGGAGGAGAGAGGGAGAAGAAGAGGCGGCAGAGACTGAGGGTAGAGCGGCAGAGGCGGCGGCGACGGTGGGAATGAGGAAAAGATTTGCGGGACCAGCGAGACTCTAACTATACAACAATATAACTATATAAAAATTATTAAAATAAAATTGCAGAGCTACGGACATTGTTCAGAAAGGGGTTTATGCTTGCATCTGGGGCCAGAGCCCGTGTATTAGAAGTGCTGAAGAACAATGGAATAAAGGAATCAGTTTAATGGAGGACTGAAAGACTGAAAGATCTAGAGGTGAACAAGAAGGAGCAGGTCGGAGAAAAGAGAAAGTCAGAAAGTGAGGTCAAAACTGCACGCTGGACTCAGAAGAACTTAAAAGTGATTATAAAAGCTTATATAAAATATTGTTTTGAGGTAACAGGCATTAGGCAAGAGACACTCAATTTAATTAAATTTTTCTTTTTGTTTAAATTGATATCATTGCTATAAATTTATTTTGCTACTCTGTTTTCCATTTTAGGAATTGTGGTAAGATCCTTACAAAATTGGTATAGATTGTATAGTTATTACAGAATTATGGAATATATTATAGAATATTAGAATATCACTATAAAAGTGATTGGGATTTGAAGAAGTGTCAAAGGAAGTAATAACAGAGATTGGAATTGATTTATATAGGATTTGGGAATTAAGAAGATTTATGATATTAGATTGAAATATATAGGCTTATATGATTAGAGATAAGCTCTGATTTTGTTATAAGGAAAGTAAGCATGTTTACTGTAATTTACTGATATTGTAGAGATATTGATATTGTTATTGATATTGAATGAGTTGGGCTGATAGATATTGATATTGGGTATTTTAAACAAATTGAGTGCGAATTAGTATTGCGAGCGAAGAAAGTTTAAAGCCAGATATCAATTAAATTTAAAAATTTGATGAGGTGGAAATAAATAATGCAAGTAGAGTAAAGAGTGGTATATTAGAGGTTAAAAGAGCTTACCAAGTGGGATATTGAGAGTTGAGTAGCAATCAAGGGCTACTGGATCATATTAAGTAATCTATGATAAAAGAACTTTTAAGTCCGATTAAAGTGTCTATAGTAAATCTAACATCGTGGAGCATTTCTATGGATACAAGAATGACATCAAGAACAACAAAGATGACTACGACTAGTAATCAATGGAAATTGTCACTGGAACCAATTATGAAAACTGAAACAAACCCGGAACAAAATAAAGCAGACAAATACCAGATGACGCTACTAGAAGAGATAAGGAATATTAAATTGGAGATTAGACAAGAAATGAAAGATTTGAGGGGTGAAATGGAACAAGACTTCAAAAACGAGTTGAAAGGAATAAAAATTGCATTAGGAGGACTTCAAGAAGATTTAAAAAATACCCAGGACCGAGTAACAATATTAGAGGCGAAAACAAAAGAATCAGAAGAAGCAATAGAAATTATATCAAGACAACAGGATCGACTTCTAGACGAGAAAGCCTTGGCAGACCTTAAAGCGAGAGAAAATTTTATAAAAATAAGAGGTTTGAGGGAATGCAGAGATGAGAATTTATATGAAAGATTAATTCCACCTCTAGCGGAATACTTAAATATATCAACAGAAAAGATGGAGTGGGAGATTGACAAAATTTACAGAATAGAATCAAGAAAAGCAAGAGAAAGGAAACTCCCACGGGATGTGATGATTCAGTTGGTTCGGAGGAAGATAAAGGAAGAGATAATTCAAAAGAGTCTAGAGAATGAGTTGATAGTCGATAAAACTAAAGTTTGTATATACAAAGATATACCACCAAGGATCTTAAGGAAAAGGAATGAGTATAAATTTATTACAACTTTGTTGAAATCACAAAATGCTTCATACCGGTGGGGTAGATTAGAAGGCCTTAGCTTCAGATTTCGAGGAAAACAGATCAAGATAGACACTGTTCAGGAAGCCAAAATATTTATGAGAAGATACGGGAAAGAGCAACGGAGGTACAAGAACGACTGAGAAAGTGAAAGAGAAGGGCAACAATTGGAAGATAGAAGAGAAGAAATTCAAGATATTCAAGATCAGAATAGTGAAGAGGAAGAAGACAGCAAAGGAACAGAATTGAAAAACGAAGAAAGGACAGACAGTGGAGAAGAGAGTTAATTGGAAATAGATTTTAGATCCTCATACAATGAATTTGAAGATTCTCTCCTGGAATATTAAAGGAATTGTATCACCCCAAAAAAGAAAGAAAATTTTTCATTATATCGAAAAAAAGAAACTAGATATAGTTTGTTTGCAAGAAATTTGTGTGCAGGAGGAAAAATTCATTTGATATGTAATAAAAAATTAGGAAAAGAATTTGTTGCAGTCCCAAATGTAAAAAAAAGAGGGGTAGTACTATATATTAAGTCTAGATTTGATCCAAAAGAAGTACTAAAAGATAAAGAAGGTCATTACATAGCGGTTGAAATAATTTGGCAAAATCAAAAATTGTTACTAGTAGGTATTTATGGACCACATAGAAAACAAGAAGATTTTTATATAGAATTGAATAGAAAGATTATGGAGTTAGAACATAATGGCTTAATTTGTCTCGGTGATTGGAATGGGGTGATAAACCCCAAATTAGATAGGAATTCAAAGAAAGGAATTAAAGAGAAGCAAGGGAAACTTTCTGGGGCATTTGATAATATGATGGTAAACTTAGATCTAATAGATATTTGGAGGTATAAATATGGAGATAGCAAAGATTATACATTTTACTCAGAACCTCATGCTTCAGTATCCTGTATAGATATGTTTTTAATTTCTAAATCATTAGTTAATTTGGTGGCAAAACAAGAGATACTTACGTGCATTTTTTCAGATCACAATCCAATTACACTGCAGCTTAAATATCGTTTTAAAGAATCAGTTAATTGGAAAATGAAGGAGAAGTTGTTGCTAGAGGAAATATTTGCTAGCAAAGTTAAGAATTATCTAAAAATGTACTTTGAAGAAAATTTAGAAAAAGGAGTTAAGCTCCCGATAGTATGGGATATGGCGAAGGCTGCAGTGAGAGGGTTGTTTATCCAACAGAATGCAAGAAAAAATGAGGAAAAAAGAGAGAATCTTCAAAAATTGAATGAGGATTTAAAGAAGAAAGAAGAAAAACTGAATGAAGATCCATCAAATGAAAAGATCCTAAAGGAAATTCAAATATTGCGTAAACAACTGGAGGTAATAACGGAATCTGAACTTAACGAGAAAACAATCTATATGAGACAACACCATTTTGAATTTGCAAATAAAGTGGGGAACTGGTTGGCAAGCAGACTGAAAAGAAAAGAAGAGAGAATGATGATAACTAAGCTGAGGAGTGGAGAGACATTTTGTACAGATTTTCAACAGATTAAAAGTATTGCAACAAATTATTTTGCAACATTAAATAAAAAACAGGATTTGTGTGATGAATCGATTGATTCTTATTTAGTTAATCAAGATCTGATAGTACTAACAGTAGAACAACAAGAGAAGTTAAATAAACCAAATATGTTAGCAGAAGTGCTCGAAGCAATTCAGAGAACAAAAAAGGGGAAGGTGCCTGGACCGGATGGTTTTACAATCCAGTTTTATAAAATCTTTCAAAATGAACTTGCTCCTATATTACAATTAGTAAGGAATGAGGCAATAAATGGAGAAATACCGAATACTTGGAAAGAGGCGAACATTACACTTATTCATAAAGCAGGGAAAGATTCGATGGATATTAAAAATTATCATCCAATATCACTTTTAAATTCTGATTATAAGCTTTATACCACAATCTTAGCGAATAGATTAAAAGAAATATTAAGGGAAATAATTTCAGAAGAACAAGCGGGATTTCTTCCTGGGAGGCATATAAAAGATAACATGAGATATATAATTAATATTTTAGAATTTTTTGATAACCACCCCCAGAGAAAATTAATTGCTCTTTTTTTGGATATTGAAAAAGCTTTTGACACGGTAAATTGGAAATTTTTAATTAAAATATGCCAAAAAATGGATTTAGGAGTTAATTTTATTAATTGGTTAAAAACAATTTACTCTTCTCAAAGTGCTCACTTAATTATTAACGGCCAAAAAGCTGAGAAATATAAAATTCAAAGAGGTACACATCAAGGTTGTCCCTTATCCCCTTTGCTATTTTTGTTGGTAATTGAGGTACTGATAAAAAAGATTAAAAGTCATACTAAAATTAAAGGAGTAAAGGGCCAAGATAAAGAATATAAGATTAGGGCATTTGTAGACGATCTTGCTATAACCTTAGAATATGAAGACGGAAGCTTAAATAATTTGAAAAATGTTCTTAATAGTTTTGGGAAACACTCTGGTTTGAAAATTAATAATGATAAAACGATGATTTTGACAAAAAATATGTCAGAGGTAGAGAAAAGAAAGGTGGCACAAAAAACAGGGTATAAATTGGCTTCAAAGATAAAATATCTGGGAATTGAACTTACAAATAAGACCTCCAATTTTTAAAAAAATAATTATATGTAAGTGTGGAAATCAATTGCAAAAGATCTAAAAAATTGGAATAACCTGAAGATATCTTGGACGGGGAGGATTGCAACAGTAAAGATGGTGGTATTACCGAAATTATTATATCTATTTCAATCTATCCCGATTGTCCAAAATGAAAAAGTTATAAAAGAGTGGCAAAAGGAAATTAGCAAATTTGTTTGCGGAGGGAAGAAACCTAGAGTCAAAATGAAGATCTTAGAAGATGTAAAAGAAAGAGGAGGATTGGCATTACCAAATTTAACTTTATATTATCATGCTTGTGCACTAAATTGGATTCAAGATTGGATAAAGTTGGAGAATACAAAATTATTAAAGATTGAGGGAGATGGACTGGGGTCAGGATGGCACTTTTATTTATGGTATAATAAAGGGAGAGACAGCAAAGAATTTAATAGACACTGTCTAAGAAAGGCTTTACTTAAAGTGTGGAGGAAGTACATTATAAGATCGCGTGTGAAAACCCCTATATGGGTATCTCCCCATGAAGCTTTTTATAAGAGAGAAAACATTTTATTTGATAACTGGATTAAATATGAGGATTTGTTGGAAATTAATCAAAAACAAATTAGGATTAAGTCTCAACAAGAATTAAATGACTTGGGGATAAAGTGTCACTGGCTATTGTACAGGCAGTTGAGAGAGAAACTTAAAAATGATATTAAACTTAATGAGTATCAGGTAGAAGGAGAAGAACTAAATGGGGTATTATACTCAGGAAAAGTTAAAGTTATTTCGTCCAAACATGATAATTTTGGGCTGGGAGTTTTTCTGGCCTATCCATGTTTTCACTTAATTGGTATTGCTGTGTATTTTGGAGTCATTTCTGATTTATGGCAATCCTAAGGCAAACCTGTCATGGGGGTTTCTTGGTAAGATTTGTTCACAGGGGCTTTTGCCTTTGCCTTCTTCTGAGGCTGACTTGTTCTAGGTCACCCATTGAATATCCATGGCTGAGTGGGCATTCAAACCTTGGTCTCCAGAGTTGTAGTCCAATGTTCAAACCATTACACCATGCTGGTTTAATTACATGGACATATTTCCTTGTTTTTGTATACATGAGTCAAGTACACATATCAAAGTGACTGAACAGGGTTTTCAAGAATTCAAAGACAAAGTTATCTTAGTCTGGATCAGCATGCAAAGGGCGGTATTTTAAATAAGTGAATACATTTTCATCGTTTAGATCCAATCGTTTTGAGCTAGTTGTTATGCTAATTCCATTTTCCTTTTATAAGGGACCATTGTTTTCATTTCATGTTCTTTTCATAAGCAACAAATATACAGATGGAAGTCTTGTAGGTACAAACATGTTGCAAAACATTCCTAACTTTCACATTAGACCTCAATATCCATATAAGCATTTTGGCTAATGCGCTACCCAAAGTTGTCCGTAAATCTAAGGCCCTTTCCGCACCCTATTTTGTCCCATCATGCTCTGGTGGCTATTCTGGCAGTGGCTCTTCCAGGAAGGGAGTGCTCCCCTCTGCACTGGACTGGCTTCCTGCCGAAGGAAGCATGATGGACACCCCTCTTCCTTCTGCAGCGCAGCATGGCACTTCTGGGGTTTCTGCTGGCCAGGTAAATGCAGGATGGTGGTGTAATTACATGTCATTGATGGGGAAAACCCGTTAAAGATTTAGTCTGCGATTGTGCCACCTGGTGATGGGAGAAGGATGGAAATGCAACTATGTCATGCAGAAGCGTTGTTGCGGTCCCACTCCTCTTCCATCCTGTGCAAGCAGCCTAGGAATTTAGCCTTAATGATTTTAGTCTAGATGCTTTTTGTACTCTACTTTTTGTAGTAATACAGTTCAAAAACAAATGTTCTTCTGAAGAACAAGCTAATTTTCTGCCCTCCTGAGCATTCATAAAATGCAGCAATCAACTTGTAATTATTTTGGTATTGCCATATTTTTCTCTAGTAACCAAATTGTAGTCGTGTTTTTGCAGTATTCCAGCTCCTTAACATATCTCTGTAAACCCTCATCTAATGAATTAGTCTTCAGCAGGTAGCTTGGGACCTTTGGTTGCGCTCTGACTTAAAGTGTATTATCCTGAAAACAGCATTACCACTGTTTAGGTCTACATGTACTCCTCATGCCTGGCTTTGCCATGTAGCAATACACATGCTTCAGGTACTACTGGGATTGTGTATCACAAAGGAAGGAGTTGTTGTGTTTTAAAGTTGCAGTAAGACAATTAAAAACATTAACCTCGGACAGGGAAAGGACAAATGGACTTCACTTCAGGCAACAGAATGTCTTCTTGGATCAACACAATGTCTTACTCCTAAGAAGTTTAATATTTGATATTGTGTTGCCCTTTCTATTATAAAGTTCACAGTGGAGCTTTATAGAAGCAGAAAGTAAAGAAATCAGAGCCTCCTGTTTGAAACTGGAGTCCTGTTTGGAATATTTTAGAGTGTCTATTCCCACTTAATAATGTGTATTGTCTGTGATACCTATTGAACTATTCCAGTTCCATTTAATGGACAGGGATATTTTTAGACCATTTATTATTAACACTGATTCTCCTCTTACATTAGCAACAACCTTTGTTAACAAGGGAGGACTTTTTAGTATATATTTTAAAGTAACAGAGCTTGCTTTTAAAAAACAAACAAAACAAACAAACAAAAATAGTCTCTGTGGGATTTCTAAAACAAGTAAGCACAACATCTATCTCTGTGAATAAAGTCTTCAGGGATCTTTTAAACAACTATTTAAAAGGCAATAGCTTAAGATCTAAGGAACTACCAGTTTTGAAGGTGGAGAAATGTAGAAATAAAATCTCTGGTAAAAAGGGATGGCTTTAAAAAGGAGCTTCTCTAGTGTATAACATGCTTGTAACAAATCTGAATTACAAATAATTTGATGGAGTAACTCTTATCCCCCACATGATTTCCCCACCTGATTTTCATGGGGTTTTCTTAGGCAAGGAATACTCTGAAGTAGTTTTGCCATCTTTTGCTACAATTGTGATTTATCCTGCTGGTGTGATAAGGTCTTATGTCACGGGTGGGCAATTCTTGTGGATTCAGGCCCAGGACCTTCTGAGGGCTGCATAGCTTGCTGAATACAACAAAAAGCTAAACATAAGACAATGAGGGGAAAAAAACTGGAAGAAGTTGGAAGTCTAGTTTGTTTTTTGAAAAAAAGAAAACCCATGCATCACGTGTGAAGCAATGCAATTCCCTCACTACTTATTTGAAATTCACTTTTACATTTTTTTTGTGTAGAAAATGGTGGTCCATGGAGCCCAAAGGTATAAAGATGACAAAAATAGCTGCAGTTTAAACTTTCTTCTGAAATTAATTTGAAGCTATAGCTGGAAGTACTTAATAATGGCACAGGATGCAGGTCATAAGTGTAAAAGATCCTTGACAGTGAAGGTACAGTATAATGTGACTGATTGTTTCAAGCAACTGCTAAAGCCTCTCTGGAAGAGAGTACTATTTTCCCACCCCTGTTGTATAGTTTAAAAACACTGCCCTGTGTAAAGTGTTACTTTGTTGAAAAAAGAAAACCTCAAGCAGAAAGTTGTGTAAACATGACAACTCTTTCACTTTTTAGAGATAATTATAACATCTTCATTTTAATATTTTTTTTCCTGGACTTCTCTTTACACGACCATTTCTATCATTACTGTTTATAGACTTGGGATAGCTCCCATGTTGTTTGGAAGACATGTCAACACCAGGCAAATATATATTCTACATCTGACTATTGTGAACTGGCATATGATTTGACTATAACACTGAGAATTAAGTGTGGGAATCAAATGGAGGGAGACAAATTTCATATATGTTATAAAAATTGCTTTCATTTTTCATGAAAATGTTCATACTTTTTTGTGGTGCATGTTTGGTAGCCCTTTTAGAATACCGACTTAAATATTGTTATTAGTCCCAATGACAGTAGACCCACCTAAATAGTGGGAACTTATTAAGTCAACACTTACCTAAGTTCCATTGATTTAATATCTCTAATCGGGACTAAAAATCCATTTAGGTTGGGTAAGCAGCTGTGATCCTCCAGATATTTTTGGCCTGCAACTCCCATAATGCCTTAGAGCTTAGTAGATTATGCTGTGCTTATGGTAGGTAGGACTGATGTAGGCCAAAAATCGTTGGGAGAGCCACGGTTGCCCACCATGTTTTTGACCATGGAGATCTTCATTTCATAGTACATTCTCCAAATCTTTCCCTAAATGTTGGTGTAGCATTCTGTGCATGATGTTGGCCTGTATGATGCCCTGAATCATGGACAGATCATCTGTTATCACACAGTATCAGTGTATGATATAGCTTCACTGTAGAAAATAGTCTTTCATACAGAAATGACTGTCAAAAATAGTGTCAAAAGCAATGGTTCTTGGTCATTTGCTCTATTTCTGATTTAAATTAATCCATACTTACTTGAATAGGATCCAGAATTAAGCTGAAATCAATGGGTCTGAAAATTTGTCATGACTAAGCTAAGTGTTATTGGTTTCACTAGCTGTAAACATATGCATCTGGATTCAATCCACTTTGATTTCAGAAAATGGTGTGGGGAGGACTCGTGGACAGATATTTACATTTTAAAGAGGTTTCCATCAAAAAACTGGTGAATTAAGAGAGATGTCAACTTAGCATGTAATGCAAATGATACTGAGAAAATAGCATCAGACAAGGGCCAGCATCTTGAGTGCCTTTAGCCCAACAGTACAACAGCATCTCACATAGATCATGCACTGGCAGCACAGCAGGTATTCATATTGCTTTTATGGGAAGAGGGGAATCAGTTATTTGCATTTTCTTTCTATTGTGTTGGTTACTGGTCTAATATTAGCAAATTTTCTGGCTCCTCATAATCTACTTTAGTATATCAAAGAATGTGATAACATCTTCCGTGTTTGTCCCAGTAGAGATTTCTAGGTAGAAAATAATATATTAAAAAGAAAGGGACTCAATACAATCCCATGCTACATTCTCATTGTTCTCTTTTCAGTGTGAAATATAGACCCCTTTTTTTGGCCTTAGCCTCTGTTGCTTGTCAACTTGGAGATCTCAACTGTCCCTCTACAAATTATAAAGTGCTGAAAAAGGATACAACAGTTCAGCTTCTGCCATTCTGCTATGGAAATACCTGTCCATTCTCTTTGCTGATTTGTGGTTGATTTCTGCTGCAGAAAGGGGAGAAAAGTACATGAAGAAATGGAGTGGAAGGGGCAGCTGCTTTAGAAGAGTCTAGCTGTCCAAGTTGACAGGTACTTTCTGTTGTCTATTTTCCGTCTTACTCATCTAAGGAAAACACAATCATCTGAGTTAGTTCATAGGTTAACAGTAGTAGCCGTGTTAGTCTATTGGAGAAAAAACTAGTAGGAAATCTTATGAAATTTAAGAGATGAAGAAGCTTTATTTGTCACAAAATATTAATGGACTTTTGTGGATAGTCTCTCATGAAGTGGAAGGTTCAGTCCAAGGAAGTTTAAGCCAAATAAAACTTGCAAGTCTTGAAGGTGTCACAAGACTCTAAATTAGGTGCATTTAAGATTGTATAGGTCCTCTGCTGTTGTCAAAAGCTGTGTTGAGTGTCAAGAACTCATCTACTTGTTCTCCAAACCTGTGCCACCAAAATGCCTTGCATGACTCAGCTGCAGCATCTGGAAATTATAGTACTAGCAGATAGTCTAGTTGTGCTGTTCGCAGGTGGCTACACCCAGAAAAGCCTGGACGGTGTCCCACCCAATATGTGTGATGTGACTTCTAACTCTCTAACAGTTTTGTGCTTTCCCATGTGCAGGGCAGTATGCAGGTTGGATAGTTTAGCTGAAACGTGTAGAGAAGACCAAAATAGTCAGCAGAGCCTGGGAAAATCAAATCCAGCAAGCACAAGCTTAGACGGCCTTAGATGGACGTTGAACGATTTCCTCAGAGTTCAAAATAGTTGTGTGGAACTTCAACATCAATGCTTACACATTTGTAATGCACTGTGTTTATTTATATATTAGACTATTCTGTTCTTACTGATAGTGGCTTGCATTGCAGGAGGATAATGTGAAAAAAGGTCAAACTCCGCAGATGAAACAGAGTTTAAAAACAACAACAACTCTGGCTGGCATCCTGTTGGTTAGTCCTAATTAGATTTACTCAGGTAATTGTTGAATACTGAGTCAACATGTAGGTAAATCCCATTAATTCAATGGGGCTACCTCTTCAGGATTAATAACAGGATTTAGGCCCCTGTGTTTTCTCTTGCCCCAAATAATTTCTGAAATGCACAGGGACATTAATGACTTTATGACATCTGGAACTTCCTATGGGAAATTAAATAATCTTGACAGTGGTTTGGCACTTTGCTTTGTAGTCTTTGCCATTTCCATAAGTATCATCAAGTCCTAGAAGCAGTTTGAGAGGCTTTTAAAATATTGGTAACAAATTATGTTAGTAACCTTCCATTTTTAGTACAGTAAAGGGATAATGTACCACAGTGAGTCACAGAAAAATGTTATACTAAAGACTTTTTAAAATTCATGGTTGAATGCTATAAAGTTTTCTTGGGATTTTACTTTAATTTATCACTATGCTTTGTTCTTGTTCTGTGGAAGCTTAAATATACACAATTTTTCAAATTTTTTGTGTGATGCCAACATTTTTCTGCTGCTGTTCTTTCTGCAAATGGGTACAAGCAACCAACAAGACAAAGCACAACCAAGTCAGCATCTCTGCTTTGGCTTCCATCATCTATCAATGATTCTCTTACATCTGGGCTGGGGAGGGCAAAGTGCAGTGCTCCAGATGCTGTTGGACTGCATCTCTCAGCATTCCTTACAATTGGCTATACTGGGTAGGCCTAATGGGAGTTGCAATCTGACAACATCTGGAGGATATTCTTCAACGTCCATCTAAGGCTGTTTAAGCTTGGGCTTGCTGGATTTGATTTTCCCAGTCTCTGCTGACTATTTTGGTCTTCTCTACACGTTTCAGCTAAACTATCCAATCTGCATACTGCCCAGTCCTCATTTAGGTGATTCTACTGATTCTCTGGCATCAGTTCTTTGTTCCTAAAATGTATTCGTTTAATAGCATTTCCTACTAGACTACTGATCCAACATAATGTAGTGGTTTGAGTAAAGGAGGGCAACCAAAATGGTAGAAGGCCTAGAAATCTTGCCTATGAAAAGTGGCTTAGGGAGCTGGCTATGGCCCTTTTCACATGGCATTTGCCATACTAAAGGGCCTCTGGAGCATCATGCGATTGCAAGGAGCGTTTCAGATGATGTCCTCGCAATTGTACGACGCTGCCGGGGCTGGCAGGCACTGATCGTGCACAATTTCATTTTTGGCTTGTAGCCAAAAATGGTGCGCGATCGTGCATCGCCTTGGGGCCCCACACGCACTTACCTTGCATGCGGAGCTCTGGAGCCGCGGCCCTCATGCTTCCTCCACCTGGGAAAATACCCCGCTGTGCTGCGGAAGGAAGAGGCGGAGCCCTCATGTTGCCTGCCAGCCGGCTGGCAGCTCTTGCAGAGCCGAAGCAGCGGGGATGCGAGAGCCTCTCGCAAGAGGCTGCTTGCATGACCCTTGCACCCCGGTGCTGGACAAAGGTAAGGTGCGGAAAGGGCCTGTGTTTAGCCTGGAGAAGAGAAAGTTAAGAGATGACATGATAGTTATCTTTACATTTTTGAAGGGATGTCATTTGGAGGATGGAGCAAGCCTGGTTTCTGCTGCTCCAGGGACTAGGACACAGAGCAGTTGCTTCAAACTTCAGAAAAAGAGATTCCATCTAAACACTAGGAAGAACTTCCTGATGATAAGAACAATTTGTCAATGGAATATGCTGTTGTGGAGAGTGGTGTAGTCTCCTTCTTTGGAGGATTTTAAATAGAAACTGGACAACCATCTGTTGGGAATGCTTTGATTATATATTCCTGCATGGCAGGGGATTGACTTCAATGGCTCTTGTGGTCTCTTCCAGCTCTACGATTCTATGAGAAGACAGAAGGCTATCTTGAATTACAGTGGCCCAATGACTTTCACTAGGGTTTGGGGCACAGAACCCTCAGGAAGGTAAAACAAAACAAAAACGAGTAAATTCCCACCTGGTCAAGTGAGCACTCCTCCTCCCATTTCCTTCCGGGGCTCCCTCCTCCAGTTCTCTAGCCTTTTGCCCGTGCACGTGTGCCTCCCTTCCACATGTCTGGGGAAAAGGCAAGCAAATAGGAGGGCAGCCTCACATGCACAGAATATAGGCACATGTCTCACCCCCATTCTCCCCCTCCCATTCTCTTGCCTTTTCCCCAGGTGCACATGTCTGCCTTCCATATGCCTGGGCAAAAGGCAAGGGAATAGGAGGGTGAGAATGGGGGAGAGAGAAGTGGGCACCTCATGAATAATCAAATTTGCAAAGGTCAAACCTACAAATATGGAGGCAGGGACTGTATTTCAAAATTGTCTCGATTACTTATAACTAGGACTGCACTGAATGGTTTCTTATTTCAGTGTCTGAGCTAATAGTATTACTACCTTTAAGGGAATGGATGATTATATTTTTTTTCTTGATAAAACCCTAGGTGGTTCACATCTGCTGATGCTTTTTAATCAGCAATACTAGGCCATTTCCTCACGAGTCTGTTATAGCGTGATGATTCCACTTTCAACTTCCTATGGTATACTAGGGTTTGCAGTTTCAGGACGGGCTGGCTGGCCCCTCCCAAAACTGCAAACCCCAGGATTCCATACGAGGTTGAAAGTGTAATTATCACGCTATAACAAACTTGTGCAGAAATGGCTCTACTCTAGAGTGTGAGAGGCGCCGCTCCCTAAACCTGCCAAAAATAGCACAAATATTTGTGCACTTTTCGATTCCCCAAAAGTCTTCCTAAAAGTATCCTTTTGGAGTCTGTTCTACTTGTAAACATTTTGTGATACTGAACTGGATTTTGAAATATTTGCAACAATCTCTTTGTGATCATCCAAGTTCAGTTTTGAACTAATGTACAATACAAAGCTCCTGAATATTTTAGCTCTTATCTTTTAAGACAGTATATAACAAATGTTTCTACTAGATGGCAGAGATGCATCTCTACGAGGGAAAAAGGGCTATTCTTGCCAAATTGCTATGTGGTTTTATTTTTGGAAAGCTACCCATTTGAGGCTTGCACTGAATCCACTTGAGTTAATTTAATGCACAGCTTTATCCAAATTTCATCTCCCTGCTGGGAGTGGAAGTCATTTATGTCCATCAGTTTTGTTTTCTAAATTGATGTGAAACAAATTCTCAATGTGTGGGGATCAGCAACATAAACTAGCCAAGCAAAGACATATTAAAACATGTATTTAATTTATAATTTTGCAGTATAGTTTTGTGGGAATGTGTGCCAAATGTTTTAATAATTTAATCACCCTTTTTAAGAAGAGCTTAGAGAGCAAATTTGAGCCATGATTAAAAAGCTAATTCTCAGCAAAGGAAGAGCTCCTCACCAAATTATCCTCCCCGATAAGCACTTTTAACTTATCATTGCTTTCTTCAGATGGAATGCATTTAACTCCTGCTAAGGAAATAATTCGGAATCAAAAAGTTCCCACTAACAATTAACTCATTATAGTTAGTATCATGCTGACATTTTCGTGGCATTTTCCCCTTCTCTTCAATCAGTGGGTAAGTATATATACAAACAAATTGCAATTCTTAAACAATATTCCAATAGCCTGATTAATACCATTAATAAATTGTATAAATTTACTAACAACCTTATAAGCAAAGGATTTAAAGGACAGTATAACCCGCTTGAACTGTTGCTAATTCAGCTGAAAAAAAAAACCTTTTGCAGACGTGTGGTTAACACTTGCACCAGGATGTAGTCTCTACAATACTGTGAAAAAAACAAGGCTACGTGGAATAATTGGTTGGTTTAATTTGAGAGTATGTGTAGGATTTGGAAAAGTCAATTTTTTACTACAGTTAACAGAATCCCCCCAGCCAGTCTGTCTAACTGGTAGAGTTTAATTGAAAGGCAACTTTTCCAAACTCAGAGTGTATCTCTTGTAGGGTGTATATAAAAGTTTCTCTGTATTGCCAGTTTAATTAACAGTGCTGATTTTCCAAAACGTCATTGACACAAATAGCCATGACTCCACCTCAGTATGTTCTTTCCAGGATATCAAAGTCTCCATATATTGACCATCTTTTCAGTATATTTTGCAGTCTTTTTATACAGACACCTTCTCAACCTACCTCCTATCTGTTGCCATATATGACATCACACTGCAAATTAGATTGAAAATGAAGGAGCATTGGTGCTGCAGAGCTAGAGTTGTACAATGGTATATAGGACCATAGTACCTATTCTTTTAAAAGTCTAGTTAATTTCCAATTATCTAATATATAAAAGCCAAAGTTTCTGAGTTTGTCTGTGTCAGTCAAAGACCTGACCTATATGATTGGCTGTGTGAGACGAAGACCTCATATGATTGGCTGCCTGAGAAGATTCTATGGAAACCATGGGGTTTGCAGTTTAGGGAGAGGTCTTTAGAATTCTTAGCCGGAAAGCTCTTGAGCCTGGCCAGTTGCTGTAGAGACAAAGCCTAGCAGCAAGGACGAGGGCAGTGTATTCCCTCAGGAAACCAACCTCTGTATGTTAATAACTCTGAATACAGATTGGATTGGGGAATATGGGGAAAAGTTACAGGCACTGGACAAGACAGTTTGGGGAATTAGAGACACAGGATATAAAATCTTTCTAACAAATATTACCTATGTGAAAATAAAATCCCGGGCAACACTGGGTATCTACGTTAGTACATATATATATTTGTAAATGAAATAGTATTTTATTAATGAGATAGGTGGACTCTTTTCCTGTTTGCAGCTGTGCAATTCTACTTCTGTGTTTATCCTTTGGTACCATTCTGTGATCAAGGAGAAGGATGACTTGCCAAAGATACAAGAGTCTGTAGGGTGCTTTTGTGAATCTAATGCCTCGTCTAGTGGCCTATGTGAATGAACAGAGATATTTATGTCCATATAGACTCTGAGTAAAAAATCATGTCCTCCTGAATAAACGTAGAAACTGAAGTGTTTTCATATATAATAGAAGGAAGCATGAACATTAATTGATTTTTTTTCAACCATTGTGGCACCTGGGCATAGGAAGCCAGGTGAATAGCAAGTGTGCATTGCAATGACCCCTCCCACCATCTACTAGCTTTTATCTATAGCTGATAAATTATATCTCCATTTGACCCTGCAAAGATTGTAGATACAGTTTTAAGTAGACATGTATGATCTCCCCAGCTTGTCCATCTTTACAGCTATAGAATAAATTCCAGAGGAGAGTTCCTTGGAAACTAAGTGCTGTTGATTATAATTAGTACAAACTATTTTCTTTGGGCTAAGGATCTCTCCTGAACCTTTCCTGTGTCTAATCATATGCACAGGCCATCTGGTGAGGTTAGGATTAACATTCACTGAACTGATGCCCAGGTTGCCTTCCATGTGATAACCTGAGCACATGTCTTTGTGTATATGTGTGTGTGTGTGTGTGCGCGCGCGCTGATTTTTTGTACTACTGCTTCTTATGCACAAGAAATAGATAGCTTAAGCACATAGAGAAGATTCACAATATCTCCACAGTGTCTGACTGTTGTACTATTGGTCATATTGTCAGATCATCATCTTCCCTAGATCCCATTTAGTTCCTGGACCTAATTCAAGGTGTTTGATTGATCATCTTCAGTCTCTTGTGCCTTTTGATCAGAGTATTTGAGGAAGCACTTATCTCCACGTGGATTTACATGGACCTTGAGATCTTCAGAGGCCCTCGTCTGAGTGCCTGGGTCAAGTGATATCAATAGCATAATTATGGGATCAGGAAAATCTTAATTATGCTGTAGAATCCGCTCCACTGAATGACTTGCTTGACACCCGCTGTGTTTTCATTTTCACAGTAGGTGAAAGCCTTTGAAAATATTCAATTGTATATTAATTATAGTGACATATGGTGGCACTGTTCTTTGATCAACTCGCAAATACCATTAAAATATAATCTCAAACTTGACAACAGCAGCTACAGTCTCATTAGAGACAGAAACATTTTCAAGTAAAGAGAAAAATAAAATGAAGAGCAACTAAGAATATACAGCACAGGAAAGCGACTTTTTGGTCCTTCAGATATTTGGCCTACAATTCTCACCTGCTCCAAGCAGGATGGCCAATGGGAGATATTTGTGGGAGTTGTACTCTCATACAAATGGGTCTTCTGCCTGCATAGAGCCACCACTCGAATGCTCTAGAGCATAGTAGCCTGGGCAATAACTTTGTCCTATCTTCTTCACTGCATGTGTGCCTCCTTGCCAAAGCTACTCTCTCCTCAGTTTCCACCATCCACTGCAAGATCAACATCACTCAAACAGTTCTCCACCTTTTTCTTCAAACATTGAATAACCTTCTTTTTTCCTACTCTTTCTTACTCCTTTGTCATGATTCTTCTTCTTATATCCATTTTTACTCTTCCCTCGCCTAAAAAAAATAAAAAGTCCATTTTCTTCTGAGTTTTGAGTCTTTCCTTTTCTCCTTTTGTGGCCTCAAAGGCTTTCTTTAAGCAATAGATAAGCAATTCTTTTCCATCCCAAGATACAGCACAGACATTGTGGATCAGAACATTAAACCAGCCAATTAATGCTTCTCCTACCACTTATGTATGTACCACCACTGTGAGGTGACTCATCCATTCAGACTACTAAGTCTGCTGGAAAAGGAGGAGCATCAAGACAAACCTTTGTGAAGCAGAAGCACTGAACGAGGGAATTAAATTGCACTAAAAATGGTCACGAGAGTATGTGAATTGGGGTTGAGGACATGGAAGTGGATAAGAATAGCGCATTTATGTTGAAGAGAGGGTACAAAAGAACACTTGTTTCGTATTTTCAAGCTTGATTTTTCTTTTAAAAAGGCTTTCAGTTGAAAACAGCAAGCATAAGGGGATTTAAATGAAGGTAGTGATCATTTTAAAATATGAGGAGTACAGTATTTTTTTAAATTTAATTTTTATTAGATAAATATTCAAATATATAAAATAACAAAACAAAAAAGAAAAAAAATGTAGGAAAAACCACCAAAGCTAAGTATATATATATATATATATATATATATATATAAAATATAAAGAATGGTTCCACTCATATATCTGATAACTAGAATACACTTAAACATAGCAATCAGCAGTATGATATAACTAAATGAGAAGATTTAACAATCTATTTGCCTGTATATATAAATATTTATAAGTGTAGTTGAGATGTGGTTAGTTCAGCATATTACCCTTGTTTTCATGTTCTTATCTACTTCCATACGTCTCCATAGTTCAGTTTATAATCGACACTTATTTCTTTCCTCACTTTCCTAACCTATATAAAATATTATTGTCATATACTATGTTATAGTAACGGTGGTGTATATGATGTCTGCCTTATTAAATGATTGATTTTCTTTCTGATTTTCTTACAATTTATGTTTCAATCTATATTTCATTTCTTCTACAAAAAATAAAGCTGTATATTATCTAAAGAGTGATCTTGACCTTTAATCATAATGTAAACTACAACACTTCTGTTTTCTTATTATTGTTTATACAGTTATCAATTATACTCCAACTGTCCTCTCTTTTGTTTAACAATTTCCCTTTTAACATCTGAATCATTCTGTCTAGATATTTAAATTCTATAAGCTTTATCAGCCAATCTTCTATCTGTGGGATTTGTTCATTTTTTCATAATTTAGCATGTGTAATTCTAGCCACGGTGGTCATGTACGTAATTATTCTCCCATTTTTCAGTTTTACTGATCTATCCAATCTGTGAAGCATGTTTAGAAGGAAAAACTCAGGTATCATTGGAATGTTCATATGCAATATTTCAGAAGAGGGGTACACTATTTTTAAAGTGTGGACTGTTCCTGAACTTGTGTCTCCCAATGGCACTGTTAAAAAATCTGAATGATTTTGCCATGAAGTTGCAATTTGGGTAGCTCTGTAGCCTCCTGAAATTTTGGGTAGTTTTTAATTTGAAAAAATTAGGTAACATGGATGGATGGATGGAAGACCAAGATTTTCTGTCTGACTGCCTTTGAACTTCTTATATCTGATCAACCATCATTCCCTAGGTTTTGAATGACATCAGTTCTACACAGATTTGACTGGATTAGGATGAGTATGTGGAATGATTTGTAATTTCACTGGGATTTATCTTTTTTTGTGATGCATAGCAGTTCTTTCATGTGCGACTTAGATCCAGGAGCTGGAGGTTTCCCTCTCTTTGGTAAGCTCATACTGTTGTTATCACCGTGAACTGGCCTGGCTTTGGTAGACATTAGATATCATTTTGATATCACAATTTGGTCTTATTTTGTCACCCTCAGCCAAGTGTTTGTGAGGCCCCCGAACAAGCACCGAGCTAGGCATGGCTATTAAATGCTGAATCATACTTGTTTACGCCAAGGCAAGCCAGAAACTGCCAGATCTGCTTTAGGAGACCTCCCGAAACGAACACCTTCATTAAAGTATGCACGCTGACACAAAGAGCTCCCTGCCCCGAGCAGGCACCCTGGCGAGCTGGACACTCCAACGCCCAGGCAAGCTGCATCTGCATACTGGTCATTCCTTTGTGAATTCAAACTTAACTCAATCATGTTAAATTCTGACCTTTCAGAGACATTGTCTCGCGCCCATTGTTTTCTCCCAAGCACAGACTAGCCCACGGTCATATTTTCCCCAATAAAAACCTCAAGCTCCGAGAGCTTCCTCAGATCGCTCCAGTCTTCCATCCAGCCTTGCTGCCGCTCTGTCGAGCGAACTCCCCTTGGCCACCATGCTGAGTTTCTTCACTAACATTTTCGGCTTCTTCAGGACTACAAGAAAGGTGTCGTATCACCCATTCCCCCTGAAAACTCTCGTTTCCTATTTCTTAGTTAGCTGTGTGCATGTGTTGTCTTATTTTCTGCTTGTCTGTTAATAAAGCTACCAATTTTGCTATTTGAAAACTTGTCTGACTGCTCTACTGACCTGACCCCGTAGACATTGGGTTAAAAGATCTTCACAAAGTTACCTTGCCTCTCGTTAGCTTAAGGTGCTCCAGTTAATTTCCCCATCTTTTGCTGTTGTTGTTTGGTTATTTGGGCGCCCCTTCCAGGACCCCCAGTTCACAGGGTAACACTGTCAAACTATTGCAATATTTGTGACTCAGTGAACTGATCTGTAGCTTCATATTATCCAAACACAAACTTTTCTTACTCACTTTGAAAAAGGCACCTTTCTCTTTCTCTCTCAAAACCTTTTAAAACAACAGAGGCTTTATGCCCTTTTGCAACAAAGACCATCCTCTGTTTGTGATCAAATAGACTCTTAAGTGGATTAGAGTGTAAGAGATAGATCTCAGATCAGTAAGTTTAACAAGTGTGACTGCCTAATTCAGAAAGGTGCCTTTATTACTGAATGAATGTTGATCAAGTCTCACAAGAGAGATTAGGGAATGCGGTCTGCATGTGATATTGCTTTCCTATTCTATGCCTGTTCCTTCGATTGCAAGTCATCCATGATGGAAATCAATGGACTTTGTTTTCTGATTGCTTTTCTGACTGTTCCCAGGAACTGCTTTTTATTTTTTCTCAGTAGGGCATTTAACAATTGAAACACTTCTGCTCACACAGCTTGTTTATATATTATGTGCTGAACCATTCATTTGCTAGCTTAATTTCAGTGCCAATTTTTGGCTTGGCAGTTGTGGAACCTTCTCTTTTCACACCACAGAAAACAAGTGCTTTTCAGCCTCTCTAGCAACCTTGTTGTTTGAATGATCCTGTTGAACAGAAGAGATCTGGAATAAGATTGGCAAAGAGTTCCTTGGCAATGGTGTCTATTTCTATGGTGATACTGTATGTTGGAATTAATAAATAGCTTACAATGCTTCTTCAACGAAAGAAGAACCTGTTTATGTTTACTCCATTAGGGAATCAAAAACTAAAGTGCAGATGGGAGACCTGTATTTTTCCACTGTTTTATTGTTCACCCACTGTAACTTTTCTTGTTATCTTACTCATCTGCTTCCAAATGCATTTCAGAGAAATTAAAAAAACAAATAAACCTCAAAGCAAATCAATCAATCATACAAAAACGTCTTAAAGAAAATAAAATTCAGTTCAGTTCTGTAGTGGTGGTACCAAAACCTCATATATCTACTGAAAGTACTATTACCAGAGGAGACACAGAAGAACTGAATGAGTGATACAGTGCAAATAACTACCAAACTGTATAAATTTTATGGACAAAAATATCACCCAGAGATTTCATTACACACAAATGTTGAGCAGTTGATACAAACATTTTAAAATAGGCCTCATGTTTCATGGAACTTGCAGCTTCCCATGCAATTTAGAACCTTGGAAGTCTGGATTTCTAAATCATGTAGGAAAACTTTATGTGTAGAACAACCTCTCTGCTGCTAACAGTTTCCTTCGAAATTGTGGAGGACAATGGAAACATTGACAGTAAGAAATTTGTCCCACCCTGCCTTATCCTATTCAGTCATGGTGGAGGGACTAACATTCCAGAACTGGGCTCCAGTGTCAATCCAATGTGTTCATTCTAGGCAGTAGAAAGTTGGCTGTCTAGACTGTAGAGAGTATGTTAATTGATATAAAGCAAAAGCAACAACAAACACCCCCACCCCATGAGCTTCTACCATTTTTACCCATCTCCCAGAGAAGCAAGCATTCTGCTTTTAAAGACTTTTCCACACAATTGCTTCAGGTGCAATATATGAGCAACTGTTAACAATTTCATTATTGCTAGTTTACTATTTTTATTAAATGTATTTCAGAGAGCCAGTGTAATGTAATAGTCTGAGCGATAGACTACGACCCCAGACACCAGGGTTCAACTTCCAACTTGATCCTGGAAACCCACTGGATGACCTTGAGTGCATCACACACTTTCAAACCCAGAAAATCTCATTATAGGTTCACCTTAGGTTTGCTGTAAGTCAGAAATGACTCAAAGGCACGCCACAACAATTTTAATTGTGGTTATCATCAATGATATTTTTCATTGCTTTTAGTGTATTTTGCAAGGTATTTTAAATATATTAAACACTTTTCCATAAGTGAGTTACAAATCCATACAACAACAACAAAGTTTCAGGCTCAGATGTCTTCCCTCACTTTTTGGCCTCATATGCATAGAGTGAGGCATACATGCATATGGCCCTAAGTGAATTCTGTCCTGAATGTTATTACTAAACAAAAGAAGGTGGATTCTCCTCCACAACACAGAATATATAACAGTATTGTTAGAATTAAATCCTTTTCTTTATGGCTGTTGAGACTGTATGCTTTGAGATAAAGGACTAGGTTATCTGTGTGAGGAGCAGAGCGATATTACAAAAGGGCATGAAAAAAATGCTTGAGCCCTATGGTCACGTACCACAAGCCTTTTCTGAATATTGGCTATGGCATCATGAATGGTCAGCAACAGAATTCCTTTGTTGCCCCTATATTCAAATGGCAAATAACAATAAAGCTATCACTCTTCATTCCTCCATAAGTTTGTCTCATTTTTATGAAGAGCATTATTTTTTTGTGTGTGTGTGTGTTTTCAGTGTTCTGCTTCTTAAGTCAACCACACTGCTATGGCTCAGTCATTAGAACAAGAAAGGAAAGACACACTTGGCCTTTCTAGAAAGGGGAGCAAATTATCAGCATGGCTACACCATCTCCAAATTAAGTCTGTGTCCCCCAGAGCAAGGCAGCCCTGCCCTCCCACTTGATGGACTGGACAGGGTCCCATTGATGCTGAGAGCACTGAAGTCTGTGCACACTCTTTAGTGTCACAATGAATCAATAAAAACCAAACACCATCATTTCACCAGTGGCACACACTTCATCCAATTCTGTGCAAAATCTTTATTGAAACAGTGATCACACTACACAATAGAGGTTGGCAACAAGTGCCCCCCCCCATCACTCAGTCCATCTCCATCAGTTGTTGTCCCTGTGCCGACAACTGTTTGGAGGAATTTAAAAGGATGCAGAAAGAGACGGGACATACAGAAGAAAAAAAAATCTTCCCTCTTCCTTTTCTTGACTCTCTGATCTGGGCAGTCACTCCAAGAGGGAAGACAGGAAAAGATCAGAATTCCCTTTGATGGTTTCTGATTTAGGGTTTATCAGCATTGGTTTTCATATCAATATCCCAAGGAATAGTAGTTTTCTCTTTGTCTTTCACTTTCAAACACTTGCTATATTTGTAATGTTGCTTTCTGTTTACACTTGTAAATAAGTCGACCTTTAATTAGTCTACATCTGTTTGCAGGGGGAAAAAATACTGATCCCCCCCCCACAGCCAAACCAATTTGCTCAGTATTTTATATGAATGAAATAAAATTTTATAAGAAAGAGGCACGGATAAAGCTGCTATCAAGGATATTAATCCTTTTAACAATCTACAGTGGATAGGTTGGATAGTAATTGCATCTTAGATTGAAACATTTACCAGGAATCAAATCATAAAAAGAATGGAGGGCCTAGAAGGAAGATACTGTGATGTACCAGCATCAGCAAGATTTTCTATAACATCTGGTCCATGCTGGACCAGAAAACTATTGCAAAAGGAAGTATTCTTGTGCATGCCCTTCCTCTTTCTCCATTCTTGTCTGTTTGAACTCGAAAACAGTTTGGAAGATGAAAAAAGGGGAGGGAGGGAGGAACGGGAGGAGGGAGGGAGGGAAGAGGAGGGTGAAAAGAGAACAGGGTGCTCTGTTTCCACTGGGAAATTATTCAAGAGAGGAGCATATGAATGATAGAAGGAAGTTGTCTCCACATGCACACTTGCATATTCCTTTCCCTCCAACCCTGTACAGTACACAGAGTGCATTCTTGGGGAATGGCTAGATTTCCCAATAGGCCACTAATAAGGGTGCAGCTAAGACCCCTTAGCTCCATACATGGTTGCCAACCATGGCTATACAAAAGCTGAATCATCAGTTTTATTTTTCCAGCTACTTTAGGATAATCTGTAGCTTATGTCTGTGAACTACATAATCTTCACATGTGCAGTTCTTAAAATTAGGACACAGAAATAACACTTTTGTGTAGCACAATATTCATGTCTGTTACATTAGTCTTTAAAACGATGACATTGGCTTTAGTGCAAGCAGCTTCGTTGCAGAAAGTCTACATTCTATGAACCTATGTTAGCAGCTTATAAACATCACCTAGAGGACAGCATAGTAATTATTGGCAGCTTTCTAAGTTCAGGCCCTAATAGTTAATACTTTTTCACATTTATTACATTTGCTTGAGATATAGTTGCTGTGCTGCCATAGATTAGGAAATCCCAGTGGAATACCGCAGTCCGAACAATGTGAATAACTAGCTAGAATGACAAAGCCATGAATTCTCCTGCTATACTGGACCCACAGTTAACACTTCCAGGCAGATACAGATATCTTAAAATGTAGCTGCTATACGATATGCACAACATATACTTACATCAAGAGGGCAAATACCTTGAAGGAGTGATGACAAACCACAACAAAAGGCAAGCCACAATATCACACTGTAGAACAGCCTTCCCCATCACAGTCCTCTAGATGTCACTAAACTGCACCTCCCAGCATTCTTCAACATTGGTTATGCTGGCTCGGGCTTCTAGGAATTGCAGTTCTACAACATCTGTAGCCCTGCATAATTCACACCCCTGCTGTATCTTGCACCCTCCAGATGTATTTGACTACAGGACATGCTAGCGGGGAACAAGGGTAGCTGTAGTCCCACACATCTGGAAGAAGGCACTGGTCCAGTGATGTAGGTGTAAAAATGGATAAGACCCTTCAAGAAATTATTTCTGTTTCAAGGTGAGCTAACAAAAGAACATTCGGCATAAGTTGTAAATCCTTTAGCACCTGAGATTTCACAAAATTAAAAACTTCGCTAATCCACTTAATTGCTTGTCCGGTTGTTTCCACCACAACAGACAAAAACAAGCACCATGAACAGGCACAGTGCTTCGTTGGCTCTTAGTCCCACAGTTTGAGAGCCAATGAAGCACATGCACATGTAGGAAAAAGCAATGCTCACACACTTGGGAGCTTTTCCTGTGGTGAAATACTGCCAAAGAAACAGCCTGCCATTTAGCTTCAATATTTGTTCCTTTGAGTTTTCTAAATACTTCGGCTTTAATTGTTGCAATCTGAAATTCTCAGAACTTTGTCCACTTCATTGCAGTTTAGCCCTTCTGTTTAGAATGTTTTTTTCTATACTCCTTTTCTACCACCAGCCAAGGAAATCATTTCATGCATCGAATGAAATGTTTCCTAGTCCACCAAAGCTTACATGTGTTATTCTTTAAGGTGTTCTTAACACTCCTTTTTTCTTGACTCTACCATTCAGTTTATATAATGTTGCATAAAACAGTTCACAAAGATCTATCTGCATATGCATTTTTCCCCTGTTCATCTATATACCCTGGATTTTGATTGCAAACTCTTCAGCACAGGAAATTGATGTATTCTGAGGTTTCATTGCCAGTGCACATCAGATACTGAATACAATAATACTTCTGTATACAAAAACAAATAAAAGGTAGTAAAGAGCATCCATCCATGCTCTTTACGAACATACATGTTGCAATTAAATTATACAGTTTAAATTACTGGTATAGAAACATTACAAAGCTTAAAATTTTAAGTTTTTCTTTCCCAAAATACTTTTGTTAAAAAAATAATCTGATCTTGAAGAAATATAGGGGCTATGAAATGTCACAGGGCAATTGGAAGTACACAGATCTGTGGCTGAGTCCCCCTGACTTTGGTGTAACCAGGTGGAGAACTGCAGGCTTAGGCCATTTCCGCACTAGACTGTTATAGTGCTATTATTCCACTTTCAACATCCTATGGAATCCTGGGGTTTGCAGTTTGGGGAGGGGCTTTAAAGGCCCCTCCCTAAACTGCAAACCCCAGGATTCCATAGGATGTTGAAAGTGGAATAATAGCACTATAACAGTCTAGTGCGGAAATGGCCTTAATCTTGGGCAAACTAACGTTTAAAAGAAGCCAGGTGAAAGGAACAAAGAAATTTCTTATCTTTTTGACATCAGACCTTAGAAATGAGCTGATTAGGCTAGGATCTATAGGGGCATTTCTGACATGCCCAAAAGGCCGGCATGGGTACAGTGGGGCTCTCCCTCCATTAAATGGATACCACCATCCTAAATCATGAGGCAATCTGTTATTCAAGAGACAGAAGAAAACACTCTTGATGTGCAAATGGTTGACAGATCCTTGAGAACTGTTTGTATCATATATTTCATTAAATAAAACAGGAACTTTGAAGAAAAAGAATAATGGGTTACTGGAATACATTTCTAACTGAGGTATTCGGGGCACGGCAGATGCTGCTCTTTATAACTAGGAATTTTATAACTAGGAACTTTTGTTTGGGGCAGCGTTTCTGACATGCCAGATAATTATACTTGGTAATGTGAAAACTGCACTGGAGATAATCGTTATAGATTCCAAAATCACAATCTGGCTTTTCTTTTTTTTAGACCAAGGCTTTTCATTGATAGCTACAATGGACAATATCCCACAGAAAAGTGGCTTGAGTTATTAAGACTGATGCAAAGTGTCCTTGAGTTTGAAGTCTCTAGTCTAAACAAACCCAGCTGTTTACAGAATTAGCATTTGCATTTAAAATCTAAATTAGATTTCTGTCAAGCAAATAGAAATGCAAAATTTAATCAGATCTCCTTAAATTCCTGAGAAATAGAAGGAAAATGGAGACTCAAGTGTGGAAACTGACATGTGTTTTGTGGCAGCTTCAGGAAAGACGAATCACTGAATCAGTGGTAACTTGGTATGTCAAGCCTTTTGTAAGTGAAATTGGTTGAATAGGTGTACACTATTTGGAACTTGTAACTGCACTGAAGTCTCTGTTCAACAGCTTATTTTTCAAACATTTTTTGTTTTCTTCATCTTTTACTAGTTAACTGTAGTTATCCTCATATTTTTTCATGAAATGGGGTGTGTATGTGTATGAGTGTATACAAGTTAGGATTTTTCTTTTTTTAGGATTAGGCAGGAAAAGTTGTGTGTGTAAGCTCTCTGCTTATTATAACCTCTTTTTGTCCTAAAATGCCCCCTCTTCTTATCTATGTGCAAGAACCAGCAGGATCATGTTCTGAGTGCTGGACTAAATACTCCATGTAAGCAAGGCCTTTCTGCACTGCACTGTACTGCACTGTTATAATGCTATTCCTCCACTTTCAACCTCCTATGGAATCCTGGGGTTTGCAGTTTAGGGAGGGGCATCTAGAATTCTCAGCCAGAGAGCTCTTTGGCCTCAGTAAACTACAAACCCCAGAATCCCACAGGAAGTTGCAAGTGGAATAACAACACTGTAACAGTGAAGTGCAGAGGGGCCCACAGCCTCTCAGCCTTAGAGGAAAGCAATGGCAAACCTCCCTTGAATAAATCATGCCAAGAAACTGCTATGATGGACTTGCTGTACGGCAAATTGTAAGCACATTAACCTACATAAGCTGCAATTTTAAGCAAGCTTGGTCTCTGGAGGGAATGTTGACATTTGGTGCATTTGAGTTCATAAAATACAGGAAGGCAGGGAGGTACGTGGTAAGAGTTTTATATATTTATGCTTGGCATAGAGTAGTGGTGGTTAACTTGGGGAATTGCATCCCCACTTTTCTCAAACTGGCCATAGGCCATGCACCAGCCCCTTGCACCTCTGACTCACATAATATGTTTTTAAATTTTAAATACTGTTTTACACCCTTCCAGGGATGTGAGAGGGGATATATTTTAGCTACATTTTAGACCCAGAGATGTGTCCAGGGCAGAAAAGCCCTCCTATCTTTTTTTTTTTTTTTTACTAAAGAAACAAATCAGAAGTCAACATCCTAAGTGTTACAGAGGACTGCTCTGAGTTAGACAAATGAGGAGAGGGGTTAGGGCGCCAGTGAAACAGCCTTTTAGGCTACACTTTGAATAGAGAGAAGGGCTTTTTCCCCATCTGTCTCATCTTTCACAAGCAGTATTAGAGGGTAGGGTCATCCAATTAAGCTGAATGGTGGGAGACTCAATACAGTCAAAGGCAAATGCTTCTTCACACAGCATATAATGCAACGGTGGAATTCACTGCCACAAGGAAAGACGACGGCTACCAATGAAGATGGCTCTGAACAGGGATTTATGGAGGATAAGGCTATCAGTACTGACAGTGGTGATGGTTACATTCCACCTCCAGGATGAGAGGAGGCATGTTTCTCAGTACCAGTACCTGTAACCAGTTGCTAGGGACCACAGGCTTTTAACTAGACACTGTGAAAAACTGTGCACTGAATGTGATATGATTTTAAGAGAAGAAAAGAAAGATCCTAAGATACATAGTTCATTATTGTCCAGCTAGCTAACAGTTCAGTTGTATCAGGGGGAAAAAAAAATGCTTTGAGGAGTGTCTTGGAAATAGAATTGTCTGGAGCAGTGCTGTTTGCTTGTCATCTATGATGGTCAGAGCTTTTAACTCTAGAATATAAAATCTGGACGATACCTCCAGATCCCCCCAGTTAGCATTGTTGGTACCATGCTGGATGGAAGATTCTGGCAGATGTAGTTAAAAAGTTTTCCAAAGTCTCCTTAGGATGTATATTATACCTATTAAGGTACCAAAGAGGAGTATCAACATTATTTTCTGGCATCAGTTCACACCTGTTTATGCAGAGCAGTTATTTCATCTCCGCCTAGTCGGAGAACTCACCCTGTGTCAGACTGCCTATAAATGCCAGTGCAAAGTCACATCCACTGCCTTCACAGGTCTCACAGAGGCCTAATGGCTGCTCTTCCATAAAACACACTGAGGAGAATTAATTCATTCCCTCTTCCCAATTGTAGATTGTTAATTGCTGGCTGCATAATACCAAGAAAAATTCCTATTTCATTAAATAACCTTTGTGCATGGGTGAGGAGGGCAGATGCAAGACAAAGGACACCATCCGTTTCTACAGCATGATATAGCAATTTGAGTGTTGGATTAGGATTCCGAAAGACTAGAGTTCAAATCTCCTCCTGGCCATGGAAATCTATTGGATGGCCTTGGGCAGGTCACCTTCTCTCAGGCTTAGTGGAAGGCAATGGCAATCATCCTCTGAACAAACCTTGCCAGGAAAACCGCATTATAGTTTTGCCAACAGTAACAGAAGACAGGAAGTTCTTAGGTTTAAGCTGGTTGTCAAGAGAGAAGCTTTCCTTGTAGATATTCTCTCCTCAACACAAGGAACATCTACCTTCCTTTGCATGCTGCCATCAGAGCTGGCAGAGGAGCAGGTAGATGTGCCCCAGGCTGCAACTATTATTTATATGCTGCTTTCCGGCTGGAGACAAGTTGCCCTTTTAGAGAAGTGGGTGTGTGAATCCTCTCTAGGAAGGAACATTTGAAAGGTTTTCTTCTCCCAAGGGGGAGACCCCCCAAAAGCCCAATGGATACTGTCCCACCTCAGTGTTCTGAATGGAAACTGTCTGCAAACTCAGTATTTGGCCTCATTTTAGCTCTGAACTGCTGATCAACACATTTATCCCACAAAGGCTTTACTTATCTATGTAAGTACTCCCTCTGGAGCAATATTTCATAATCATGAGAAGACGTTTTTTTTTAAAAAAAAAAACAGAACTCCCCACAAGGGAATATGTAACAAAGCAAAATGGGAAAACAACATCTTTTTTTCAGTTTATGTAATACAGCAACCTTTCAACCCCGGAACTGAACAATGGTTCCATTGACTTCATCAGCCCTGCTCTGAAGTCAAGAGTCTTTGGAACCAGAGCTTAGAAGTCCTGTTCTAAGCCTAACATATGACTTTAGTTGCCCACTGCAAGGAGGACTGCCCTAAACAATTCTCTGGGTAATCATGGTGAGCTTAAAAAATGGAAATTCTTCAGAACCAAGAAAGAACAATTAAGTATTAGAGTAACACCAGTTATTCTGTCAAACCTGCTTGCTAAATTGTAAGTTATATAAATGAGGAAGTGCCAAGTAATCCACATACATGCTTCTGCTGATAATCTTCAGGTAAGGCTTATTGGCAAAAACAAACAAAACAAACAAAAAACCCCCCAAAAGTCTTTGAACAGAGCTCCACCTGATGTTCTTACTATGCATAGATTTGCAGAGGACCTCTCATAAATGGCTTTCATAAACAGTAGATGTGTCCTTATCATTTCCCAGAGTTGCCTCAGTAGGGCTGAGTTCAGCAGAAGGCTCTACAACTGGATCAGAAGGCTCCAAAGCTGGCTTACAGGGCTGTGCTGCTGGCACTTGAGCAACCTCTTCCTCTTCCTTCTCTTCTTTAATTTCTAACTGTACACTGTCTTGTGACTGGTCATCAACACAGTCCCTTTTAGTTAATTGGTGAACAGACACCTTTATCGCAATCTTGAGTGGAGGCTCATGCAGCGAAGAGGCATCTGAGTCAGCAGTGAGGGAGTCCCTATGCTTCAGGGTATTGCGGATCATGTACATTTCTTCTGTGTCAGTGGTCTCCGTCTCCTGTCCTTCCGCTGACTGCCTGACAAAGTTCTGGCCCTGCTCCTCTAATCCCACCACTTCCATGATTTCTTCCATGATAGTTCTGCAGTTCATGATGAGAGGTGGCAATGGAACACTCCTGGCAAGTTCTTCAATGTAGCGGGCAAACTCCATAGTCTTGAACTGGGTTACTTTGGCAAGCTCAAGAGTTTTTGCTGATGTGATGATTGGGATGCGTTTAGCGATCTCAAAAGCTTTTTGCAGTTTTTCTGCTCCTTCTGTCCGAAAGAATTCATTGATCGCTTTCTCAGTCTTTTTTAAATGGCTGCTCATCATGCAGAGCCTAGTGATGTTTAAGATCAAAACAATGGTAAATGCTACAAGGCATACAATCATATAGTAGATCCCCATATCTCCAGAGGTGAAGACAACCCTTAGAGTCACTGTATTGTTCACTTGGCCATATATATTAGAAGCAACACATGTGTATTTTCCTCGATCCTCAAATGACACGCTGGTAATATTGAGTTGCCCGTTCTCGAGAATCCATTTTCCTAAAAGAAAGAAGGCAGAAGGGATCAACACAATATTCAGATTAAGTGACAGTGGAAAATTAATATAACAGCCATCCATTGTCTTTCAGAAAACTACACTCCTAGGTATAAAGCTGTTTTTATTCTCAGGGGAAAATATCTTGCAAGTCATTTTGGTACAACCTGCTGATAATTTTAAACTCATAGGATTGAAACTGAATCCTGCAGTTTTAAAAACTGTCGTAGAATTTAAGTAGCCTGTAAACAAGATGAAAATTAACCTGATTTTCTGAACTACGGACATAAGGTATAATACTGTAGCTGCAATTTAGCGAACAGTCAGGTCAGCATCCAATGACAGCAATAGGCTTATGTGCGTCTAACTCTGATTTGCAAAAGATGTTACTCTTGTTATTGTAAGAATGAGGACAAAAATACTGAATTGAGGAGAGCTGTTTAAATAATTTCTCCTAACTGCCAAAACATAGGAAGCTGCCACATGCCAGATCACAAAAAATGTACCCCAGCTGAAAGACTTTTTCATCACACACCAGATAATCTTTTTAAGGAAAATAGGAAGCTGATTTATATAAAGATTGTTAGTACATCTAGCTCAGTATTGGTTACACTGATGCCAGCAGCAATCCAGGGTTTCCAACAGTAGTCTTTTCTAGTATTAGTGTTTGAAAAGTATTGTATTATTCACTGAGTTGTTCATTAATTTTTCATTATTTTAAAAAACCTTATGGCTCATAAGAGAATGGCAGTAAAACTTTAAAAATTCCTGTCTAAAATGCCTTAAAGTGCCCTTTACAAATAATGTTTAAAAATCTGTAGGACCATTAAAGTTACTTTGTTCTTACTTATTATGATACTTCTGAAATGCAACTTGCTTGCTCTACCAAAGAAAAGGTAATTTTTTCCAAGTAAAAAATTTCCACTACTTGTAATTTGTTACTTTTGTATTGTGTGAACCTAGACCTTCTGTTTGCAAAGAATACCCTCTGTAAGCCAGGGCCCTCCCAAATCCCCTAATGCCAGAAATTCTTCCAGGTAGATGTAGAAAAAATATTGCGTGAACAAATGTAGGAGTATTTCTCACGCAGTGCCCTAGTTTGTAGTCATTCACAGCAGCAAAGGCATTACCACCCTTCTGTGCCTTTGCTCACCTTGCCTGGCAATCCATGGGGGCCTCCAGTCCATCATAACAAGAGGTACCGTGCTCTTGCATCGTCACTGCAAATTACAGATCTTTTCAACACCAGAACTCTGAGGAATCCACTGGTATTATTCAAATCTTAGTAGAATCACTCAGAGTACAAAAGCTTGTGCTGTATGCCGCCCACGCTGTTTCTGAAATTCCAACAGTTCAGCTTGTTCTTTCCTTTCTTAGGCAAAAAAGTATTTACACATTTTCTGACTGAAGGCACAGTTAGTTGTTTAGAAAGCAATTACAGAAAATAACATGCTGCTTGCCTAGCTAGCTGCTTCCAGGAGGCACACAAGCTAGACAGTTCTGTCAGACTGTTGCTTGCCAGAAGCAGGTATACAGCAATATGCTGACTGAACTTGGAAGGTGTCTATAACGTGGCAGGCATGGAAAGACTCATCCTCCATAAGCATATCTAATCCCCATTACGCTATCTAAACTGTTGGCCACCAGCATACCTTGCGGTAGTGAGCTCCGCAGGTATGATCTTTGTTAATAAGAGTTTCCTTTTGCTTGCCTGGACTCTCTTGTCAATCAGTTTCACTGGATGACACTGAGCAATAATATTATGAATAAGAGCATCTTCTACTTTCTAAGCTTCTGTTTTGCCTCTTTTTCCAATCAAATTAAAACTATACCCTTTCCTTGCATGAAAGTTACTCTAGCCTAGTTGCTCTTTTCTGCTTGTTTCTACAATAATCTTTTTGAAGACCAAACTACGGATGATATACTAGAATTAGGAAATATTGTTTATCTAGAGAACAATCTCAACAATCTCCCATAACCTCAAAAATGTTTTCACCATTTGCACTAAACATACAATTTAATGTTACAGGTATGTATTTTTTAAAAATGCAAATAGCAGGTCCTGGGAGTGGGCTGAATAAGGTAAAAACTATATAGGGTGAAATGAACCAAATCCTTTCCCCTTGCAGTCCCAGCAAAATATTCACATGCCTAACCTACAACCTTCATTAAGAGAGAAACCTACTCATGCCAATGGCTCCTCAGATGCACTTTGATTTTGACAGCACTGACTGGTGTCAGGGAGTTAGGTTGAGATGCAAGGCACTGCATTATAGAGGCAATGAGAAAAACTATTTATCATCAACATATATTCTTGTGCTCAAAGGATAACCCCCACTGCCCCTTTCAGAGTGAAACTACATAATAAAGAGAATGTGCTATTACCAACAATTAACTCACGTCCCCCACCTCTGTGGTATTTCCTCACAGATAACATACCATACTTGCAAATGAGGGCAAGCAAGATATCTTTTACCACAACATAAAAAGCCTATTATCAAGTCCAGGCATTGGCAATGTGCAGCCTCTGGACCCTTAAGTGTGGCCCTTGAAACCTTTCAGCCCTCTAATTTTTTAATTTGAGGGGGAGATTCCCAGGCAACTTTATTTGCTTCAAAACCAGTCAGAAGCCACCCAAACTACCTGAAAATACAGCAGTTTCCTTCTCCTAGCCCCCCAGAACAACTTAAACCTCCCAAACCAATGCCATGTCAAAGAAAAAGAAACTGGTCAAAATGGTGGCAGGAAATGATATGCTGCATTACATTGGTGAGGCCTACCAGGTGCTGCCTGCCCCCTCCACAGTTGCCCACCCCAATCTAGTGTAACCCTTAATGTCCTCTGTAAAGTTCAGAGAAGTCAAGGGAGGCTTGTTCTTGACTGAGATGGCCACCCAAAGGGGAGGGGCAGCTGCACCATCTAACCTGTTGAGAAGCTTCTTAGGGCCCAGATAAAAGATACACAAAATAAAGGGGCTTGTGATCAGGAAAGATGTAATACAATAATTGCAACAGTGTAATAGTTCCACAATTGCATATTATGAATAAGAAAATAGAATATAGAAAATAGGATAGAACAATACCTCTGTTCCCGTCGTCCTTCACTAAACGGCCATTGGAGTTGTACCACCTGTACTCCGGCCCTGGCTGACCTTGAATGTTGCAACTGATCAAAGCACTGTAGCCTTCTTTGACTATGATGTGATCAATTCTGGAGATGACTACAGGTATAGATCCTACAAACATGTTAGTGCGGTTTAAAGTGCTATTAGTGACACCTTCAGCAGTTGCCAAAGCTGCTAGTAAGACAAAAAGGTGAACTGTAGTCCAGTAGTACAAAAGGAGGCGGCTGTTCAACATGTTCATCTGCTTTCAGTGAGCTGCTGAAGGAAGTTGACAGTGGGTAAGCAGCTGCGTAACTGTCCTCAAAAAGCCACTGAATATATTAACCTTGATCCATGAACTTTCAGAAGCCAAGAGTATAAAACCCTGAAAAATAAAACAACTTAATTTAGCAAATGAAGGGGAGTGACAGAGAAGCAGAGCACTAACCTAGTAAAGTTCATTTAAAACAGTAACACCTCTCAAACTCAATGCTAATAATATCTCAGTCCCTTAAATCATGTCTGCACATTCTTTCCAGTTTAATATAATGATAGAAAATACTGTTTTGTTCCAATTAATCTATTCATTTTAATTTAATAAATGCAGTATATGAGACAGTCCTCATTGCCCATTTTAGACCTCATGAAAAAGAATGGGGCATTTTGTTGCAGAACCTACACAGAACTAGAATTTCTGGGACTCTTTCAACTGTAAAGTTGTAAACAAAGCCTTCACATTTCAGCCTTTTATCATATAGAACAGTGGTTCTTAACTTTTTCTTTACTATGGATCCCCTTTAAATATATTTTGCTGCTGCAGATCACAAAGACTTAACTCAAGGTGGTTTCTGGTTGTATTTGTGACAGCAAAAAATGTTATGTACTTTCTCTCTACTACTAAGTATCATTCGCTTGCATGTTCACACTCTGTGTAGAATTAGCAAGTCCTGAGTACATTTTTTGCTGTCAGTTTCATAACTTTTGAAAAGTTTGAGATATTATAATGAAATTTTATACAAAGGATGTTAATCACTGGCAAAAGACTCCTGCTCTTTGAAATCAAAGTCTGACTATCTCCCTGCCTCCCTTTCATTCTATTTTAACTGTAAAAGCCCATAACATTTCTTTATGGACCCCCTTGAAGCCGTTGTGGCCCCCCAGGGGTCCATGGACCCCAGGTTAAGAGATTCCAGAGATACAGAGATTCCTCCTTTTTTACTGGCCCCATATTTGTCCCTACAAATATTCCCTCCCTGCTTTTTTTGGTGCTACTACCATACTATTGGGATGCAAAAAAGTCACATGACATTTTTTGGTGAGCCACAATGCAGTAAAGAAGAGACATGCTCAGTAGGTTGGTTCTCAACCCAGGGGGGAAATTTTTTTTTTTCCATGACAGGGGTGCAGTAGAATTCATTGTGATCTGGAGACATCCAACAGTACAAGATATATTCTGTCATTGTTCTTACATGTCTCCAAATTGACTCCAGCTTTTGGTTACCCTATCATAGGGTTTTCTTGGCAAGATTTATTCAGAGGAAGTTTGTCATTCATTGCCTTCCTCTTAGGCTAAGAAAGGGTGATTTGTTTAAGGGCAGCCAGTGGTTTCCATGGCAAAGTGAGAATTCAAACTCTGGCCTCCCAGAGTCCTAGTTCAACATTCAAACCACCATACCACAGTGGCTCCTAATAAGAAGTACCTTTTTTAAAAATTTTATCTGATTTTATGTTACTTTCCTCCTTTCTTTTCTTTTTTTTCTGGCTTTCCATTTGGTGAAACACATAGAATCCTTTGGAGATGGACATGGATCATTCTCAGTGGGCTCAGAAAATACCCTGCAGTTCACACAATGCAAGTTTATTCATCCTAGTACATCACGATTTTTAAAAAAAAAATCTGAAGGGGAAAAGATATGGCAATTTAGTATTGACTGTGTTGGTTCGTATCTTTAAGACTCACATCATCAACCCTATTGAAGTCAACTAAGCATGTATACCAGAGCAAAGCTGATTACTGTAAAAGTAATTAATATCTTTGACCAATCCAGTTATACAAAAATTCATCAGCACCTACATGGACATTTCCTGGACTTTTCATTGGCTGCTGCAGATGACGTGAGAAACGCTACTGATATGCACACATACTTTCTGTATACATGACAAAAAAAATCTTGAAACACATTTTAATTTACCATAAACTTTTTATCAGTAAATTATTCAAGGGGAAAAAAGCTTCCTACTGGAGAAGGAGCTATGGTTTTATTGGATCCACAAGGCAGCATGGCCTCTGTTCTATTAAATAAAAGCAGTGTAGCTGGCATGATAAATACAGGAACAAAATGACCAGTCATTATATTATTTTAGTTAAAGCTATTGATGATGATTCTAAAAGAATCAAAACAAATATAATAGGTGTGTTGTGCTGCATCGGAAACAAACACTGATGTAAGCGTTAACAGCCAAGGAAGCAGTGGTGCCACACTGCTATGCCTGGAACAGATCCCAAGTTCAACCTCTGTGTCTTCACTAGTTATGGATTTCCCATAGAAAGCCCAATGATCTCCCTTATACATTCATGACAGAAAAGCTATGCAGCATTGGATATCGTTGCTGAGGGGCATTAGTTTACGTAAACAAAATACCTTAGACGGAACTCCAGTCTAGCTTCATACACTGCTATGTGCTGCCAGACCCAGAACCCACAGTGGGGAGTATTTGTTTCTTGTTGTTGTTGTTTATGTGCTTATGTCTCTATTTATATTCGTATACATGTTATGTATGTGTATGTATCAATATTGACACAAAGTATTTTATAAATAATGCTTTTGGCAAACTAGGCCACTTGCCTTGGCCTCTAGTTCTTGTCATACAGTAAACAGTAGTATTAATAACATTTGTTCGTCCAATGTGGAGAAGGAAAACATGATGGAAGCAAAGCTTGATCACAGTTTCCCAGGCGCCCTCAACCAGAGGTTAGAAAAAGTTGCTTTTTTGAATTGCAACTCCCAGGATTCCGAGTTGGCAGGATCACTGATAATGCTGGCTTTGGATTCCTGAGTGGTAGTCAAGTAACTTGTCCAAGCTCAAGTCAGTACATGACACTCTCTAGTACCCTCCTTATTAATGTAACAGTTATGGTATAATCTTTATAACACTAAAGCAGCTTAAAAAGGATCTTTTCCACTTAAAAAAACCAAAACACTGTAAGCATACACACATGTGGTTTCTTGATGTCTAAGGTATGTGCATGTGTGTGTATGAATAGACATGTAGATGTTTCCTAGAGAGTTTTTTAAAAATTTTTTTGGAAGAAATGAAAATGTTTGAATTTACTGATGCAATACAGCGAGTTCAAAAGTTCACTGGCAATTTTCAGATTGATGCATGTGAACTGTTCTCTTCAGTGGAAAATCAGACAGTGAGGAACCAGAAGGGAGATCAATAACACTGACTGCTAGATACAAATCGCCTGGCTTTTTTCAGTTTGTGTTGGCAGTCATTTCTGTCTTGGGACATTTCATACCTGAATAGCCATTTTGATTTTTATCAGATCTGGGAGAACAGTAACACTGGGAAAAATAAACACTCATATCTTTTGCTAGCATCCTCACAATGACAGCACCACACCAATTTTAAAATTCACCACACCAAAAATGAATGTGTTATCTCAAACAAATTCTCATCGTTGCAGCTTCCTCCTCTTTCCCTCGCACACACTTATTACAGCAAGCAGGACAGGGCTTATAGCAGGGAAAGCTTAACATTTAATGCAAACCTATGCATGTCTACTCAGAAGAAAGTCCATTTGTATTCAGTGGGAATTAACAGTGCAATTCTAGCTCACCAAGATGGTTGAGGGCCATCTGAATGGACTCTAGGCCAAATAAAGGTGCACCAGATCCAAATTCCAATCAGCCTTGAATTGCTGGAAATTATTGAGGACTACTCTTTTTCCAGCCTAACGCTGGGCAGCATAGCAGCTGTGTCTCTGGAGGCTTGGATCTGGTGTACTTGGCTCCTCCCTCACTTCATCCACTCCTTTTTCAGGAACTACTGCTGATGGATTTTAGGCAGCGGAACAGTTATTCTGGCAAATCCCTTTGCTGGCTGATCTCTGAGGTCAGCTGGCAAAAAGGGGTTATGTCTGTATAAGGGGTATTCAGCCAACACAAGTGGTTTCTGCCTACTCCTAACCCTGTACAATTTCAGCACATCTTTGAGTTAGGAGTACACAGTCATTCTAAGTACTCTATGAAGCATGGATACAACAACCTCTACATGGGTTTTGGCAGCTCACTGATAGCCTCCAAACACTTTTTTCAAAACTGGGATAATTGTGCCTCTAGATTTTACAGCTTTCTCTCACCAAAAAGTCTGGAAGTAAATGTTTCTTTAAGAAAAAGTGAGCCCTGATCACTCATGCAACCCCTTAGAACAAGCTGGGGTCAGAACAAAATGGCACTTCAGATGCTCAGGGCTTGCCTAATCTTGTGTATAGGATCATAACCTTGCAATACAATCCCATGCTTGGGTGGGTTTCTTGTGGGGGAGGGGATAAATCCCACTCTTTTTACTTATTCCACAGCATGTTCATAGTTGTAGCCTAAGGCTTCAGATATATATACATTGGGCATTGGTGAATCTCCCTGAACTCAGTAGAACACATGTGGAAGTAGATTGTGATTCTGCTGTTAGGCGGACTTCTCTCTAACCCCAGTCCTTCTTTGTTTTATGATTCTTGAACATCATGGCTTATTTCACAGATGGACAATAAAAGGTACTGAAGATCAAGCCATCACAGGGAAATTAGTGAAAATATTTAAAGCAAAGCTAAACTTACAACATGGGAACAGATTACATTATGTTTTTTTTCTCTGGAGCAGTTGGTACTGCCACATCATAGTGTTTCCAAACAGATTTGTTTTGTGACGCTTATAACTAACGACATGTTGGACTTACAGGCACACATCCTTGCTCGAAAACCATACCACAGTGCTGCAGCTATGAGTGATATGCAGTATAGCTCCTAAAATATTCAGTCACCAGTTCTGGGTGTATCATAGTCAGTACACCTTTTAGATACAGCATTAAGTACAGAGAAGGGTTGAAACAATCCTCTTTTATTTCATCCTTTCACAGCTGCTAATCATTTCAGTGACATAACTGGGTTTTATATAACCAGAATCTGCTCACTGATGAGTTTCAACTATGAGTGAAATTAGCTAAATTATTTTTGTTTTATCATTTATTCACTGGCTACAGATGCTGATTGTATAACACATATTGGTAACATATAAATCAAGAGATGAATTAACAGAGAAGATATCACTTTAATTTTGTATTATGGAGAGCAATTTGGACAAACATACTTCTCCTTATTGAATAACAAAACAAGCCCTTACCTACCTACTTAGAAGTAAACCCCACTCTGTCAAAGTAATTTAGTATATAAAGTTGTAGACTAAGTGGCAAGTTAGACATTACTTTCATACTGAGCAGTACAGAAACAGGGGGAAATTGATTTATAGTAAATGTCCACTAAAATTATTTCTAAAGCACTGTGATAAAATGCTTGTCTCTAAACTATGAAAACCAAAGATTATTTAGAAATGACTATCAGTGAGTCTCTTGGTTGTATTTATTTATTTAGAATACATGTATCATCTGTTCATTATGGAAAGTTTGTATGACACTTTGTTGTTGTGTGCCTTCAGGTCATTTTTGACTTGTGGCAACATAAGGCAAACCTGTCAGAGGGTTTTCTAGGGCTGAGAGTATGTGATGTGCCCAAAGTCACTCTGTGGGTTTTCATGGCTGAGGGGGTAATTGAACCCTGGTCTCTAATGTTCAAACCACTACACACCAAGATAAAAATAATTATAACATCTTCAGTACTACACAAACAGACACAATTTTAAAACATAAACGTTCAAATGGAAGCAGGCAGTCCTCTATATTTCTTTGTCCTCAGCAGTTACAGCTTAAGATAGTACCTTTTTTGGGTGGTAATGAAGAAGCCTGAAGGATTTCCACATCTCCAATCTTCAACATTCACTGCCACATCTTCCAGAACAAACACTGTCTTTGTCAGATTTCATAAGCTAAGCAGGGTCCAGTGGGATTTCACCAAGTATCAGGAATCTGCAGGCAGAACTGGGAAAGAATAGTGCCTGAAGCCCTGTAGAGCTGCTGCCAGTCAGCATCCACAGTAATGGGCTAAATGAACCAATGATATGATTCAGTATGAGGCAGCTTCCTAAACTCCTAGTATTTTATATACCATCTGAATTGGCTCTTGGCTTCAATAAACAAAGGAAAAGAATCAACATTCTTCAGTAGCATACTCTTATTGAATGAAAATGGTTTAAGGGATTTTGTGCATTAAATTTTATTTGCATGCCTTTTAAAGGATATTATTCCAATGGTAAGAGCTGGGCTAAAGAAAAACAACACTGTGCAGTTGAGGTGACAGATTTGCTTTTCAAGATTTAGTTTGATTAAGGTCTTGTTTTTAAGTTCACTTGGCTCCTTGCTCAGTTGATTGCCTTTGTCTTTTATGAGTCTTCTGCAAGGCCTATGAATACTACAGTTCTATAAATCATCTGGATTTATTTACCAGTCGTATTTATTTGGACGGGTGGGCAAGCCAAGCTCTATAGCTTGGTACCCAAAGCTATTATTCCAGAAACAGCTGTACTGCTTTATTAGATATTTGCTCAACTCATTATAAGAATACCCACTGCTATGATTTTAAGTACCTCTGTGTCTTCAGTACTGCATAGAACGTGTATGTGTAGATGGGTAAGTACATACAGAGAGAGCACTCAAATCCCTCTTTCTTTTAATGAATAAAGGGAGGGAAATGAATGAGACAGATGAATGAAAGGGAGACAAATGTAAAATGAATGAAAAGAATGAAAGTGAGACAAAAGTGGAACTGGATTTGCTAACCTAGATCTTCACATCACCTGTCCTCACTCCATCCCCCACCCCCAAATCACATGTTTTCATGTGCCTTGTGAATCTGTCATCGGCCAGTGTCTTGAATAAGAAACAAATAAAATTCTATATGCTTTCTTCATTTTTTTAATATAATGTAAATCAGGCCCCAAATTTAGGGAACAGGTATACTTTACCCAAGCCTGGGGCCCTAGAAAAAAAGGGGAAAGGGCCTTTTCTGGGCTGCAAACCTGGTACAATGAGGTAATAACTGAGTCTACATTCCTGTAGGGATTCTGATGCAGATTTATTTTCATCCATCTGCCTACAAAACCAACCTACCATCCATCCTTCATCCATACACCTAGATCTTATAAAATATTTCTTAGAGCCAATCAGAATAAGTGTTGGGCTACTGTTAAGGCATTTCTGAAGCCTGAAAAGCTTGACCATGCCTTCCTCTAAAATGTGCATTCAAAGAAGCTCTACCTGGATGTTCTTCTTGCTATGGTGATGTCCCTCTGAACTGGGAAGATGACTGTGATATATAGCCTTCCCCCTGTCAAGATCTTTATGCAGGTCCCCTGCAGCATTCACTTCTTATGGTGCAGACTTTTGTAAATAGGTGCTCTAGCGGTACAAAGCTGTATGCACAAAGGACATAATAGAGTCCAGAATTAATTCCTTCTGCAGATGTTCTACAGATATTTCTACCATATGTGCAAACACCATGGGGACTCCTAGGTAAAGCATGTGACACTGCCCCAAGAACGAGGGGAAAAATAAAGAAAAGCCAGCTGAGAAAAACTCTATATAGATAAGCAGAAATAGCTCCACATAGCTATCAAAGCATGCCAAGCTGCAGAGAACACCTTTAGCAGCAAATGCACTAAGCTAGTAACACTCACCCACTCAGCTTGTACTCTTCCAATGTGGAAGCTCTTTATTCTTTGTTACAAAATATATGTCAGTGGCAGGGCGGGGCCGGGCAGGCTAGGGTGGTCTCAGGCCGAGGTTAGCCCCGGAATTCCAGCCAGCAGCGCAACAAACAAAAGCAGGCCTTGCAGCAGGCAAACGAAGTAACAAAAGGAAGGGGTTTCCTCACCCTGGCAACGAAGAGGCAGCTGGCTGGCAGTTCCTCCGGACGGAGCTTCGGCAGGCACGGGTCCCGGGACAGACCGACGGCGCAGGTATCCCGACGGTTGTTGCCCCGTGCCGGACTTGTCCTCCTTCCGGCCTTAAATGGGCCCCTGGATCGGCGCCGACCAATCCTACAACTCCCGCGCAGCTGCAGGTCCTCTGCCTGCCTCACAGCTGCGCGTGAGCAGCCAGCTGTGAGCGCTCCGCCCGACGCTCCAGTAGCCGACGGGAGCGTCGGGCGGCCTCCTTGGCCTGCCGTCGCTGTCGCCACGTGGGAGGGGGTCCGGTGGCCTCCTCCCCGGTGGGTAGGTCCTCGGCGGCGTCCGGGCGTTCCCCCTCGGCGGCGGAAGGCCCCGCAGCCCCTCCCGTGGCGGCGGGATCTGCAGCGGCGTCCGGGCGGCCGTCCTCCGTGGCGGGCAGCTCCGCGACCTCCTCCTTGGCGGCGGGACTCGAGCTGGCGACCGGGCGGCCGCCAGTCGCAGCGGTAGGTTCCGCGGCTTCCCCCCGGGGGTGGAACCTGCGGGGACGGCTGGGCGACCGTCCCCGGTGGCGGGTTGTTCCGCGGCCCCCTCCGTGGCGGCGGAGCCCCCGTCGGCGGCCGGCTGGCCGTCCACGGCGCGGGAGGCCTCCGCCGCGACTCGCGAGGTGGCCGGCGTGCCCTCGGCCTCGGGTGCCATCTCTGGGGCGGCCTCCGAGGCTCCGGCGGGGCCGGTGGCCCCGACATCACTCCCCTCTCCATGGATGCTTCCCCCCGCGGGCGGCCATGGTTTGGTTGGATACCGGCGGTGAAAGGCGCGCACCAGGCGGGGAGCATGAACCCCGGAGGCGTCTTCCCAGGATCGTTCCTCGGGCCCGTGACCGCGCCAGTCGATCAGGTACTGGAGATGGCCAGAAGTTCCGGGATGAGCGGCAGGGGGTAACGGTTCCGGATGGTGATCCGATTGAGGGCACGGTAGTCATTGCAGAGCCGGAGCTCCCCCGACTTCTTGCGCACGAACAGAACAGGGGCCCCTGCCGGAGACGTGGAGGGGCGCACGAAGCCCCGGCGCAGGTTCTTCTCGAGAAAGTCCCTTAGGGCGGCCAACTCAGGTTCGGAGAGGGCGTATATCCGGCCCGCGGGGATCAGGGCCCCCGGAACCAGGTCTATTGCGCAGTCATAGACCCGGTGTGGAGGCAGATGGTCGGCCTCCTTTGGGTCGAAGACGTCCGCATATTCCTGGTACTTGAGCGGCAACGCTACTGAGGACATGGCCCCTGGAGCCTCCAGCGCGGCCATCAGGTGCTCCGGCCAGCAGTGTTCCTGGCAGTAGGGGGACGCAAACAACACCTCGCGTCGTGACCAGGAGATATGGGGGTCGTGGCGCGAGAGCCACGGCATACCCAGCACCACTGGGAAGTGGGGGACGGTGGACACCAGGAAGCGGATCCGCTCGACATGACCCTGGATCTCCAACTCCACCGGGGCGGTCTGGTGGGTGACTGGTCCCGAGCGCAGCAGCCGTCCATCAATCGTCTCCACCGGCCGGGCCTCGGGCAGCGGCTCCAACGGGATGCAGAGGTCTCGAGTGAACTGGGCGTCGAGGAAATTGTTGGACGTGCCGGAATCTATCATGGCCCCCACCGGAACGGCCATGGAGTCGCCGAACGTCACCGTCGCGGCCACTAGCAGGGGATCTCGCTTGGGTTCTGATGAGCATCCAGGGCCTTGGTTGACAGGCTCCCCCAGGCTGCGCAGGCCCTCTAAACCTGGGGTAGGGCGTTTCCCGACCTCCCTACCAGAACGGATTTGGCAGGGCACACCCGGGCAAAATGTCCTCCGAGCCCACAATACAAGCAGAGCCCGGCACGCCGGCGACGCTCCCTCTCCTCCGGGGACAGGTGCGGACGAGCCGCGCCCAGCTGCATGGGCTCTCCCAAATCGGGCGGAGAACTGGATGCGCCGGCTCCTGGTCGGGCAGGTGGCAGCTCCCGGGGCGAGGCAGGCCCGGGCCGGGCCCCCGACCGTAGGCCGCGTGCCTGGCACCGCTGTCCGGCGGGCCTGCCTGCGCGCCTCCAGCCGCCCATTGATCCGAAGGGCCTGTTGTATCAGCTGCTCCAGGGTAGGGGGCGGTGAGCTGCGCGCCAATTCGTCCAGGATCTCGGCTGCCAAACCGGCCCGAAACTGGTCTTGGAGGGCGGCATCATTATAGTCCAAGTCTTGGGCCAACAAGCGAAAGGCAGTGGTGTATTCCCTCACTGATCCCCTTCCCTGCTGCAGCTGGCGCAGCTGGCGGCTAGCGGTCTCGGTCCGCACAGGGTCGCCCCAGACCTCCCGGAAGGCCTGCAGGAAGGCCGCCATACTGTCAAGGACGCCGCTGTTCTGACGCAGCAGGGGCGTGGCCCACCGGGCGGGGGAACCAGACAGCAGGCTTATGATGAGCGCCACCTGGGCCCGCTCGTTCGGGAAGTCCTGGCCACGTACCTGGATGTACAGGCGGCAGTTCGCAATGAAGGTCTCGAGATCCGTCGGGTCCCCTGAGAAGCGCTGCGGGACAGCAATCGGAATCTTCGCCGCGGGAGGCTGGACCGCTTGCAGCTGCCCCACTTGGAACTGCAGGTTCTACAGGGCCTGGGTCAATTGGTCCACCTGGGTTCGCAGGTTTTGGTTCTCCTGCGCTTGGGCAGCCACCTGGGCCCTCAAGGCCGCATTCTCTCCCTCCATCCTGCCCGGCAGGTGACGGGGCAACAATCTGACGGCCGGGCGGCCTCCGAGGCTCCGGCGGGGCCGGCGGGACCAGAGGCCCCGACAATATATACAATATTTACAAAGTCCAGATGGCGATCCAGCATATCTAGCTTGCTCTTTCCAGCAGAGCCTCCGGCAACATGCATCAGGCAACATGTGCAGTTGTTGGTTGGGATTGTGCTACCTTTATACAGACACCTAGCCAATCCTGGCCAACCCTTGCATTGTCTGCCCCTGGTGCTCATCAGCATGACTCAGCACAAACTAGCTCGAGTCACATTCCTTTCCACAGGGGCACTTAACAATCAAAGAAATTAAAGCAACATGACATTTACACTTACATCACAAAGTATTTTTCTTGAGGTTTAGTCCAACCTTTTCTGACAGACACATGACTTTGCTCCTGTTTCATGTGTCCATGGGCTTAGTACAAAGTGGCCCACATAAGGTTCATATGTGTCTCTGTACAGAGAATTCTAGGAGTAGCCACTGTGAGCCCACCCTATGTGATGTAGGGTGCGGCAGTGAACAGAATGGAGCTATCAAGCGGCAGCAAGAGGGAGAATCAAAGGGTCATCACTGAAAGGACAAAAAACCCTGCACTATATAAACTTTTTATATTCTGTTTAATATGCACAGAAGAAAAATTAGAAATAACTACTGTAATTGAGGTATATATACTTTACATTCTGTTACAGAAGTTACATCAGGTAACTTCTGAGGCTGCCTGCAGTGTACTCTTCATTTGGTATAGTTGATGGGCAACTTCATGAGTTCTTCCTTTTCTTTTCTTATGGTCCTTTATCTTTAAACTCGACTTGGACTGTAATACCATTCAGTAGATAGACCCATTCAAATAGAGGGCAGTCCTACTTGGAGAGTAGGACATATGGCCACTCTTGAAAAGGAGGCAAACTGCAATCCCAGCGACTGTGAAACTTATACTGTTGGTAAGATTTACAGTCTCATATGTGAGTACTTAAGCTATGCCATTAGCACCAAGACTGCACAGAGAGAAGAACTGACATTAGACCTCAGGTGCTCTGAACTGTCTAAAGGGCATTTGTCAGTAGTTTGTAATTAACATATGCATAATACATTATCCTGTTTGGATATAAAAACAGTTCAGGTATAAGAAAACCCTATGAAATTAATGTGGTCACTGTAAGTCAACAGGTGACTTGAAGACACATACACACATCCAGAAACTTAACATGTTTAAACAAAGGGGACTCGGAGAAGTTAAGGGACATCAACCCATCCAATTTGTCAAAAGAGACAAGAGTCAGAAGGTGCAATATGCATTTACACATTTGTGTAACAAAGAAAAGATGTTTAGGAGCTGGAGAGCCAGTCTGGTGGAGGGCGCTGAGTGTTAGACTATGACTCTGGAGACCAAGGTTCCATTTCCTGCTTAGCCATGGAAACCCACTGGGTGACTTTGGGTGTATCACACACAAAGGCCCCAGAAAAAGACCTGTGGTAAGTTTGCCTTCAGGTAGCCATAAGTCAGAAATGAATTGAAGGCACACAATAACAATAACAACACCTAGTCCTAACCATCCCAATTGGAAGCGCTTGGTAAATGCAACTAATCTTGCAGGCCAGCTCCTTACAGGTTTCCTCTTGCTGTTTGCCCATCTTCAAAGATCATCAGATAGCAATGACAGCAACAGTGGGAAAGTTTTCTATTGGTGGGAGTACCTGTTACTCTAAATCAAATCCCTAGACATCCTGTCTTTTCTAAGCAAAACCACTGCAGCTATGTTTCTAGTGGCTTCTGACATCCAGAGTGCTGATGTAGGCACACAGAACACCTTGGACATCAAAAGATGTAGGAACTGCTTGTCCTAGAGTTACTTATGTCTGGGACCCTGCTGTGGCAGAGAAGCAGACTTTAGAGAGGCTTGCCTATCGCAGCTCCCAAGTACAGTAGATCCTCTGGATCTGTGACTTCTGGATCTGCAGTTTCCAGAGACTATAGAGTGTTGTGTCCTATACATAAAATGGCAGTGACGTGAATGTGGACACATTGAAGTGTCCATGTGCATGTCACTGCCATTTAATAATATAGCATGCAGTCATTAAGGTGGGTTTTTTTTTTTTCATTTACAGGGGATCCTGGAACTGAATCCTCACAGATATGGAGGGTCCACTGAAATTTCAAGTGGGAAAGGCTGATATCAGGGCAATTTTCATTACGAGCTTAACCCAAATTTCAATAGAGTTCGGCTTGATCCACAACAGGCTTGGGGTAAAGAACCTTTTCTCAGTCTCCCATTATGATTATTGGTGCCATCACTGATAAGGATGCTCTGTGTTTTTAGGCTGAAGGCCTAGAATATGGTTAAGACGCTTGATAATGCATTTTTGTGGATTTATGAGCTTATTACAGGTATCAGTTATAGAAAAAAAAATTGAGTTTCTCCTGAAGCACAAGGGCATAATCTGATAGAGTAGGACATTCTCCTAGTTCTTCTATCCAGGAGGTAGGAAACGCCTTAAAAATGCAGGAAGGTAACACTAAAAATGCAAAAGTAGATTGTCCTGTATTTTGGGATATGCAATTTTTGCAAATATTTAGCTTAAAGGTAATAGAAATTGGACAGATGCCAAGCGACAAAGGTGAACAAGTCTTGTTTGCTAATGTAAGTGTATTCTAAAAGTTAACTCCTTAATATGGTGGATAACATAGAACCTAGCCTTATCAAAACCATATTATGACAGCAGCAATTTAGAGGAACCTAAACTAAATACCTTGTAATTTAACATGGAACTGCCAAAACCAGCTCTGAGTATTCCTTATCATCCATTTTGGCATGTTGCATGTAATTACCACCAATGGCGGTTTGGAACATTATAAAAGCTATTCAGGGTGCTGGACCTCATCCACAAAACAGATGCAGCATGTTTGATAGCTCCTTTAAAGTTCCACCCGAAATCCAGAGCAGAATCACTGTGCCACTGACATGGGAAGCATGAGTTACCACTGACTGCCAGTTGTTAATGACTAGGCTATCCTAGTTCATTTGTGTAAGAAGAGAAGCATGGAGAATTACTATCATCACTGTGATTAAGGCCAGTTTTGAAATCTCAGAAAGCATCTGCAAGGAGTTTTTAAACATAATGTGGGAAAAGTAATATTTGGGATTGTTACAAAATAATAATTAGCACAGCAAAACAAATTTGCAATTGCATTTGGAATGAAGGCGGCAGACTTGCATATTGAGCAGAATTAATACTTTTTGAAAAAGTACTCAAATACACGGGACAAGATTCTGTTCTTGGTAAAGAATGAAATTCTGCAAGAATAATTGTACAGTAGTACTGGATTATGCTATTACACAACAATGGCTGTACATTTTCCTGTTCTGCAACAATCATTTAAATTCCTCAGCTCCTCCTATGGACTGCAATTATGGAGCCTCCCATTGGCGCTCCTAGGCTTGCCACATCATTTATGCTAATGTCACTGGATTTAGGTAACCTCTGTCAATGTGCAACCACTTGAACAACATCATTTACAATATGTAAAGCTACAACAAGATTCTGGTTCTGAGTCCTGACAGGATCAAAGCAACCTTCTGCAGGCTGGTGTCCACCAGATGTGTTGAACTTCTGGAATCCACAGCATCCCCAGTCAACTTGACAATGGTCTTAGTGGCTCACAATTTATGAGAAGGGAACACATCTGGATGATACCCTTTTGGAGAATATCAATGAATGCCTGGTGTTGTAGGCTGTATTCCAGAGGAAGGAACTGGCAAAACTACTATTGAGTATTCCTTGCCTAAGAAAACCCTATGGAATTCATGCACTTACCTTAAGTCAACAGGCAACTTGAAAGTGCGCACACATACATGTGTGCACACACCCCAGGACACTTTCTCACTCGTAATAATGCACCTGTTCTATGATATAAAGCAATGAATCAAAGTAGTTGTCTACATCTAACTACAGCAGGGGTGGGCAAAAATGTGAGCCACCTGCTGAATACACCCCATGTTTTTCCCACTCTGAACCTATGCCTGAAATTTTGTAAGAGTCATAAAGGAGAATTGCTGCCCCTGGAACCTTCCATACGTAATGACTGTCTTCTAGAGAAAGTGTGTAGGGCCTTGCTTTAGTGGTTCTCAACCTGTGGGTCCCCAGATGTTTGTGGACTTCAGCTCCCAGAAGCCCCAGCCACTATGGTCAATGCTCAGGGCTTCTGGGAGCTGAAGTCCAAAAACATCTGGGGACCCACAGGTTGAGAACCACTGCGAGTGAAGGTGTTCCCCCTGCCAGATGTAAAGAGAATTTCAAACTTTTGTATTTGAAAAAAATGGCTATTTTGGAAAGGGCACAGTTGTCAGTGAGTTTCTGGGGGGGCAAATATGATTCCTGGACCTTCAAGTTGCCCATCCCTTGACATAGAGATGTTCATACTTTATGCTGAATGTGTGTTCACATGGGATGTATCCATGCCTAGTTGTGGAAAAAACAGCCCTCTTCAGATATGCAGACTTTCTAATTATGGTGGGTGACACATTTTCCTTCACCCCACTCTGACTTTCCATGCTCCTATGAAATGGTGCTGTAACCATGTTCTGCTCAATGCCAGCAAAGAACTCTACAATCTCATATTAACTATAGGTAAACCATGGCCCTTTCTGCACAGGGTAACTAGAACAGCACGGTGAGACCTCTGGCAGAGGTCATCCACCCCTTGGGAGCCGACTGGGTCGGACTACATGTTGCAGTTCCGCACCTCAGTCCGTTCTGGAGCGACCCAAAGTGGTCGCGCAGCGTGCTTTTTAAAAACCTGTTTTTACAGGCTTTTCAAAAGCATGAAGCGCGCCATTCCGTGCCACTCCGTTCCCGCGCTCCGGTGCCGATTTGCAGGCACGCACCAGTGTGCGCCTGCAGATCTTCCGGGGGTGGGCTTTAGGCTGCCGAGCTTCAGCGGTTGGTAGGGAGCCTCCACCAACCAGAAGCCGCCATTTTGGATGCCGGAGCAGGGCAGAGCTACGAGCTCGCATTGCTCCTCGTCAGGACGGACTGAAACGGACCCACCAAAAAGCCAGTGAGTAGCGGCAGGGAGCATTTCCCTCGCCGCGTGCGGAAAGGGCCCATGAAAAAGCAACAGTCAATGTGGCTGTACAGGGATCCTTTTAATGCTGTTTTGTCTCATGAGCAGGAAAGAGTGGGTGCAACACAAAAAGTTGATGGACAGTTATTTACAAGCATAACTCGCTGGCTAGGTTCCAGACCACTGCCATAAAGCAAATACTGCCTCAAAGCAAATCACAGCCTTTTCCCCCACCTGCCAATGAGTAGAATCTCTAAAAACATATTTACACTAACATTTATTATTAGCTTATATACCTGGCGTTGCCTGGGATTTTATTTTCTCATAGGTAATACTTGTTAGAAATATCTTAAGGTAGCTTTACAATTTTTGGAACGGCTCCATAAGAAAGGATGAAAAGTAAAAATTACAATGCAGTATTTTTTCTTGAGGTATAAAGTTCTCTGGAGGAATCAGATGCGGTTGAAATATATTTGAGATCCTGTGTCTCTAATTCCCCAAACTGTCTTGTCCAGTACTTATAACTTCCCCCATATTCCCCAATCCAATCTGTATTCAGAGTTATTAACATACAGAGGTTGAGTTCCTGAGGGAATATACTGTCCTCCTTCTTGCTGCTAGGTCTTGTCCCCATAGCAACCAGCCTATTCTAAAGGCCCCTCCCTAAACTGCAAACTCTAAGATTCCACAGAATCTTCTTAGGCAGCCAATCATATGAAGTCTTGGCCTGACATAGACAAACAAATTTTGACTTTTATATATATTAAGAATAAACAGCAGCAGTCCTAAAAAACTGCAAACATAAAAATTATAAGTAACAAATTTTGCCAGAATACAATACTGAGACATGAAGTGCACAAATGTTGTCAACAGACTGAGCACAGGTAACAAAATGGTGCTGTTCTGTATAATTGAAAAGTACGATATGAGCGAAGCCCTGAAAAGTAAAGCCCCTTAAAGCAAGATACGCCCGTACAATCAAATCAGGATTGCTTATTTCTCATACTGGCATTTTATCAGTATACGCACGTGGAACAGTATATTCCTTCTGTAAATGTCATTTTCTAGCTTTATTAGCTAAATATAAAGCCGTTAAACTTTTTCTTCCAAACTGGACATATAAATACTCATCCAAAATTATTTAATTATTTAACATGTGCAAACAAACAGTGCAGTCTCTTTCATCAAAGTGCTAAACAGCCTGGGAGAATTCCAGAACTTTTCGACAATAAAACCATTGTACAATGACACTTTAATCCAGTGCCCAAACAGTGGTTATAACATTGTAAACAGAGCACCTCTCAGTTATTTTCTGAACAATATCTATACTCAAGGGGCTCCAATAGCTTCTTTACGAGCACAGTTTAATCTGTTCTGAATCTGAACAAAATCACAGCTGAGGCTAATATATTTTAAAAAAGCAAAGTAAACACAGTAGGGTTGATAGACCCACAGTTTTGTAGACCCTTGGAGGGAAAAGAGCTACTGGGGTGGGGGGATATTGTTCAGGACCAGCTTCCACTGTATCTGCTCCCACATCTTACAGCCTCTTAAAATACTTATTTCACTTCTGTAGTCCTCAATCTGCTGTCCTCAATGGTGTCTTTCAGTCTGTTTATAAGAAATGCAACAGGCCTGGTATTCCCTACTTGAGAAGTCTTCAAACACACACAGGACCTAAACAACTCTTCAGCTGGTGTCCAGTTTTCCTCAACCTTGTGCTGGTCATTAATTTCTTAAATTTATATACTGCTCAACTGGCAAATGCCTTTTGACCAGTTTGCAATCACAGGAAATTCAAAATATTAAAAAGAATAACAACCAAACAATGAGATAACCTGTTTCAAGGTATTACTTATCAGGATTCTTAGTAATGTGCTTCTCAATTGTGCTTTTAGTTTACTTTCATCTCATATAACTTTGCTGCCTTCAATCCCATTTTCCTTAGTGGGGGAAAAGGAAGATACAAATAAATAAATGTTAAAAAGCCAACAATACAACTGATAATAAAAGTGACAGATTAAGGATTAAATGCCTGGTGAAAGGAAGGTCTGAACTGAGATCTAAATGTAGACACTGAGGATTCAGAGTGGATTTCCCTGGTCATCCAACATATGAGATGTGGGGTTAATTTTTCTTTTGCTGCTAACTTCCTGTTGCACTATTTTGGGTAGAAGCCCTCTCAGAAAAGCCTCAAGAGATAACCATAACAATTGCACAGAAATGCAATGTGAGAAGGCACTCCATCAGTTAGACTGGTTCAAAGCCATTCAAAACTTCAAAAGTCAACACTCAACACTTTGAATTGGTCAGGTTAATTCACTGGAAACTACTACACACAAGTAATAATATTGTCAGAATGGCCAGTTTAATCCAGGTCTAACACCACTGATCACCTTCTTCAGTTATTTTGATGCATCTAGTCCACTTTTTGCACCATGATTATGTTGGAAAGGTTCAGAACTGTGTCTTCACCTTGGAAGGCATATTAATGCACACTGATGTTCTAAAGTTTGCTATGTATCCGTATCTAGGAATCAATTTCCTCAAGAGACAGGACACGGACTATATTAACCATTTTTTTCTGTTATAGGCCACCTGCATTTTTCTCTGATGCTCCTAAAAGCTTACAACTCCAGAAATCCTCAACCAGAATGACCACCATTCATGTTTGTTGAGTGATTCTGGAAGCTACAGTATGAAAATGTAACTATTCTAAATTCTGTGCAGTCAAAACAAACCTAGGAACGGACACAGCAAACTGCCTTATTCTGAGTCAGATTATTAGCCCATCTAGTTCAGTACAGCCTATACTGATTCCAACCTTTCAGGAAACAGTCCCATCTAGTCCTAACTGTATATGCTGGGATTTAAACATGACATTCTGAATCCAAATCATGCATTCTACCACTGAACTATGACTCTTCGTTGAATATCTTAAACTGGAGAAGATGAGATTACTGGCGATGTCTGTGCCATGGTTGTGCTTCAGAGAGTTTCACAAGATATTTTGGCTGACCATCATTAGAATCAATGTAGTGGACTGGACAATCCTTTCATCTATTTGGAAAATAGATAAAGTGCTTGTGAAATGATCATGGAGGACATGACCTTGAAGAGCAACAGGAGACAAAAATCTGGTTGAGTTTTCTGCTATAAAAAGATCTGAAAAGCTGCACATCATTCTCTGAAGAACTTAGATGCATTACTGGATACTTAAAAATTTATAGCCACATATATAGATTCATAAACTACAAATGAAATAGGAAGAAGTTGGATGATCATATGAGCCATTTTCATATGAATACCTTTCAATGCTGGGCTCACATTGTACTTGGTCTTAGCAGAAAGTGCATCATGACTCCTTGCTACGAAAGTATCAGACTGCATTACTGTTCCTTCAGGCAATTTACAGTATCCAGATAAGCATCTTTTGGGATAACTGTAGTAAGAACTATTTTTAATTAAAAGTGTTGAAGGTAGCTGGCTGTTTAATTTAAACCTCTCTTTTTTCAGAATCCCAATTTAAATAAGTTATTCTCTCATATTTCCTCTTCAGAGCAACACATGCCAAATTAAACAGTACTTGTATAGTTGAATATTCAAAATGAAGCTAGGTAAAGGTAAGGGGTTCCTCAATTAAGCTTATGGAAATGTCAAAACCCTCTTTTGGCTGTTGGAATGAATAATGAAAAAAGCTTAAACAGTCAAAATGGTCAGCATAATAACCATGGCAACAGAGCAGTTTCCCAAAGACTTTTACATAATTTATGGTCCTGAATGGATCTAGATGAGGCTTTAAGGTGCCTCATTCATCTGAATTTCTATGAAGTCCAGATATCACTGTTGACAATTTGCATCTCCCCCAGATTTTCCTATTACTTCTCCTTGTCTCTCTTTTTAATGATGAAAGGAAATCCATTAGGGGAAAAAAGGATGGTACAGCAGCTCAATGCCTTTTAATTATGGGTCCAACTGACTATTAATTGGCTGAGTACGACATCTCTGAAAGCACTTCTAGATGTACAGTGTACAGAAAGCTGCTTCTAGATGTACAGTTTCTAGAGTTACCACTCAAAAAAGATTGTGCAATAGTTCCATCTTTCCTGCTTTAACATGTTTTATTTATTTATTTATTTGGCAAAAATACAAAAGTACTGGTAAAAATGCATAGAACAGGCCCTGTGCAAAATTTCCATGTTTGAAGAAGGCTGATTTCATTTTTCTAAATAGCATTCTCTGGAAGTACCACAGAAGCCTTAAACCATCTCCTAGCTTGCCCTCAAGGAATTTTAAAAGGTTAAGAAAACAAAAAACCTTATATTCCTTCTGTCCTTGGTTGGAGAGGTTTTTAGAAAGCTGATTTCTGTTGGTACTCTGGCAACAGGAGAAACTGTTAAAAGTCCTCTGTCCCATTGTGGCATGGCTACATAGGATTCATCAAAGTTGTTGTGTATCTAAGCCCAAAACAAACGAGAACCTCATAAATTTACATCTCAGCCTGCTTTAATCCTGAGTTTATTCACTTTCCTGAACTACTCAACATACACTTTGGCCACCCTTCATCTACAGCACAACAAGCTTTCTAAAGAACAGGCCCCCCAGTCCAACTCAGAATAGTAGGAAGTGATACCATACACACACACACACACACACACACACAGTGTACTTGTAAGTATGTGTATGTGTGTACACACACACAAACAACAAGCAAAAAGCAAAGCAAGCAAAATAACACTCCAACAGCCATGTTGGCTCATGAGGGAGGGGTTCAAAAGGGTAATAATATTGTTATCTCTTTCTTAGGATCAAGATACATTCACAAGGCAATAACAATTTCACAGAAGAAAGGAAGTGAGGAAAAAGAATAGGCAAAGAAAAAGATTTTGCTAGAAGAGAATATTAACACAAGCCACATTGTATGCTGCAACCTTAAAATGGTGACTCAGGGTGCTCTTTTCAGATTAAATAAGTCCTGAAAGTCATTCTTCACGAGACAAGGCTACTCAGTCCAAAAGATCTCAGATGGGACTTCAGTTCTTGGGGAAAAGAAGCAAGAGCAACTGTCCCTTTTAGAATATAAATGCCACCACTTCTTTAAATCTGTCTTTTCACCACATCTGAAGGAAGGTCTATAATTCAGTGGCACAATACATGGCTTTGCATGCCAAATGTCCAAGGTCTAATCCTTGAAAGTTCCAATGCAAACAGAGGATCAGGCAATGGAGAAAGGCTAAGGAGCTACTGCGAATCAATGGCAGAACTTGGGAAAGTTACTTTTTTGACTACAACTTCCCAAGCTGAAACCAGCTGGTCGGGTGACTGTGGGAGCAGTGTCCAAGAAGCAACTTTTCCAAACTCTGATTAGAATATATAGTGCTAGGCTATGTGGGTGGCTAGTCCAACTCTGTACATGGCAGTTTCCTCTCTAATGAAGAGGAGCCAGCAAGGTGTCTCCCTAGGACAGTGGTTCTCAACCTGTGGTTCCCCAGATGTTTGTGGACTTCAGCTCCCAGAAGCCCCAGCCACTATGGTCAATGCTCAGGGCTTCTGGGAGCTGAAGTCCACAAACATCTGGGGACCCACAGGTTGAGAACCACTGCCCTAGGACTACAAGTGGATCAGGCATCTGTTTTTGTGGCCCCTGACTCTTCCAGTTTTCCCCAAGGATGAATGGCCTCTCCTAGAAGCCTCTAGGACTGAAAACACACCACTTAAACACACTGTAGGAACCCCTGCACTGTTTAACATAAAAATTAACTGTTTTTTTTTCAAAATCAGAATATGGCTTTTAATTTCATCCATTGGCCCCTGATTCCTGCTGCAGTTGTCTGCACTCGTATAGGACACAAGGCACTTTTTCTGTGTTGGCTGTGTTCTCTGGAACTCCTTTGCTATTTCCCTCAGACTGCTTCATCCCCACTTTCAAGTTTACGGTCAAACGCTGTTAAAAGTGATCAAGTAGTTTAGCTGTGCTTTATGCTGCTGCCTTTCAATTTGAGTTTATAGGAGTTTTACTGCCATTTAAGTATTTTAATTATTTTTGTGCTTATAATGGTCTGGATCCTGAAGACAAGGCAATTCACAGAAGGAAAAGCTTTCTTTTCATCTTTCTCCCACCCCCTATTCCACATTGTCAGGAGACCCCTTAATCTTCTGAAAAGACTATTTTGTGGTGTGGACTGCAGGGAAAGAAGAGACAGGAAATTTTACTTCAAGATTAACTTCTTAAAGATTTGTTACAGGGATAGCCTGCTTTTTCTTCAATTAGTTCCTCTTTCCCTCTTTATTCTCACAAAAACCCTGAGAGGTAGTTTGATCAGTCTCTCTCTCAATTTCTCTCTCTCTCTCTCTCTCTCTCTCTCTGTGTGTGTGTGAGAGAGACAGAGAGACAGAGAGAGAGAATATGAATGATTGGCCCAAGATCACTTTTTGAGTCTTACAGCTCAGCAGAGAACTAGAACCTGGATATGTCATGGACTGTTCAATGCACAAAGGCCAGCATGATATAGTGGTTTGAACTATGACCTTGGAGACCAGAGTTCGATTCCCCACCTGCCCAAGGAAACCTGGTGGGTGACCTTGGGTGCATCACACAATCTCAGCCCCAGAAAACCCCATGATAGGTTCATCTTACAGTTGCCATAAGTCAGAAATGACTTGAAGGCACACAACAATGTTCAATACCCTAATCCCCATACCATATTGCAAGTTACCTTTCCTCAGAATGCAAGCCATAATCATTTTAGATTGTAAATGAAAACTGTGGTGTTTGAACTGCTAAAATAAATAAATATACAAAATAAATATATATTTTCTTTAGTCCTACATTGGTACTCATGGAATAACAGTGCAGAATAGAAATGAGAACAATCCTGCCATCTTGTGAAACCATTGCTTGGAACTTGGAAATAGGTCAGAGGGTCACTCTCCTGATCTTGTCAAGGTATAGTAAACATTTTAACTATTTGGGCCACTTTTGACAGCACTGGTTTTGATGTTCAGTCACCTACAGTCTCCAGCAACCAGGTACCAAAGAAGGCACCTGTGCGGCAATAATAGGAACTGCATATTAAGAACAAAACTTCACACCACTAAGAACAAACCTCCAACAAAACTTCACGCCATATTATTTCTACCATGTCACCTTACCTAAGTGATAGCTGACAGGTCTGTCTTCGTCTTTTGCAGTGCTACCACGGCTTCAATATCCCACTGAATCTGCCCTGGACTAAGATGAATGTTGCTAACTCCAGAGTCACTTACACAGAGATTTCTCATAGCAAAGTGTTAGCTCCAGGCCTGTAGGCTGAACTTTCTGTACTGTAGGGCATTTTGGGGCCAGCATGGTATAGTCGTTTGAGCACTGGACTGTGACCCTGGAGGTCAGTGTTCAATTGCCGGCTCAGCCATAGAAATCCACTGTGTGATCTTGGAACATCATACACTCTTAGTCCCAGAAAACCCTGTGATATGTTTGCCTTAGAGTCTCCATAAGCTGGAGACTGTGTTACTTCATGTGTTACTTCCTTTATTTCCCAGCTACTATTTGGGGCTGCAGAGTGCAGTGGTGACATCTGTGCATGACTATACTTGGTCCATGACACAACTTGTGACTAAAGCAATACCCTTCCTTCTTATTTCCCTGTTCTTCCTGAATGCTATGTAGGTGGCCAAAAGAGAGAACCCCCTTGGTCCTTACCAAACCAAAAGCATATATCCCAACACAACTCTTTCCCAGTTCCTTGGAAAAACTCAGGGGAAGATCCAGTGGATTTGAGGAAGCTCTCGCTCCACCAAGAAGTGGTGTAGCAGTTAGAGTAGGACTGAAGAGATCCAGGTTGTAGTTCCCACTGAGCTGGGAAACTCACGAGCTGACCCTGAGGCACTGACCGTCTTTCAGTCTCATCTGCTTCATAGAGTGTTATGAGGATAGCACAGGGAGGAGAAAGAACATCACCGTTCCCTGGATTTAAATGCATTTAATAGGTAACAAACTCTGGAGGCAGAATTTAAACACATCTAATAGTTAATAAACTCCCAAGCAACCTCTGGACTCTCAAGCAATCTCTGGACTTGTCCTTCTACCAGGAGCTGCAAGGAATCCTATTTCTTAAATTCTTACACTTTCAAAAGAACTGTTCTGGGCTTCAGACTTCCTGGAAGTCAGGTTCTTTTGCCCCAAAATCATTCTTTGCCATGCCATCTTGCAGCTAGATGTATGGAAATTAATCATGAGTGGCCTTTGAAATGAGAAGACAGTATCATGCCTATACTCTTACCCTCAGGGCACCAATCCTACTGCCACACACAGGTACCTCCCTCCCTTCCCATCTTCCTTACCTAAAGTATCTCACAGGGCCCAATTCCACCCAGAAGTCAAAATTTTTGGAATTAAATCCCACCGGGTTCGCTAGAGCTCCTTCTTCACAAGCAAGCGGGTGTAACACATTGCCACTCTAGAAAATACCTTCAGGATCTTTTAAATCAACGGTGGTATATAAACGAAGGACTCTAATGCGCAAATCCAATACAATCAGCCCTCTACATTTGTGGGTTTCACTTTTGCAGATTTGATTATTCACAAATTATTTGCTGTCTCCCTATGCCATTTTGAATAGTGACTGCAAGGCTGGTGAGACTGAGAAACTGCAAAAGAGGCTTTTAAGTCCCTCTTAAAAATGGTGTGAGGCAGCAGTGGAGGTGGCAGTAAGCCCCACTGGCCACCCACTTCTGCCTTGTGAAGGAACCCTAATGCCTCAAAGGAATCCATGGTGGTTGAATATGGTGATCATCCTTTTTTTGTGTGTTAAATATAGTTTGGGAGGGCCTAGAGTTATCCATGGTTTTTCCACTTTCACAAAGGTCCCCTGCCCCTAACTCTAGCGAATGTGGAGCCATGAGGTAGTTTTGTCCTGGCACAGCTGAAGCGCTGCTCAGATCTTGCTCTGCAGGGGAGCTACTTTCAGGTCACCCCTCTTCCTTTCCTTCAGCTCTCCCGCTCTTAGCCTCCACGCCCCTACAAGCAGTAACAAGTGGAGCTCCCAAGAGCCCTCAACTCACTTTCACACCATCCTTTTCTTTCTGTCCCCAGCCACACGCTCTCTCGTAATCATGCGGTCGTCCTTTCTGCACTAGAGTGTTATATAGTGCTATGATTCCACTTTCAACATCCCATGGAATCCTGGGGTTTGCCGTTTAAACTGCAAATCCCAGGATTCCACAGGATGTTGAAAGTGGAATCACAGCACTATAAGAGTATAGTGCGGAAATGGCCAGTGTATTTGGGAAAGCGGGCTCTCGCTCCCCCCCCCGTACATCCATACAGGTGAGCACACCGGAGCGTCCGTGTGCGCGTGCGACCTCCCCTCGGTTATTCGCTCCGCGCGCGCCGCCGGCTGCCGCAGAGTTTGGTAACCCGGCAAAGACCGGAGCGCGAGGGCCGGCTTACCTCGAGCGAGCGACGGCGGGAGGGGGAGCTAGGCTTCTCCGGGTCCGCAGCCCTTCCCCTCAGCCGCAGAGCGCCCGCTTCGGCATTCCGCGAAGCCGCTGCGCACAGGCGACGCCGGCTCTCCGAAAGCCGGCGGGTAGCCTCGCGGAAGGTCGGGATGGCGCAGCGCCCTTCCCCGCGCGCGCGCCTCTCTCTCCCCCTCCCCAGCCGAAGCCGTCGCCCGCTCCCTCTCGCGCGCTCTTCCCCCGTCCCCGCGCGCGCCCTCCCGCCAGACCTCCCTGGCTTCAGCGTGCGTGAAGTAGGTCAGAGCCGCACTGAGCATGCTCGCTGCCGAGCCAAGGCGGCGGAGGCTGCTGCTGCTGCTGCTGCTGCTGCTGCGAAAAAGGCTGCCGCCTTTTCCCATGGCTGTTTCCGCGCTAGCCTGTTATAATACTACGATTCCAGTTTCCACATCACGGCAAACCCCAGGATTCCATAGGATGCGGAAAGTGGAATCATAACACTGTAGCAGGCTAGTGCGCACATGGCCCTTGTTAGCGTCCACCGAAGGTCACCGAGCCTATCGGGAGGGAGGAGAGAGCTTTCACCGCAAGGCAACTCTCTCCCCTACCCTGAGGGGGCGGAACCAACAGTGAACCGATGTCCGCGTAGCTGCAGCCTGCAACGAAGGACATCCCGGGCACTTTCAGCAGCCGGACCTCAGGAACATTCTCGTAGGTGCGTCGCAAAAGGTGCCGCGGGCTTTCACTGGACGTTCGGTCGATTGCATCGAGCAGCAGGCGAGATCGTCCCGGCCGTCCGCATTGTGATGATGCGAACAAGCGGGTTCCTCCAACCTTTCGCTTTAAGGCCTTCTCCGCGCTAGACTATTCTAGTGCTGTCATTCCATTTTCAACACCCTATGGATTCCTGGGGTTCGCAGTTTAGGGAGAGGCCTCAGGATTCCATAGGATGTCGAAAGTGGAATAATAGCACTAGAATAGGCGAGTGCGCAAATGGCCTTTATAAATGACAGGTGGAGCTGTGCGTTTGAAATGAATTTTGCCCAACACGAATTCGTCAGACTTCTCAGAGCACGCGGAGATTTCTTGGCTTGAAAGACAGGGGGATTTCCCCCCACTTATTCACCAGTTTTCAATCCTTCCTCCAATTAAAGGAAGAAAAAGACTTCAAATAGCACCCCTGAATTGTGATTTTAAATGATGGGACAGTCGCCTGAGATTCTAAGGCAGCCCTGCATCCCTTCACAGGTGGCCTGTCGTTCCAGGTCATTGGGCATGATAGCTGGGAGTGGTGGGAGTTGGCATCAAACTGTGGGAAAAATGAGACTGAAACTGTCAGGAATCCAGCCTTCATTTAGCAGAGTCACACAGGGAAGCGGTTAGAAGTTTTTATCTAACGACTTGTGGCTTCAAACTGGTACTTGGAATAAACACAGACGCAGGTAGCTTTGTTTAAAAGACTAAATACTTTACTAATGACTCTTCATTTACATCTGTATTGAGAGAGCCTGCTACCTGTCTAATCTAGTGAATAGGAGATTCTTCAGTTTAACTCACCATCCTCCTTGATGGGACTCAAACTCGGAGCATGCGAAGAGTTCAGGGAAAGCAGCCATTGAGAACAAAGGGGGGGGGTCTTAACTTTTATAAGACCGATGACCCAAGCAACTATCCCGGGTCACATGATCTGAGCACCAAAGGTATTTATGATCATGCAATAAAAGACAGAGAAAGGCAAATGGAGAAGATCTGGCATGTAACAGAAAGGGAGGCCCTATCTGGCTATTGCCCATCTGTTCTAACAACAAGATGGGGGGGAGAGAGAATGCTGAGATTTCCAACACAAACAGCATCTAGGAGGCCACAGGTCTCCCGCCCTGTTCTGCTTCCTTCTCCAGAAGTCAGCAGGCTGTCCCCAAGTCCCTCCTCCATCCTGCTTTCTGTTTGGAAAATTTACATTTTTGGACTGAAGCACCGAGGATTCCTCCAGGAGATTCTAAGAATTGTAACGTAGCCTTAAGTCATTTTTGCAGACTGTAATTCTGAAGATCTTCCGGCGAGCATAGCTATCCTGGCTGGTGGATTTTGGATACAGTAGTCTAAAATAAATGTCCCAAGCTCTGAAGTTGGGTAGATGAGGTGACTGAATAGAGGGTATTGTCAGTCATGCTGTCCCTGGTGTACTGCTGTCTCTGCAGGAGAGCTCACCTGGAGAAATTTTATGGCCTTTTGATGCTGGGTGAAAATTTTCATCAAGCTTTCCGCTATGTCATCTGTCCATTTCTAACAAACAACTTGCATTGGGTTTTTATTGCTGTTTTTTTCTGGGTTACTGTTTGTTTGCATTTTTGTTTAGCCTTTCTGCATTGTCTCTGTTTCTTTGTGCCTGTTTTTTTTTTAAAAATCTTTAATGAGCTGCCAGGGAAGTTTGGATAAACTGAAGATCATACATTTTTCAAACGTTCCTATGATGCAATGCCATATGTTCTGAAAGCTGAGCAACCCACATGTAGCCAATGGTGTGTGTGTGTGGCGGGGGGGGGGTTGCCAATGGGAGAGTGAAGAACTACGGTTGCCAGATCTGGCATGCCTCCATGCAGACTGTCTCCCCATGTTTAGCTTTAAACAGCAATAGGATTATTAAAAATTTATGCCATAGGTAACCTTAAAAGAATGTGCGGTTCCTCCTTAGTTAGAAATGGTGCCTTGCTTCTAAGATGGCTGTGGTGTAATGAAAGAATGAAAATTGCAGTTAGTTTCGCATCAATGACTCTTCAAGGTGCTTACAGCATGAAGTGGCTGGTCTGTTCCAAACACTGCTCATTTCAGCTGCAGAGAGAGTTCTGCAAAATGTAGACAAAGGAAAACAAAACAAAAAGCCTTCCATAAGTAACAGAGAGAAAAATAAGAGAACGGTATGGAAAGTGGCGGAACCAGGGGCGCTGCTTCTCCTTTAAAAAAACACACATTTTCTTAAACTTGGATGAAATCAATTACTATTAAAACCTTAAAACAACCCCATGCATATTGATTCAAACAAAAGTCCCACTGTGTCCCACGGTGTGAGGGATCCTCTATCCAGGTTGGCCCCACTGTTCCAACCCTTGGGTCCTATTACTCACCTTCCCCTTTTACTTTTAAGATCCTTTCCTGGATCTGGAACTCTGGGCCCAAGGTGACCTTTACACTGGACAAGTGTCTGTGCTGATCAGTGGATTCAGTGTGATACAGCATGACTGATCTTCCTGGTTGAATATTGAATTAAAACATCCAGGAGGAGGGCCTTTCTACACTACATGGTTATAGTGCAATTATTCCACTTTCAACCTCTTGTGGAATTCTGGGGTTTGTAGTTTACTGAGGCAAAGGAGCTCTCTGGCTGATAATTCTAAATGCCCCTCCCTAAACTCCAAACCTCAGGATTCCATAGGATGTTGAAAGTGGAATAATAGCACTGTAACAGTGTAGTGCAGAAAGGCCCAGAGATATAGAACATAAAAGCAGTAAAAGATTTATTTCACAACAAAACAACTAGTCTTATGCTGGTTTCATGCACAGTAGACAGTAACCCCACAGTTCCAGGCTGTGGATTCCCAGCTCCTGCCAATCATCAAGAAGATGCCTCAACTCCGGGGCTATCTGCATTCTACTTTTTCACTTTCCAGTGGCGCTTATTCTCACAAATTGGTGTTCTAAACATATTGAAATATGATTTCAGTAAGTTCTCTCGGTTCTCTGTTCTCTCTGAACTCTATCCACATTCTCAGCTCTCCAAAATCCTATTCAGAGCTCATCCATTCTCCATTCCAGAGCTCCTCCATTCTCCTCTTCCCAACTAGCCCTATCCAACTCTATTCAAGGATAAGGTTTTTATATTTGTCCTCCCACAGCCCCCCTCCTCACACATTTCATGAGCTGTGATTGGGTGGCTGTGATTAGGCTTGCCCAGCTTCATGCTTTACAAGTGGGTTTTGCTTCTTAAATACTCAAAAGGCACTAGATTTTGTCTGATCTTGGAAACTAAGCAGGGTCAGTCTTGGTTAATACTTGGATGGGAGACCACCAATGAATAACAGGTACTGGAGGCTACACTTCAGAGGAAAGAAGTGCCACCTGTGAGTATTCCTTGCCTAAGAAAACCTTGTGATATTCAGAGGATCACCATAACAGCTGATTTGAAGGTGAATACACACACACAAATATATTTAGAAATGTGGGTAGACCCCAACATCCTCCACCTCTTAGGGTAACATCACAGTGGAGGCAAAATGGCAAGCTTTTCCTCCTAAAGGAAAGAGAGGAGGGACATTTTTATGATCTTCTGCTATCAGTTGCTTTGGCCCTAGGTTCCCATGAAATACAATTGTCCCTCCACTTTCTTGATGGTTCGGGGCACAAAACTCTTGTGAACGTGGAAAACCCCCCACTAATAACTCCCCTGTTCCCCGTCCCATTCCCTTCTGGGGATCTCCCCTTGCAAGAAAGAAAGGAATGGGAGTGGGGGAAAGGCTCACATGAACCTTCCTTTCTACCTCCAAAGCTCTCCTTGCCATTCCTATTCATATTGCCTTGGCATGGAGAACTCATGTGAGCCTTCCACCGCCATTCCTTTCTGTTTTGCTTTGGCACAAGTTCTCCATGCTGGGGCAAAATGCATAGGAAAGGCAGGGGGAGCTCCACAGGGGGGAAAGGAAGGCTCACATGACCTTTCCCCCACCTCCTTTCCCTTGTGTTTTGCATAGGAAGGGGAACGATGGAGCTCCAGAGAGGGGAAAGAAAGGCTCATGCGAGCTTTCCCTCACCCCACTTTGCCTTCCATTTTGCATGGGCAGGGGAAAGGGGCAGCACCAGAGGGGGAAAGGAAGGCTTGCACGAGCTTTCTCCCATCCCCTTTCCCTTCCATTTTGCATGGGAAGAGGAAGGAGGGGGCTCCAGAGGAGAAAAGGAAGTCTCACATGAGTTTACCTTCACTCCCTTCCATTTTGCCACAGTGCGAGTTCTTTGCATGGGAATGGGAGGAGGAGGAGAATGGGGGAGGAGGCACACATACTCATGAATAATCAAATCCATGAACATCAAACCTGCAAATGTGGAGGGAGAGCTGTAGATGCTTTAACTTCTATATTGTTTAATGTCAATGCTAATAGAATGGCAGAAAACAAACCCAAACAGAATGCTGGGTTTCCACCCAACTTAAGGTGAAATAGCTTCAAGAGCCAAGATCAGAACTTGGATTCTAAATATAAAAGGGAATTTGCTACTTATTGTTTATTCAAAGTACATTTTTGTTGTTACTCATTACTTGTTGCAGAAAGACTAACAAACTGCTACTACCTTATTTGCTTTGCTCGTTTTTAATTATTTTTAAACATATCCATTAAATGGCATCCTGTTACTCAGTTACAATTTTGTAAGTCAGATTTAGGATATTGTAATGGCTTTGTGTTGTCATTTATTATTGTGACCCTGACCAATGGCAGTCATCGCACTTGCTGGAGGGCAGGAATGGTAACATCATTCTGCAGCAGCACAGACCTCCATAGCTCAAGATAGCTGATTGGCTTTTACAGTGGGTTTTTGAGGCTGGATAGGGAAGTAAAGAACAACATTGTGATTACACGTTTGGTATAGCTGTCATCCAATTATGGTAAAAAATCTGCCAAAATGACCTTCAAAAAGAATGTTTTAGGAGCAACAAGTAAACATTACTTGTTACATTAAAAAAAGAAAGGTGTTGATACTACCAATTGCGATGTCACTATATGATGCTATACCCTCATTACTTGAAAGAGTAATGCATTACAGACAACATCATTATTTCTGACATGTTAGTTGCAAGCTCTGTCCAAGATAAGGCCAGTGAAAACTTTTTGATGCCTGAGAGCTTGATTGCCCCTTTTTGTCCAGCTTGGCTACCAGTACAGTCAGATGTTTTCTCTCTTCAAATCTGTTTCATCATCTTCCCCATTAGCTGAGATAAACCATGTGTATCACTGACAGAACCTGCTCTCTGCCTGGGAGCCTGCAGAACATCAATGCCATCCTTTTTGTCTGAGATATTTCACAATTTATCTACCTAGACAAGTAGAACATATTTAGCCTGCTTTTCTTGCAGGGACTCTAAGTGAATAATGCATTTGAGTGTGGGGAAAAAAGGCAGTGATGTTTTTCTACTGTAAATAAATAATCAAATTATTAAAAATGGATCAAAATTGTCATGTGTTTCAACTTCTGGTGAATTGGGAAAGGAAGGGAAACTATTAGAAAGATAAAGATAATTAGGACCCACTGGGTTGTAAAAGTGGTGACCAGTGTTTTACATATCAGAGGTGCACTGAATCTGCTCTGCATTTTGTTCTAGATTTGAAAGTTACTGAATGTGTTGTAGAGATAGGGTTCAGCAACTTGGACAGCTCATTGGAAAAAAAGATCCAGAGCAAAGTCTCAACATCTGCAACATGGAAGCTACTGGTCACCACAGGTCCTAACCAGTAAGTTGGTCTGACTTATGATCTGACTCTATCCTACTGTTTTCTTGACAAGATTTATACAGAGGAAGTTTGCCATTGCCTTCCTTTAAGGCTGAGAAAGTGTGACTTGCCCAAAGCCTCCCTGTGAATTTCCATGACTCAGCAGGGATACAAACCCTGGTCTGGAATTTTAGGCCATTTCCACATTTCCACTGTTATAGTGCTATTATTCCATTTTCAACATCCTGTGAAATTCTAGAGTTTGTAGTTTAGGGAGGAGCATTTAGAACAGTGGTTCTCAACCTGTGGGTCCCCAGATGTTCGTGGACTTCAGCTCCCAGAAGCCCCAGCCACTATGGTCAATGCTCAGGGCTTCTGGGAGCTGAAGTTCACAAACATCTGGGAGCCCACAGGTTGAGAACCACTGATTTTAAATTTACGGCCAGAGAGCTCTTTGGCCTCAGTAAACTACAAACCCCAGAATTCCACAGGAGGTTGCAAGTGGAATAATAACACTATAACAATGTAGTGCAGAAATGGGTTTAGTCCCGCACTCAAACCACTACAGCTTAGAGCAGTGGTTCTCAACCTGTGGGTCCCCAGATGTTTGTGGACTTCAGCTCCCAGAAGCCCTGAGCATTGACCATAGTGGCTGGGGCTTCTGGGAGCTGAAGTCCACGAACATCTGGGGACCCACAGGTTGAGAACCACTGGCTTAGAGCCTTACCATACCATACTTTAATACTACTTTGTCCCATTGGAATCCCTTGATGGTATCAGGTTATTAACACTCTCTATTGCACTCTTTCAATATCTGCAAATGAGCAGAGTCATTTGTCCTGCTCTTCCCTCCCCATTACAGCATCATTGCTGAGTCCTTTTCCTTGCTCCGCACTTCATGATTGGCCTGGGGGTTATTGAGCAGAGATTTCCATGGAAGTAACTGAGGGAGGGACAATTTGGGAATTCCCACACCACGCTCACTACTGGATCAGCTACAGAAGGAAGCACTATGAAGAAACCGCACCCCCACAGCTGACTGGGTTGTTGAAGGAAAGGGGGTCACTAACGGATTATTTACAACATGAAAAAAATAGGACATTTCAAAGGGATTGGATCACAATAACTGCTGGTAAGCAATGATATCGTGCGACAGGACTGACCCTGAACCAGGAGCAATGCATTGCTCTGGCTGTATGACACCTTGATGTGAAAGGGCTGTTAAAGGCACAAAACGACAACAAACAAAGCATTTGCGCCTTTCAGGCCACTGGGATTTGTGCTCTGGCAGACTGAGTACCACTGTATTAAATTAAAAGGCATACCTGTAGACAGTGCAGGTTCTTTGCTTTAATCTGAATTGTCAAGTATGTTGCTACAGCACTAGTAAGAAAGTATGTGTACAAACGGAAATGGCAGTGTTTCTTCCCAACATCCTCATCATTTAGGTGTTTTTTTTTAAATGCTCAGTACAGGAAAAATAATAAATGCCTCTAATTTTATTAGCTCATCTTTATGAGACATAGGTTTCAAGTAAGTTTATTGTTTCTCTCCACGGCAAATAACTTCATATTACTATATTTGCTGGCATATAAGACTCACTGCCTTCCCCAAAAAATACTGTTTGAAAATGGAGTGCGTCTTATATGCCGATGTATCTTATAAGTCAGCAAATGCATGCATACAAAGGAAAGATGACTGGTATTCGTTTATAGGGAAGATTCAGTGATGGATTCAGACAATGAAGATGTATTATACTTGAATATACTATAGAGTTAGAAAATTGGTTTTGTTGTATGTATTAAATTTTTTCTGTTTTTTCTTTTTTAAAAAATTTTTTGGAGGCTTAATTCTCTCAACAGAAATAATCTAGCTTAAATTAAACAGGTTACAAATGTGTGAAACACATAAAAGATAGACAAGGAAAGACAGTTCTTGTCAGAATATGACAGACCGACTTGTTACAAATATATATAACAATTATGTATATTTTAAAAATTGCTAAATTTAAAATTTCTTTGCTTTCAAATAGGACTTCCTGGTTACAAATTGATAGATTTTTTCCTCACAAGAAGAGTAAAAGTGACAGAGGTCCATAGATGTCAAAGAAAAATCTGAAATTTTATTATAGCTGGGATTGACTAGCCATGTCATTTCCTTCCCCAAATAAATGAAAGGAAAACTGGAGGTCATGTTCTTTTGTGTTGAGGTCTTAATATGCTTAGAATATGCTATCATTGTTACGAAATTAGGGCCATTCTGCACTACACTGTTATAGTGCTATTATTCGACTTTCAAGATCCTGTGGAATCCTGGTTTTCGGAGTTTAGGAGCGGGGCATTTAGAATCCTCAGCCAGAGAGCTCTTTGGCTTCAGTAAACTGCAAACCCCAGAATTCCACAGGATGTTGAAAGTGGAATAATAGCACTATAACAGTGTTGTATGGAAATGGCCTAGGTCTCTTTCACATAGTTCATCAGTCTTATGAAATGGAAGACAGACAAGACAGAAATTACCCAGTAGAACATATAGTTATTTAAAGAAAAATTAAAATCTTGGGTAGCTTGGAAATTCAACAATCATTTCCCTAGAAAAATACACTTCAAGTTATACTCTGAATAAGGGATAAGCGTTCCTCCAGATATTGGTAGACTGCAATTTCTCAGCCATCATTAGGAGCTGTGACAGCTTGGACTGATAGTAGCTCTCTTTCAACACGTGCAAGGCCGTATATGCTCTGCCCTGGCTTATAGGAAAGATTTTTTGAAATTAATTGTATCCAAAACTCCTTCCCCACAATCTATACAGATTAATAGTGTGGCTATACCTTTATTCCTTCAGTAGTGTGAAAAAGAAGTCCACAAATTAAGCAGGAAACCAATGGGCATGTGTTTTCCTTTTAGGGAGAAGGTAGCTGTTTTAGGCTATTCCTACAAAGCCAGCAAAGAAGCTGTTGAAGACTTTCAGGTTTTACTTGGTCTAAACTAAGGAAGTGCATTGCTGATGACAAATGAAACCTGCTGCCTTTAAGGGTGCCATAAGGAGCTTGCTTGTCTAGTTTCTCTGTCTCCGTTGTCTGCCTGCCTGCCTGTCTCTCCCCCACCGACACATCTGAACCTCCTCCCTCTATAATAAATATTGAAAGCCTAAATATGCTTAGAGATCCTGTCTGATTTTGGAAGCTAAGCAGTACAGGATCACATGTGGGGTCCATTTATACAATACAAATATAGTTCACAGTTGCTTTTAGAAAAAAAGACAGCAACACTGCTAGGTCCGATCACTGACTTCTTCTACAATGTGTAATGCCCCAGCTTCTTATGTCTGTGCGTGCTTATTTATGTCAGCAATGTCTAACTTGAGAAATGAGGCACAGATGATTTCTGAAAATCAGATTAATACCAATGAGTGGCCAGAATACATCCTTTCGAATGTAGTATGAATAATTGGTGGGTGGGATATTTTTTTAACATCTAAAGAACTCATTGAGGGAAAAACACTTTCAGTTTTACATTACTGTGGAGGTAACAAACTAGATTTATGAAACATTTTGAAACATTGAAAATATATTTTTAAATAACAGGTCCATTTTTTTCTATTTTGAAGTTATACAAGTAGCTAAAATTGGCTCAGCCCAGTCTTTTTCTAGTTGGAGAACATTTTTTATGAAACAAGTCTGCCACCTGCAGGTAATGCTGTGGTACTGATGATATTCATTATTTCTTTTTCACAGTCTTGCGTGTGCCTTCAAGTTGTTTTCAGCTGATGCTGACCTTAAGGCAAATCCATCATGAGGGTTTCCTGGCAAGACTTGTTCATTTGCTATTGCCTTCTTCTGAGGCTGAGAGCTTGTGGCTCACTCAATGGCTTTCTGTGGCCAAACGGAGATTTAAACCCTGGTCTCTCAGAATCCAAGTCCAACACTATCCCACACTGGAGTTTTGAACCATCCGTGGCTCAGAGTCTATCCAAGAATATGGAATCAGTCTGGTATTGTCAGATAATGTGGCAGGTAATGAGTAGTGTCACTTTTGATAACTGTGCTATTGCAATCTTATCCATGGCGATTTCATTGAGATGCTTTGTCAGTCCATTTGGAATTGTTCCCAGAGCACCAATCACTGTCACTATTGGTGAGAGTGGAGATTTATCTAATGTTCATGAGTGATTTCATCATAAACCTATGAAGTGTTGGTTGTGCTCTTTTTATAACCATTGACAATGTGTAGAACTAGATGGAAATGGGAGGAAAGTTCTTCTTCTCCTTTGCTTATGTTACAAAGGTAGTGCAGTTTCCTTATTCAGATAGTTCCTGCAGCACCTACATTTTATTTAACAGGCTGTCTCTATCTAAAGGCCAAAGCTTGATCAAAGCTGTTTACTCAAGGACTACAGGTTACAGTCTACAGGCTGTGGAAGACTCTGATTTTGATGGCACAAATGGCCAGTAGTGTAAGGAATTTCCCCATCACCTCATGCTACCAATGTGATCCATTTTGCCCCTTTTATAGTTCATGTAAATACAAAACAATATTAGTGTAAAAATTGTTGCCCGCATTCATTTATTTTTATAAAAGCAACTGCTTAATTTTTAAAATAAAGAAGCACAATGGGAGACGGAAGTATGATCAATGACTTATGTAGCTCGTTCAGTGAAAGATATGGCACAGTTTAGTGTCAGCCAGTGAAAAAATAGGTAGGTATCAGTTTGTCACAGGTATCATGCAGTTTCTTCCCTTATAAGTTCAGCCAACTTCTGGAAACCCTGAATGAAAACAACAAGAACAACAATAAATGAGAACAATATACAAAACTCAGTATTATTTAACAAATTATGAGACACCTACATGCCTATTGCTTTCCGCTTTCTTTTCTTTTTCCTTTTCACTTGTATTCAGACAAAGCCCAATCCCTTGGAGGAATCCAGGGGGTCAGAGAAAGGCAGAGTTATTTGGGGTGAGGTGAGCAATTTCTTCAAATAATAAAACAATGCCTTCAAGTGGTAGTGCTGACAACTAATTAAATATTCCTTTTGGTGGATAAATTCTCTTGCTAGCAACTGACTATCAGAACAGACACTATTGTAATCGTTCTTAGTTATAAACATATCAAATGCAGATAATAATTTGAAGCTATTTAATTAAGTTTCTTAATAAACTTTAATGCAAATAAAGAACACACTGGCACCATGTAAAGTCTTATTTTACATGCCAAAATCCCACTGCAATCCTGAATGCACTTACTGTACATACATTGGATTTAATGGGACTTTCATTTGAATAAGCACATATGGGATTGCACTAACACAGAATTAGCCATGCTAACAGTGCAATCCGATATACAGTCAGCTCTCCACATTTGCTAAGGTTAGGGGCACAGGACCCCTGCAAAAGTGGAAAAATCACAAATATCAAAATGTGTCTGTATATCTGTGGAAAGGGGGCCAAGGTAGGGTGGGGAGAGCAGGCACCAGGACAGGGAAGGAGAGGTTGGCACGGTTGTCTTATACTTCCTCCCTCTTTCCCATCTCCTTCCTTGGGGGCTGGAGGGATATCAAGAGAGGGTTTGTGGTGCTGAGAAATTGGGCTGTTAGCCATTCTTAGTTGGCCAGGTAGCAGCTGGTGAAGGAGAAGGAGGAGTACCAGAGATAGTTTTTTAAAGGGCTTAATGGTCTGATCTGGAGTCATTGAGAGGGAAAGTTCCCCCAGAAAAGAAGCACTTGAGGTAGGGAGGCAGAGGTTAGAGAAACCTGCAAATAATCAAATCTGTGGAAGTCAAACCTGCAAATGTGAAGGACCGACTATAGATCTATTTAGATATAAGGCCTATTGAGTTCTAGTGAGTTTGAATTTGTTGCAGTTTAAGGACCATTGATTTCAGTTGGCTTAAGCATCTTCAGCTCTAAGTGGAACATGTTGCAGTCCAATCTTAAACCTAGGGGAGGAGAACCTGTGGGCCTCCTGATGAGGTGGATTACAATTCCCATCACACCTGAGTATTGGTTACCTGGGCCAGAGCTTGGAAATAAATAGTTACAAATACATACTTGGAGTTTTTTGCAGTAAGGCACAACTAAATTACACTACAATGATAACACAACAAGTGTAACTAACTTTTAAAATCTGATTGGTAATCGTATCTCATTAAATGGTGGCAGAGGAGTACTTCACTATGTTGTGGGTATTGAGACAATGGTGAAGAGGATGGAAGCACAATGGATTTGAAACAGAAATCAGCAGCTGGTAGCTTTTGGATATTTTTTTTTAAAAAACAGAAGTAACTATTTGAGCTACTTTTGAGAAGCAGATTTATTTATGTTATGTTATGTTATGCCCCACCTTTCTCAAGTAAGGGAAAGTTGTAACTAAAATGACAAATAATTATGGGGCAGCACTACATCACATACACTTTGAAAGAAACTAATTACTTTTTGAAAAGTACTCTCTGAGTTCTGATCAGGTTGGGGCTGATGAGAACTGAAGCCCAACACTTGCAGGGCCATAGCTTCCCCACTGATGATTTGCTTTCTATCCACATATCAAGTTCTACACAAGTAATTTTTTTTTCCTTTATGAACAGTGAGACATTTGTCCTGACTTACCTGGTCCATTTGATCTGGAGAAGCGTAGGAAAAGCTAGCTCTGACAAAGGGGCTTAGTTCTGAGGAATCAATCATAAAATCCCTTCCAGGAAGCAACGCCACCTAAAACAGATTACATCAGATGTCCTTGTAACCAGTCACACCACTTTCTCTAGACTAATCCATGATTCCAACCATCTGAGGAATTGGATGGATGGGTGGATAGACAGACAGACAGGTAGATGAATGAATGTGTAGTTTGTCTCTTTTGTTGCAAATCAGTCTGGTTCTTAAGGAAATTGCGGCAGCAACTCCAAAATTTTTTATTGGATTTGTATGAGATTTGTATGTATAATATTCTGTTATATGAGCTGGATAGGTTTTATATATGTATATTATTTTTTATATAATACTGATAATATTGTATTAGTTTTTAATACAGCTCCTGAAGAAGGCCAAGCAATTAATAAACAAGCCAGAATGCATTGGGCTTTTTTAAAAGAATAAAATTTGGTCCATCCTTAAGCACAGAAAGCTAGTCTCCTTCTTTTCTGCACATAGATGTTAACCACTTATCAAACATTAACAAAATATTTACACATGTATTGGTTTGTTGATATAATTCCTGTGTTTGTACAATGAAATGAATGGAAGGCAGGAGGCAGTTCTAATGCAGGCATTCTATTATAGAGTAATAGATTTTCCCTACCCCTCTCTCCATTGCCTTTTCCATGATCATCTGGTATGTGTCTGAAACTCCCTTGATTTTAATCCATAAAAATAGTCCAGCTTTAGGAGTATACCACTCTGCTAAACCTATGAAAGAAAGGACAACAGTGAAATGAAAGTACCCTAAGGAAGTGATCAAACATTTCTGTTCTTAATGTATTTAACAGTTACAACAGTACCCTGATGTGAAACGAAAGTTCAGCCTTCTTGGCTCATTGCCTAAGCAGTCAGAAAGTTTCCTGTATCAGGCTTAAGATTCCCACAGTAGCAATTAATAGTTATCTGAGATAAGTCATAAATAAAAATAGAATTGTCAATTTACTATGTTGTTGCGCTCTGCTTGCCACTGAATACCACTGTTGTGAATTTACCCTTTACAAAGTGATCAGACAAATCTCTAATGTAGGCATACTGTTTTCTGCTTCAGGCTGTTTCAAGAGGGCATCTGTCTGATCAGACTGATGGATGATCCTCACACATTCATTTTTGCCCTCTCACATTATTATAAAACCAGCTTGGGTTTTGTGTGGCTTCTTTAAAACTACACAGGGTCTTGGCTAGTTTGTTTATCTTGGTTATGTCTAATGTTGATGGTTGTGCCTAACTGCCCATGGGGCTGACTTCACTGACCTTTTAGCCATTTGTCGGCTGCAGCAAGCATCGAGTCTCTTTGGTTTTTGTAGAATTCTGACACCCTGGAAGCAAACAATCAATTTAAGAATGCATGGAGAACAAAATGGAGGTTGCGGGTCAGTGACAGCACTCCCTCTTAATTCTATACAGCATATCACACTCAAAACATAATTAGAAAAGGAAAATAGTGCATTTTATCTCTATACCTAAGATAGCCTAAGTGCAGATGGAACTGGCCACAAAATTGGCTAAAGCATTTTCTTCTATTGCCCATTTCACATATTGTGCAAAACACATTGATGCTAGAGAAGAATGGGGCCTTTTTGAGTTCTGATACAAACCAAATGAGGCCTCCTCTGGACATGGCTCAGATACTGGAGTCCTGGGACAATTGAACTTCCTTCTCTTTCCCTCCTTAACACAGCCTTCAGAGCTACCTCAAAAGGAGCTTTATAGGGCCCTTTCGAGTATACCACAGATGCTTTTGGAAGGGGAGATCATCTTTGGATTCTGCCATTTCCTTTGGACTCTGCCATTCTGCTTCCTTTGGATTCTGCCATTTTGCTAGTGGAAATCCAGCTTTGGATTCCACCCTAAATCTGTATTTCCTGGACTAGCGGGCAGATTAAAGTGTAACCGTCCCTTGGATTTTGCACTTTGAATTATGCAATGTTGCTCTCAGCTCCGCAACATACCAAAATGTATTTTAAAATGTGAGTTTTAGGATGTATGTTTAGATAAAATAAATGTTATTTATTATTTATTATTAGATTATTTATTTATTTATTATTAGATAAATGTTTAGATAAAAAAGCGTATTGTTAGACAATATGTTCAGACATACTGTTGCTTGTTCTTGCATGTAGAATAAACCTATGCCAAGTTGTCCAAAATGTTTTCATCCATCTTATTTTCTCTTATTTATTTAACAGTACATGTTAAAAATGAGTGGGATATGATATTGCTGAATAGTATCTATGGGCTGCAGAATTATCCAACCATATTAAGTGGTGGTGCGGAACAAAAAAGGAAATTCTCAGAAACACTGATGGGATTGTAGTTTTACAATGAAATGAACAAGTGTGAAATCACCAGAGTTCCTGATCTTGTGTCATAAAGAGAAGCAGGAATCATTTCTTTTTGTCCACTGTTTCTTTAATAAGTCAATCTAAAGCCATCCTCGCAGCCATCTGATGAACCTAAAGCCATCTGATACACCCAGTAGTAATTTATTCAATTTATTTTATATATTTTATATTTATTTCTACTACTTTTTCTATATAGCTCTTTTATCTTCCCTACCTATCAGTGGGCCTCTATAGAGATAGATATTCTCCAGATATTCTCCAATCAAGCTGTCACTTAGTTACTTTCAGACTGGAGCTTGAAGAAAACAATATTTTTTTGAAGCACAATTCCCAGATCCCCTCCCCAGCCAATCTGGTCACTACTGATTGGAGGATTCTGGGAGTTAAGGTCCAAAAAAAGCAACTTTCAAAGTTGTCAGTTTGGATAATATGTGGGTACTAGTGACTTAAAGTTGCCTATGGATCTTGGAATCAAAATTCTAAATCCCCTGCTTCTTGCCTCCTTCTTGCCTCCAGAAATTGAGGCTACCCAACTGTTTTGTGATGATCATCTGCACTAATGTAAAAGCTTTACCTACCCAGCTCTACTGACATGTCGGAACCAAACACATCAAGAGAAATGCGGTAGGCAGATAGGTCAGATGTGAAAGAGAAAATGGCTGAAGTGGCAGGCTCAGGAATGAAGGAGGAGAAAATCCAAAGGTCTTTTCAGTGGTAGTGCCCTGCATTCCAATTCTCCTGATAGAAGCATGCCCAGTCCGAAGTTTTTTCCATTCTTGTTGCCTTTTTATTTATCTTTAAATCTTTAAATATACCTTATTTCACTTCAAATCTTTTCCTAATTTAAATTTTTGGTTTTTGCCTCCTCAGTTTGTTCTTTTTGGTTATTTGATTGTAATTTGATGGATTTTCTTTATCACAAGTCTCCGTGAGAACTCAGATTAGATAGATAATCTAGCTAGAAATAAGATTATGAGATGATAGAACCATTGCAAAGATGTCTTTTCTATGCCGGTGCTGGGAGATACTGTTGGCACTGCCATCTGTTCACTGTATGTTTGAAATGAAGAAGGAGACTCTGTTGCCATGGAGTGTGGTGAAGTCTCCTTCTTTGGAGGTTTTTAAGCAGAGGCTGGATGGCCATCTGTTGAGAGTGCTTTGCTGTGTGTTCCAGCACAGCAGGGGGTTGGACTGCATGGCCCCTGGGGTCTCTTCCAACTCTTTGATTCTGTGATCACAGTTACAGCCCGTGAGCTGCGAACACATTAATATTTTCATAAAACCCTTCCTTACCTGTCTGTATGCTGCAAGAAGCGCTTATGTCCCCACTTCTGCAAAAGTTGTAACAAGAGGACCTGTAAGAGAAAGCAGGTAAAGAGTCAGATTGATGGCATAACTCGAATCTAATCTACAAGATTGGTGACTCTTGCAAAATTTCTATTTGCATAAGTGGCACTATCCAGGCACTATTTCAAGTGGTATACCAGGGTGTGGGTGGACTTCAGCCCTGCAGGATTTACTTTTTTAAAAAAAGCCAAAAACTAGAACTTCAAAGTCTACCAGTCAGAGCGCAGCACAAAAGACATGTGCTTGCTGTGAATTCATTCTGACACCAGGAATTTGTTTTGAGGACCAGAAATGAATGACACTCACAGTCCTCCCAGACATAAACTCCCTCCACCACTCTCTTCTGCTTTTCCTAACCTGTCTTCATTTCAGCACTGTAATTTTTCAGTGAGAGGAATCATTTTTGTTATTGCTGTTGTTGAATAGCTGAGAATTAGAAATCCTGGTCATTTTACTGAAAATCATTCAAGAGTTGTACCATGTCATTGGGATGGTGACTTCACTCTGGGTCTTAGTCCAAACTTTAAAGGACCTATAGCACCTGTAGATACATGTTTATGAACCTATAGATCCAGATGTATCTTTTGCATACCGTTGTTACTTATTCATTGTTGTTGTATGCCTTCAAGCCATTTCTGACTAATGACAACCCTATGAGTGAATCTATTACGGGCCTTCTTGGCAAGATTTGGTCAGAGCATATCTGCCTTTGCCTTCCTTTGATACTTATTAATTGTTGTTGGGTGCCTTCAAGTTGTTTCTAACAAGGAGAACCTATCACAGAGTTTTCTGGGGGCTGAGAGTGTGTGATGTGCCCAAGGTCACCCAATGGATTTCCAGGGCTAAGTGGGGAATCAAGCCCTGGTCTCCTACACCACACTGGGTCTCATTAATACTTCAATAAAATATGTCAAATTTCTTCATGTTGGTTAAGTTAGAGTGTATCAATATTAGATGGTAGAAGAGATATGTTGTTAAAAGAAAGTTATACCAGGAACTGCCGTGAGGAAGTCAAGCTGTGTTAGAAGAAGAAGTTTGTATGAGAATTGGATCAGTATGTTGACTTTGTCTGTTTTTATTATGTGTGCTCAAATTAAAAATTATAATAAAGAAATAAGTCAAATTTAAATTATTAGAGGCAGCAGTTCAGCTATAGCAAGACAGATTCTTTGACAATGCAAGTTCTTCTCAAAGACTGCAGAGCTTCCATTTTCTTACTGTATTCTTAGTATATCAAACTGCTGTAATTTTTTTTTAAAAAAATCAAACAGCTTTCAGTTATGGCTTTTGGAAACCTTTGTGGTCTCAGCAATTGGGAGCTTACACAGCATAATGGAAAAATGTTGGAACGAGAGCAAATGGGCCAAAACTTCAGCCCAGCTCGCTGGGTCACTTTGCCTCGCCAATGATCTGAATGCTGAGCACAGAGAGATTTGTAATGCCTGGTTAACTTTGACCATTTTCTTACTTGCTTACATCTAATAACATATATCACTACACTCAGGGGTACTGGCATTTTCATATCGAGTTCTTCATCTGCCTTGCTGTGTTGTTTGGTAAAGGTGATGGCTGATGGCTGGTTGTTCTGATATCAGTGAGGTGCTAAGTCCACTTTGGGCTGTTGTCCAAACTGTGAAGGTGCCATCCAGGGTGTCAAACCCTATTGTTAGGGGCCAGGACTCAACTTTCCCAGGGGAACAGCAACCTCGAAGGAGGACAAGCAGACGCAAGTGCACTAGGAGCTAATCAGGCTGGGATGACAACCAGCTGGCTCCAGCCTTCTTAAGGTGGGCAGAAGCAATGGCTCGACACCAGAAACAATGTATGTGTTTGCTGGCTCTTGTGTGCTATAGATTCTCTGCTCACCATCCTTCTCTGACCTTTGGACTGTCTGACCTTGCTACCTTCTGGATTCCTGACCTTTGGACTGACATGGACTTCACTTCTGCTTCACACTGACAAGGCAAACTTTATGGGACTGCTGTGTCCATTGTCTGCTGTTCACACTTGGTCTGAGCAGGTGGTCAGAGGCAGCTGATAGGAGTCAAAGCACACGACAAGAGATTCTGGCAGCGAAGTAATTACTCAGTTTATTTTAGCAAGGAAACTGTCTTACAAATGTGATGTAAACAACAGTCCCAGCAAGATCTATAAATCAAAGGCAGGTAATATAAACACAAGTTAGAGGCAAGAACAAGAGGCAAGGGAAACAAGCAGGGACATGGCAGGGGAAAAGGTCAGTTAATCATGACAAGATCTGGAGGGAAATGGCTCAGCTCTTATAGGTTCAGAGAGCAGCGCAGCTGGTGCTTGATTAATTGTTGTTTGGTATAAATTCACTGGGATTGGCATAGGAGTTCCCTTTGGTGCCTATGCTGGACAAAGGTGGATATCGGTAAGTTATCTGCTATATCAGAAAGAACAGGGCTCTCTGCTGGGGCTGTCACTGTCCCCTGTTCTGTTTCTAGGGTGGGTGATATCTCCCCCTGTTCAGCAGTTACTGCTGTTACAAACTCTGAGCCAGAGTCTGTGCTTGGATCCTGGGAGCAGGGCATGGCACCTGCTGAATATCAAGGCACTCTGTTGCCTGACAACAGACAGCTGGTGCCTACACCTATCTCCCCAACAGGTTCAAAATCTTGGATGGCTTCTTTAAAATATTGAGTAACCTCTGGGCCAGGTTCACTGTCCTAATGACATTGGAGCCATCCAGGACCCTTGCTCAGTGCTTGGAAGTTACACATTAAAAAGTGAATTCATTTGCTTGAATTCATTTCTTTGAAACAAGTATTTAAAAATTTATTTTTTGTTATGATTTTGCTAACATTAACCATATGAATGATTAGTAAGGTTACACATTAATTTAATGTGTTACTTTGGGGGGTAATTTGATGGGGACTTTTAGTCATTTTAATGGCTTTGTTAAAATGTACAAATAATTCATTACAACCATATTACTAATGAATGGCCACAATTTTAATTTTTTTCATCAAAGTACGTAAGAACAACTAATTAATTTTTGAGTTAGCAAGTTAATGCTAAAATTTTGACATCACTCCATACTATTAAGAACTTTGGCGGAGATAAGGAAATACAGAATTTTACCATGTGGAATATGGAGGGATATAGGGAACCTGACAGGGAAATGCGGTTAACAGTAGCAGCAGCAGCAGTCCTCTTGTTTTTGTTGTTACAAATATATAGTTCAGTTTCCACTATGGGGGCACAATCATAGACTTTACATAGAATTTGCTTTCAGATAGGTATACTTAGACTTCTAGTTGAATCTTACACATGCATACTTGGAACTAACTGTTCACTAGGGTGTATTTTCATGGCAGTGCTTTTATGAACGAGGCAATTTGTAATCTTACCTTTGATTTCATAAGTCTCACATTATTCATAATAGATCTATGAAGAAATTTGCTGATTTTGGCAAGTTCATGCAGAAAACAACTATATTTGCACGATGTGCTGTTATTCATATAATCATAAAGTTGGAAGAGACCACAGGGGCCATCCAGTCCCTGCCATGCACGAATACACATCAAAGCACTCCCAAAATATGGTCATCCAGCCTCTGCTTAAAAATCTCCACTCGACCACACTCTGAGGCAGCATATTCCACAGCTGGATGGCTCTGACTAAGGCCATTTCCGCACGGGGCGAGGGAATCAGCCCGTGACGCTACTCACCAGACTTTTGGGCTCCCCAGTCCGGTCCGTGCTTCTCCGGAGCAGTCCATGGCCACTGCTCCACACTGCTCCGAGGACAAAAATGATGGCTTCCGGTTGGTCGAGGGTCTCGACCAACTGCTGAAGCTTGCCAGCCTAAAGCCCACCCCTGGCAGATCGCAGGCTTGCCCCAGTGCAAGCCTGCGAATCTGCATATGGGAGCAGGCTTGCAGTGGTGTGCTCCGTGCTTTTGAAAGACCTGTTTTTAGTGGTCTTTCAAAAGCACGCTGAACGACCACTTGGGGTCGTTTGGGAGCAGGCTGGACTGCGGAGCTACATTCAGTAGGTCCGACCCAGTCCAGTCCCAGGTGCAGACGTCCTCCCTGGAGGACGCTCTGCCCCGTTTAAAAAACCCTGTGTGGAAATGGCCTATCAGGAATCCTTCCTAAGGTTCAGGTGGAATCTCTTTTCCTGTAGTTTGAATCCATTGCTGCTTGTCCTAGTTTCTAGAGCAGTGGAAAACAAGCCTGTTCCCTTTTCAATATGAAATCCTTTCAAATAGTTAAACATGGCTATCATATCCCCTCTTAACCTTCTCTTCTGCAGACTAAACTTACCCAGCAACCTAAGATGCTCCTCATAGGGTATGGCTTCCAGACCCTCGAGAGCCAGCATGATATAGTGGTTCGAATATTAGTCTGCAACCCAAATGCCCTGTGACAGGTTTGCCTTAGGGTTGCCATAGGTTGGAAACAACTTAAGGTCACACAATAACAAGAATTAAGCACTGACAGCTCTTTACCTGGACAAGTAAACCAGTTAGGGTGAACCTAGTTATGAAGGGGCAAGTGTGCGTGGGAGAGTGTGTGTGTGAATGTGTCTTTAATTCTTTTGTTAAATTCTGGTGACCCCATGAATTTCATGGGGCTTCTCAGGAAGGAATACTCAGAAGTGATTTGCTATTGCCATCATCTGAAATATAGACTCCAGCACCTGGTATTCCATGGCCGTCTCTCATCCAACTACTGATCCTGCTTGACTTTCAAGATCAGATATGATCTGGTGCCTTCAGGATAACAATAACAACTGATAGGATGCCTCATGAGGTGTGTTGTCTCCCTAGGGCAAAGATCCATGGTGTAACACATGGCTAACAAAACTGGTTAAGCCCACCAACTGTTACCGTTTCCTTTTGGTCCATGGGGGAACCACTAACACTGCAAGGAACAACCTTCAAGAGATCATAAGAAATTATGAGGCTCTAAGTGGAAGCTGAAGGACCTTGATGCACAAGTTGTCATTTTGTCTTTTTCCCCAGTTCAAGAACACAATCCTGGAAGGCAGAGAAAAATATTGGAGGTGAACAACTGGCTCTGCATTTGGTGCCACTAGGAATGGTTTGGCTTCTTGAACCAGGATCTACAGTTTCATGAAGATAGACTTCTTGCAAGTGATGGGTTGCATCTCACAGCAGATGGCAGGAATGTTTTTGCTAAGAGCCTCACGAACCTAATCAGGAAGGCTTTAAACTGAGTTGTTGGGGTTAGGGGAGAGGCGGACAGTATTCTTGAGGGCAGGAGTTCACCAAGTGCTAGAGATTATAGCCCAAATGTTATGAGGAGAAAGAGGTATATGGTATAACAACTCTACAGTGGAGGGAAAAACCCTTAAATAAGCAGCATGGGGAATGACACATGGTCTCAGATGGCTCTAATGCACAGAGCATGGGAAATAAACAGGATGAATTTGTACTTATAGCACAGCAAAGCAAATATTATGTAATAGGTATATGAAATCTGGTATATGAAACCTGGTGGATGAGTCTCATGATTGAAATATAGTCTCATGATTTAAATATAGTAATAGAGGGATATAACCTAATTCAGAGAAGTAGACTAAACAGGAAAGGCAGGGGAGTAGCATGACTTGTCAAGGACATTTACACCAATGAAGAGATCCATAACTTAAATCCTGGAAGTCAGGTTGAAAGCATCTGGATACAAATTAAAGGAGACAGAAACAACAACGATATCATCGTAGGGGTCTACTATAGACCCTTAAGCCAGACTGAGGACTTGGATGATACCACGTGGGAACAGTTGACCAAACATTCAGAATGGAGAGATGAGGTAGTGATGGGAAATTTCAAATATCATAGTATTTGTTGGAAGTCAAACCCTGCCAAGAGTGTCAAGTCCAACAAATTCTTCTCTTGTCCTGCAATTTCATTGTCTAGAAGGTGGAAGAGGCAACAAGGTCTATTTTAGATGTGATCCTAACCAATGGTGATGACCTAGGATGGATCTTTAGGTGGAAGTGACCATGTTATAAAGTGGAAGAGGAAGACAAGCATAGTCAGACATGCATTCTAGACTTTAAGAAAGCTGATTTCAGTAAACTTAGGGAAATAGTGGCTGTGATTCCACAGTCAGGAATATTGAAAAAAAAAAGAATGGAGTTCATGATGGATGAGAGTTTCTTAAAAGTGAGAGATCGAAGGCACAATTTCAAACAATTCTAACAAGGAAGAAAAGTGAGAGATGTCTAAAGAATCTGGGATGGGTGACTAAAAAACTTTCAAGAGAGCTAAGCTTTAAAAAGGATATGTACAAAAAATGGGAAAAGGTGGAAATCACCAAAGAGGAATTCAAATAAATAGGAAGCAAATCTAGAGAGAAGGTCCGAAGAACTAAAGTGCAGAACGAGCTCAGGCTTGCTGGAGAGGTTAAAAACAATGAAAAAGGCTTTTTTGGTTGTGTCCATAGCAAAATGAAGAACAAGGAAATGGTAGGGCCTCTCAGTACCTTCTTTGCCTTGATCTTCTCCCAAAGGAAAACAGTGCTTGTACTGTGGGAAATGGAGCAGAAGATGCGGTAGGAGAAATGCAGCACAATATAGGTAAAGAGATAGTACAGGAATACCTAGCTACTCTAAATGAATTCAGCTGTCCAGGGCCAGATGAACTACATCCAAGGGAATTAAAAGAACTAGCAGAAGTAATCTCAAAAATACTGGCAATAATCTGTGAGAATTCCTGGAAAAAGGGTGAAGTCTCAGCAGACTGATGGAAGGCAAATATTGTCTCCATCTTCAAAAAGTGAAAAAAGGAGACTCGAACAATTACCATCCAGGCAGCCTGACATCAATATTGGGAAAAATTCCACAGCAGATCATTAAACAGATAGTCTGTAAGCAATTAGAAAGGAATGCCATGATCATTAAAAGTCAACATGGGTTTCTCAAAAAAGAAGTCATGCCTGACTAATCTTGTATCTTTCTCTTTTTAATCGTTACTAGCTTAGTAGATGAAGGGAATGCTGTGGATATAGCATATACTGACTTCAGTAAGGCTTCAGACAAAGTCCCCCATGATATTCTTGCAAATAAGCTAGTGAAATCTGGGTTAGACAATGCTACTGTTCGGTGGATTTGTAATTGGTTGACTGACTGAACCCAAAGGGCTCTACCAATGGCTCCTCTTCATCCTGGATAGAATGACTAGTGGGGTGCCACAGAGTTTTGTCCTGGGCCCAGTGCTATTCAGCATCTTTGTCAATATCTTGGATGAGGGAATAGAGAGCATGCTTATCAAATTTGCAGATGACACCAGACTGGAAGTGGTACCTAACACCCCAGAGGACAGGATCAGAATTCAAAATGATCTTGACAGATTAGAGGGCTGGGCCAAACCAAACAAAATGAATTTCAACAGGGAGAAATGTATGGTACTACACTTGGGCAGGAAAATTGAATTGTATAGGTATAAGATGGGTGACACCTGGCTTGACCATAGTACATGGGAAAAGGACCTAGGAGTCTTAGTAGATCACAAGCTGAGCATGAGTCAGCAGTGCAATGTAGCAGCTAAAATGCAACAATAGGAGTGTAGTATCTAGGTCAAGGTAAGTAATTGTACCATTGAACATGTCCAGAGGAGGGCAACCAAAATGTTAAAAGGCAAGGAAACCCTGCTCGAGGAGGAGTGACTTAGGGAACTGGATATGTTTGGCCTGGAAAAAAGAAGGTTAAGAGGAGACATGATAGCTCTACTTGAAGGGATGTCATATGGAAGATGGAGCAAACTTGTTTTCTGCTATTCTGGAGACTAGGACACAGAGCAATGGCCTCAAACTTCAGGAAAAGAGATTCCATCTAAACGTTAGGGAAAAAAAATCCTGATGATAAAAGCAGTTTGACAGCGGAATATGCTGCATCAGGGGGTGGTGGAGTCTCCCTGTTTGGAGGTTTTTAAGCAGAGGCTGGATGGCTATCTGTTGGGAGTGCTTTGATTGTATATTCCTGCATGGCAAGGAGTTGTACTGGATGGCCCTTGTGCGCTCTTCCAGCTCTGTGATTCTATAACTCCCTATGATTAACTCATTTTCCCACATACAACAGGATTTCCTCAGTGATGTGTATCTCAGCAATCAGGCATGCAGATTTACTGTATGATTACCTCCTAATGACCAATCATAAAAGAAATCATGCAAACCATAACATTTCTAGATTAAAAAAAAATGTGCCATGACAAATGTCTTTCACCACTTGGGGAGCATCTGTGCAAGATATGCAATAAATGTATCACCTAGTTTGATTTTCAGGTTTTTTTCCACACATCTGAATTTTTAATTTTACAGTCTTTCATTGAAAGTATGAAGAAATCTGTAATTTTTGGAATATTTTTAAAAAGGAACCATATGAACATTTCCCCTATATTCCAATGTTGATAAGTGTATATCCACTTCTCAGGACTTGAGTAGACATGATAGAATTGCATTACTTATTCTGAAATGAGTCCAAAATATTGTTTATTCTTACCTGGGTAAAAGTGCTTGTCTGCATAGTTGAGGCTTCTATATGTCGAATAATCCTGTCTATAAGGGGTTCAGGTCCCGTTAAAAAGCCAATTCTCAAACTGAAAGAAAGTAAATAAAAAATGCACCCTGGTAATAATAGTTACAGAAAACATTAACATTTTGTGATCTGAATAATAATTTTGTTAGGATTATGATATTTGTGTGATTTCTCAGCTGTTATTCATTATGAAAATAGACTTGGACGCTTGCAGACTTTCTACAGAGGTGTTCCCAAGTTTGGCTTTAAGGAATAAAGCTGTAAAGTGATGGAAATGGCAGATCAATGCATCCGTGTAATGTTAGACCAGAGTGGTTTAGTCCTGAGAGGGCTGGACTGGGACTTTCAAGAGATCCAGGTTAAAGTCTCCGCTAAGCTACAACACTAACTCACTGTAGTCAAGCCAGTCATCCTCTCACATTTCAACCTGCCTTGCAGGTTTGTTCTGAGTTTAAGGTGAGGAAGCGGAGAGCCATGTATACCACCTTGAACTTATTGAAGGAAAATGAAGATAAAAGTGTAATTACTGTTATTAACTTAAAGCAGGGCTTTCCAAATGGTGTACCGTGACACGTTAGTGTGTTGCCTGAAGTGTGTAGGTGTGACGCCTACAATCTTGGAAATTATGTTATTATTTATAAGTCATATATTTTTAAAAATATATGAAAGATTTTCATGAGGTATGTTGTGTCCCCATACATTTCATTATTACAATTTATATATGTGTCTGTGTCTCCTATAAGGGGTTAGTTTAACCTCCGGTTTGCTAGCAAAACTGAATTACTGTGTCGTGAAATGATGCATGTCTAAAAAAATGTGCCATCAACATGAAAAGTTTGGAAAGCTCTGGATTAAAGCATTATTAACTAAAAGTGAAATTAAGGCTCATGGAGTTTTCTTTCAACAAGATGTGAGGATCTTTTTACTGGAGTGAGCCAAATACCACCTCCTCCTTCTAATGATGCTACCCTCAGCACTTAATCAATCAGTTCAGTTGTAGCAGGCTCTACATCAGTCTAATAGGTCTGCAGTTTTAGTAAGCTTTTTTGTCTACTTAGTTCTATAAAATGCCCTCTTAAATTTGCTGCGTGAAGGCTGTCACATCATGGAAATCTCCACAGTCATACAAGAGACATATATTTGTAATATTCCCATATGAACTTGCTTACATGCCTAATTAGACTAAAAATGAGTGTTCTGCCACTAAATACATTGTGTCGAAATATATTTTTCTAGGCTAATTAACTGAGGGACATGTTGCTGGTGGTAGTTTAGTTTCTACTCACCCAGAGGAGACAACTTTGGAGAAAGTATCACCTCTGATGACTCGGCCATCAACATCCATTGAAAGAAACGATGGTGCTTTCGTCTAGAAATATAAAAGATATTGGATTATTAAAACAAAACTGATTGCAAGCAAATATTAATCCTTAGTTGGTAAATGAGATTTGTGGAGATAAAATAGGGTAACGTGCTTGCATGCCCACACTCTTCCTCCCATCCCAAGGAGTGCTTTGTCAGAGGGGGTGGAACTTCAGCTCTCAACATCATGACAGCTCTCATAGTTACATCCCTGAGGAGACGACCATAGGGTTAGCTACATGGAGAATCCAAATGTAGATCTATAGGAACCTCTGTGTGGAAGGAAAGGGGGACTGGGGTGACAAGTTCAGCCCCTTGATGAGCCATGAAGTTTCTATTGTGTGATCTTAGGCCAGTCTCTCTCTGGGCCCAGCCTATGTGGTTCTATTTAGGTAGATATTCTCCTGCTGCAAAAGGTACCCCTTGCTTGCTGCACTAGACTACTGTATAAAGATTTGGGTATAAAGGCTAGGTGCATGGATGAATTCACAGACACCATTGTTCTTTACATGTATGTGTGTGTGTATATGTGTGTGTGTGTGTGTGTGTATTCGTGATTCATTTTGCATTTCTTGAGGGGTCTGGAAAGCCTTTGTTACAGCAACATTCTAGGGCAAGCCCTGAGCTTCAACCATAAAGTTCAGAAGTAGGAAAGGGTATTACTCTTTTCAAAGAGCAACATTTAATAAAGATTTGTATGAAGGTTCAATATATACTATTTTAATACTAGTTTTGCTTCTGTCTATATGAACACTCTTGCATGAAATGACATGATTAGAGTATTATTTTGTGGTTAGGAATGTCATGATATGACAGCTAAATTGAACACTTTTAATAACATGTTTTCTGGTTGCTCTTGAAATGCAAAAGATATAATACCGGGAAATTGTGTTCTTAAGAACAACCTTTTTTTGGAGCAAAGATTCTGAGGTTTGCCTCTGTGTTTTGGAAGCTTTGAATCCAGAACCCTAAGGATCAGACATAGGTTCCTTGCTCTTTGTATTAGGGAGCAGAACAAGGTATCACAGGCAGTTATAATGGGAGATTTCGAGAACAACCCAGAACTATACTGTCTAGGGAACTGAGTTACACTATTGAGCCAATTGGGGGAAACTCTTTTGCCCTTGAATGTGAATGTGTGAAGGCACTACAAATCTCTTCTCCATCAGCAAGAAAGGTTGCATCAATGAGAATTGGCAATGAGTTACTGGTTTGGTCTTACCTTCTCAAACTGGACAAAATAGTATGGATCATCTTCTATTATAAGAAAATCGTATTCTTGGGCAAGCTAAAAAAAAAAAAAGATCAGTGCAGGCTATGCTTGGCCCACAAGAGCTAAAGCAATAGCAGTTCGATCAAATGTTGAACTACTTTGCAGAATTTTTGTATGCCAACTTCATGTAAAGTTAAGGTGCTTCCAGGCATGGGTTTTGAGCAGCCCTAATTCAAGGATTACTACATGGGTTCAGGAGAGCCACTGTGGTATACTGGTTTGAGCACTGGACTACTACCATGGAGACCAGGGTGTGATTCTTTGCTTGGCCCTGGAACTTCACTCAGTGACATTGGGTGTGTCACATATTCTCAGCCCCAGAACATCCTGTGATAAGTTCACCTTAGGGTCACCATAAGTCAGAAACAACTTCATCATCAGTTCAGATATCATCTGCATTATGTAGCCCTCCCACCTTTTCCTGTTGCTTCTTGTATCTTTTTTCTTACCACAAAAAAATCTGATAAGGAAGAAAAGATAAAAAGAGATGTTGAATGTCTTTGGATTATCTATTATGGGGACTCTTCACCTGGAAGCACATTTAGACAAGCTCCGAATGAAGGAATTTGAACATTTTGCTAAATTCTTCAACAAGCTAAAACAAATTATTTCCCCATGTGCACAGGCCAAATTCAGTAAGTGCAGCTATGCCCAGCAGAAGCATCTCAGGAAAAAAAAAATAGGTAGCAAATCTAATTTATCACCACCTGCACTTGGATTGTTAAATCTATCAGCTTCTCCTGTATTCCAGTTCCTGAAATTTAAGGCCATTCCATCTCAAATGAGAAGTTATTTGAAAATGTTGGCAAAGAAAAACTAAAAGTTGTCATCCATTCCCTCCTTGACATAGATTTACTGTCTCAAGCAGGACTAGGGCACTGCTGTCATTTCTTGGCTTCACATTCAGCCCGTACAGTGGGGCTACTTGTCCAGATTCAGTCTTCTTGGACTCTCTTCCCTTGCTTGGCCTTTTGGAGCTGTTCTCTCCTACCAGGCTTTTGAGATGGTTCAGCAGCTCCAGGAATGGAAAATCCCATCCATTTCCTGCTATAGTTATAGTGGTATATCTGGTCCAGAAATTTGTCTAAGTTATTCTTGTGGCAACTGGTGGCTTCCGTATCAGTGAATCTACCTTAATGTTTAGTCCAAACTGTAAAGGAACTATCTATGGTGCTGAATCTATTTAGGGGATAGGGTTCAGCATCTTGAACAACTGCTATAACCAGGCTAAAAAAGAAAAAAAAAAAAAGCCAAAGTGGGCTTACTATACCAATAACATGGAAGTATTCTGCATCCACTAGGTTACCTATTGCCTGAGCTGTTTTTGTTCTGCTTGCAAGTTATGATGCTGTCAGGGATTACCTGGTAAATCTCTCTTTTGCGTTCTGCTGTCAAAGTGCTTCCAGAAGGATTGCCACCACTGGGAACGGTGTAAAGGAATTTAGGGCTCTTGTTACTGAGCTTATGTGTGTTGTTGTCAGATTTCCACCTGGAAAGAATGTCTCTTAAGGCTTTTGGAATAATACCATGTTCATCACTGGGGACTTTGATAATGTTACACCCCAAGGGCCGTAGCTGTTGATGAAAAGAAACAAGATATTACATGTTGCTGACTATCCAGTTAACACATGCCATTCAAGCCAGATCATTCCTTAGCAAAAGGGAAAACCATGCACAGATTCATGTATTGTGCTCATTAAAACTGTTCCCCAAATGCAGACCTCAGAAGTTACTTTTTTAGACTACAATTCCCAGAGTCCCCCATGGCAGATGCTTGTGACAGAGACACATAAGCATCTTTCCATTTGTCATAATGGGAGCTCAAACCTCTACGTGCACTCTGAGCCCATCCTGGTAGAAATTGATTCTAATAGTGTAATTTTCATTTGGAAGATGTTAAAACATGGAAGCTGAAATTCTGGTGCACTAGCCTAGCAGTTGCACTTTTCCCGGTGTCCCACAGAGACAAAGAAACGGAAGATAGAAAAAATCTGCTGATTCCAGGCAACCTAGTTCTCTAGTGTTTTACTTCCACCAGCATAATGAGCTAACAGGATCTTGGCTGCAGTCTCAGTTTGTTCCCTGTGTTAAATGTAGATGCTTCAAATTTCTGTACCACTACTACCATCTCCTATGCTACCACCCCTTTTCCTATCTTGGGTAAGCTTTGTAAGCCCTGTGGCTGTATGGAGGTGCTTCTGGCAATGGAGGTAACAGTGTTCCAGAGCGAAGGGCTGAGCACTCCTGCCCCATGTCTGATTATGAAAGGATGCAAGGTAAGCTTGCTTATTCTGACCTGTTTTCAGCAGGAATGGGAAGAATATTCAAAAAATTCAAAAAATGATTGAAAAACATGTTTTTTTGGAGTGTTCAGAAACCATGACAAAAAGGATCCTGGACTGACAAGAATCTTTACAGTTTGAGGCTTATTCTGTGAAAAATTCACAGGTTTGTTTTGCATGGGGAAAAAAAGGATTTTCACTGTGACAAATAATATTCCAATGCAAAAATTTTAATTCATGTGCAGAAAAAAACTGTAATTGGGGATTTGGTCTGCATAAAATTTGTGCTTAGAAAACAGCATTTTCTGCTCAGAAAACAGCAGTACAGGAATTAATATAATTTTCCACATAGACGATGCTATTTCCTGTGCAGAAAATGCTATTTTCTACACAAAGCAACCACATGTGAATTTTGTACAGAAAAGTTCTGAATTGCAAATAGCCTTTGAAAAGTGGGGGTTGTTTTTTTTTAAAGATTTTCTTGCAATGGGGAGAAAATTGCTGAAATTGCTCATTGCTGCATTTGAGAAGAGACAGAGAAGAATTACACCCCTGATTTTCAGGAATGTTATCTTTTCCAAATGTTCCAGTTGGATTCTTTGCAACAGTCCTAGTGATAAGTAGAGGCATGAAAAGTCGAAAGCAGGATTGCACAAGGGAATCAGTAGTGGATCAGGTGACGGTAATAGGTGAGGTGGAACTCAGTATTTGGAGCAGCTTGGTAAACTTGTGGTATTCAAAATGGAACCTCCATTTGTGTTTGTCCTTGTGTTCTTCTCTTGGTAAGCCACTCCCCATATCCACTGTTACAAATCCCAGTATCACACCATACCAGAATTATTCCTACTGTTCAAAGTGCCCAGGTTGTCTCATCTGCACAATAATGGGGCCCCAAAGGTGACTCACTGCTGCCATTGTCCCACTGTAGTTTGGTTCATCCAATAGGATATTATCTCCAGGATTAATGAGCATATCAAAAACCTGTAAGAATAAAAAAAATAGATTTATAAGATGGACCATTGGTAGGAAGTTTCCTCTTCAAAAAATGCAACGATTTCTAAACTGTGATGCAAAAATTATTTTATCATTATGAAACAAGATTTCAATATGAGTTTTTTTTTCTTTCACTGCTTGATGTATGTTTCTCCCCCAGGATTACAGTTTAGGAGGAAAGGGTTAAATCTACTATTTCCATGGTCCTGAGGAAATCCCTCCCATGCTTATTTTAGTAAAACAAAATCCATAGCAAAGAGCTATACATTGGATCCAGATATGGACAAAAGCAACTGGATGTTACTTAGAAATGGAGCTGCGGAGCAGACCGCCTTATCATCTCCAACCAGTGCAGCCCATCAGTTCCCCTTTCAAGCTGCACAAGACAGTTGGGGGACCCTGCTGCTGAATGATGTAGGCTAGAGACAGGAAACCTGTGATGCTCTTGTTGTTGGAGTTGCCATCAACCCCAATCTGTCTGGCCAGGGGCTGAATGGAAGGCCAGTGAGAGGAATAAAGGGCCATAAAAGGCCACAAGTTCCTTATCCATGGGGTAGGTCAGATGTGGTGTGGAGAGAAGAGGAGATCCTAAATCTGGATGGAGAAACGTTTTTTGAGGGCACTTGGTTCCCTTTATATGTAGTTAAGAACTAATGTAATAGAAATCCTGGAGGTAAGTGCTCTAGTTCTGCTTTTACTGGTGTAAAGAGGGCAGAATTCCTGCCACAAAACATTCACACCAGGAGGCAAAAAAAGCCTACAGAGAAATTGCTGTGGGGACACATGTGACAGGAAAGTGTGAAGACAGTGAAGAGGGAGTGCAAGGAAAAGGGATCAGCAAGAACACCCTCCCCACTGGGTTGCACCAGCAGCAACCACCACTAGAGCGTCCTACAAAGAGGCACACTGGATCTAACCCAGATATTTCTTAATAAATAATGATATAAAACAGAAGAAAGAAAAATTTTGGTCATACTAATACCCTTTTTTTCTACTTTGTTCATGAAGCACTGAACTCAACATTGTGAGACAAGTTTTTTCATCTGATGTGATGTGGGATAATTATTAATAGTAAAAATATCATTAGCTGCAATCAGGAGAAACCAGAAGGGAGAATGATTTTGGCCAATTGTGTAAGGAAAGAAAAGACAGTCATCGTGAAATCTGGATTGCCCATACTTTACTAAGTCCTTCCTGGCTGCCTGTAGTGACACATATCCTCATTTTTCCTTTCTCAGGAGCATAATGTGCTGTTGGTGGGTTATGGAGTTTCATCTGCAGCTCTTCTAACCAAGACAATAATTCATGAATTCTGAAGGGAAAAAGAATTTTATTTTCAGAATACTCAAAGTTTTATACATCATATACAACTTCTGTTTAACTGGAAGGTTTTGTTTTCAAGTGAGTGTGGCAGTAGGTAAAATAAATGCCAAAATGGGGAGGGTCATTGACAAACTAGGAGAGAACACTCTATTCACTCATAAAATATTCATTCTCTCTTTCACCCACACTATTCACTGATTCACACAAATTCCAAATATTACCACTCTATTCTGCATTGGTTGGCTCTCATCTGGAATACTGTGTCTAGTTCTGGGCACCTCAATTCAAGAAGGATATCAATAAGCTGGAGCGTATCCAGAGGAGGACAACCAAAATGGTGAAGGATCTTGAAGCCATGCCCTATGAGGAATGGCTTAGGGAGCTGGGTATGTTTAGTCTGAAGAAGAGAAGGTTAAGAGGGGACATGATAGCCTTGTTTAAATATTTGAAGGGATGTCATGTTGAGGAGGCAGCAGGCTTGTTTTCCGCTGCTCTAGAGACTAGGACAAGGAGTAAATGGATTCAAGCTGCAGGAAAGGAGATTCCACCTGAATCTCAGGAAGAACTTCCTGATGGTCATTGCTGTCCGGCAGTGAAATATGCTAGTGTGGTGGAGTCTCCTTCTTTGGAGGTTTTTAAGCAGAGGCTGGATGACCATCTGTTGGGAATGCTTTGATGGGTGTTCCTGCATAACAGGGGGTTGGACTGGTTGGCCCCTGTGGTCTCTTCCAACTCTATGATTCTATGATTCACCATATCTATATATTTGTGCTTAGTGTTTTTGTTCCTACATGTCTCTGGCTGCATCTTGCTCTGTTTTTTTTGTCTCTCATATATCTCATCGGTCATTTTTTTTTTTGCCCATTCATCTTCTTGCTTTATTTTACCCATATAATGCTCAAGTCTATGTTCAATTATTTAGCTGATTCTGTTGTTCAACCTCCTGTGCTCTTTCACTACTCTGTCTATCCATCATTCTATTCATCGCTGTGCATTTATTTTCCCTCTTTGTTCTGTTGTTCAATGTGAGGTGACGCTCCTTCTTTCTCTTAAGTACAAATGTTGTACCTGATGTCCTTGTTTGCAAAAGAAAGTACATAGCATCAAGGCATAGATAATACTGAAACTCAAAGTTGCCCAATTAAATTGATTAACAATAGATTCAGTTCAGGAAAAAAAGGAAGAGCTATTTTTCAGAACACCCAATTCATTTAAAGAATATTGAAGAAAAAATTATCAGAGTCAATATATTTCTGAATACCAGACATGGGGAACAACAATCACTAATGTCTACAAACCTTGTCTGGAAAAGTCTGGGTGACTATTGTGAGGTCTTGGATTAGAAGAATTCATAGTCTGATCTATCAGTATTCCTTAAAAGAGACCCTGATAAACTATCCCATGCAATAGCCCTATGGTTCTCAGTCTTTGGCTCTCCAAATGTTTTGTTCATCAACTCCTAGAATTACCTTTTCTCATGCTGACCTCGACTCTGATTTTTGGAATAAAAACTTAGTGGCTGGATAATCAAAAGCTAAGAATCACTGCACTAGTCTCAGTTTTCACTCCTGTAGGCTGAGCCAAGTTTTGAAAAGAAATAACCATTTCATATGAATGTTGATGAATACCCATCTGAAGCACCGTATTGAAGAGCTTTCTTCATGAGTTCTTCTCCGATTTCAATGGTAGTTCCATCCTTAAGGGAGATACTTGCTCCTTTAAATGGGAAATAGTCAGCATTCGGCATCCCTCCAGAAAGCATGATTATGGAGGACATCTTCTTTGACAGTTCATCTATTATTTAATAAATTAAAGAGAATAAATTGTAGGCTTTAGAAGCTCCAAGATACAATGTGTTCTAACAGAAAATGAGACTACGATATGTCAGGAAACCAAATGTGAAAGCAAAGGTATAATAGAACATTTTTATTGTATCGATATATCAGCCAAAAGTTAATGTATGAAATGTAGAAAAACAGGAAACATGAGAATTGTTGTCTATGGCTAAAGTATATTCTGTCTGTGCTGCTGTCATATGCTGTGGGCCCCCAGCTGAAAATCTGACACCATATGATGGTTGAGGCATGCATAGTTAGTGAAGATACTGCAGGAAATTGAGGCATCTGTAGGAAGGAGTTATTTTTACAAAAAATAGACTGTAAACTTAAAGACTTTCCTATTACATTTGTCTCATTCCATTTAAGACAGGTTTACTTTCTAGGGAGAAACTATATAATGAAAATAATTATAGACAAAGCATCCCAATAGCCAAAGAGTAAGAGAAAAAGAGAGGTGTTTGTGGGCATAAATAAGACACTCACAATGAGAGAATTTTTATTATTTATACTGTGAAATGCAATTATACTACTAGGCAGTTGACTTCAGCATTACGAGGAACAGGTCAGACTATTTGTTCACCTAGCCTACTATTGCTTAGTCTGCCTGAAGACAGATCTCTAGTCAAAGATTATATATATTGGATCCTTTATTAAAAAACTGCCAGACTATGTTGTTTCACATGGTACTATCCCCAAACTCCCCAGAATGCAATTTTTAACAAAGCTGACAGTGCATAGAATGCATCAAGGGAGAGCTGATGGATGTGGCACTGGCATCTACTCACTGGTCATTCTTGCAGGGCTCGGTCTCCTTGCTGCACTCACAGTAGTCACGAAGCGAGAGTAATCCATTTTGATGTGACAATTGCAAATCAAATTTCTTGGACTTTGCCAGAAAACTGGAAAAGGGTAACATTGCATTTGTATGACATTTCTAAACTCCTTCTTAAGGCAGATAATATTCCAATACTTCATTCTCAACCACTCATAGATTATGCCTTTATAATTCAGCAGTCATCAAGAATCTTTGCTAATGTGATATCCATGGCAGTGGGAAATTTTCAAGCCTCATTTAACGTTGAAACATTCTTTGGAAAAAGGAAACGCTGTCTAATTATATAAATGTGTTTCAAATGGCCAGAAAAAAAGATGCCCTGTATTACTTGAATCAAAGACAGATAAATTGGGGGTGGGGGGAGGACAAGGCAGGAATGGCACTGAGGAAACATTTTGAGGCTCCTAAAAAATTCGAAGTTCTCTTCCGGATGTTTATAAGCAATGATTCAACAGAGCTGTAATTGAATTTATAGAGTTCACTACCTTTGGTAAAGGTGTTTCCCCCTTCTGAAAGGTCTTTCATATTACACAGTTACAGTAGGCCCTCAGATGTCCAGTGGGGTTTGATTCTAGGTCCCTCTGTGGACACCAAAATCTGTGGTTGCTCAAGTCTCATTATATACAGTGGCATGGTGAAATGATATCCAATATATAAAATGGTGAACACCTCAAACGAGTGCCAAGGAAAGCATAACGATCTGTGAAATGGTAGGAGGTACAGCAAGGTTAAGACTACACATCAGTGTAGTGCTTGGTGCCCAGGAAAGCTAAGATTTGTTTTTTGGAAATTTTTTAAAAAATATTTTTAAACTGTGGCTGGTTGACTCCATGGATGCAGAACCCATGGATATAGAAGGCTGACTGTATAGCATTTCGATGCCACTTTAATTGCCATGATTGAATCAGTAGTTTGGTGAGGCACTAAAGCTCTCTGGCAGAGAATTCTAAATACTTTCCTGAAACTGCAAGTACCAGGTTGCATGGGATGGAACCATGGCAGTTAAAGTATTATCATAGAACTATGACTACAGAATATGAGAAACCTGAGTGCTCTTTCCTGGAGTGGCCTCAGAAAAAGGAATGAGCCATATGACAACTTTTAAAAAAATGAACGGGATAGCCTAAAATTTATCAAAATTAGTTCATTTTCACAGGTGTTGAAGGGTTCAGCTATAACTGAAAAAAAAAAAAAAAGCTATCTACTTATCCTTAAAAAAAACCCTCTTATGTTACATTTGGTATAGAAACAAAAGTAAAGAAACCTCCAAATCCTCCATTTTTTTAAAAAAAGTCATCAATGAATTACAGTAATACCACAGATCTGAACTTCTTCTGGGGAAGCATGAGCCAATGTATAATGTGTGTGTTGTTTTTTTTTGTATGATCCATTCTCAGAAACCTTTGCCCAAGTATCTAATGATTTACTAAATAAAACTGTAGTATTGCTGAGTCATTTTAGACTTCGGATTTCAGGGTCTAATAGGGTCATCTTCTTTATAGGATCCTGTTCATTACTTCAATAGCTCCTCGCAAATTATTCTGCAGTGAATAGCAGCAGCCTCTGCAGCCCAAACTTATCTCTGCCTACCTCACTACAGGTTCAGACACATGTGGTATTACCTGACACTATACATATTTATTGACGACAATAGAGCCACACAGGGAAGCCACATGAGCTAATGCTGCCTCCTGTGTCCTGATGTACAACCTTGCATCTTAAGTCATTCAACTTAATGAAGTATATTGAGCCTGAAGCCCTGCAGTGGGTTTTCTGTCTGCATTCGCTTGAGTGGGAGTAGAATTTTTGGAGCAGCTAAAGACCTTTCACACTACACAGTTACTGTGCTATGATTCCACTTTAACTGCCAAGGTTCCATCCCTATTGTATTCTGGGATATGCAGTTTCAAGAGGGTTAGTTAGCATGCTCTGCCAGAGAGTTCTAGTGCCTCACCAAAGTAGACATCTCATGATTCCATAGCAGATAACCAGGGCACTTAACTGGAATCATAGGGCTATAGTTGTGTAGCATGAAAGGGCCCCTAATTGTATGGAGTTTTCTACTCATATTCAGAGTGGAATGAGCACAAGCCTCCCATAAAGCTCTCAATATGAGGAGTATGAGGGTGGGAGTGGAGATGATGTGTGCAGTTATAGGCTGTTCAAACAGAATCCATCAATAGGGAATAGGGATGCAAATCTTAGCTCATTTCATTCTCACATGCAAGAAAGAAGAATTTTAAACATTTTCTCTCCATTGATTGAGATTAGGAGAATTTTTGAGCATTTTCCTATGGACTTTTTTTAAAAAAATTGCACAACACAGAACCATTTCGCATAAGAATCACAATTTATAGGGAGGGAACTACTCTCTGTGCTGAATTTTCTTTTTTTACAAAAGCAACTATGTTATTTGTGTAAACGCTTCCCCTCCCCTCAAAAAGACTTGAAATGTGAACACTTTGAGGTAATTGACCATTTTTAAACAGGTGTCTTAGTGTGCCAAGAAATCTTTTCAAGTTAAGGATGATGAAACTGGAGAGTATTCTTTACATTCCTAGAGTAGAGAGTACCACGTTTGATTCAACATGTACTTCTTAAGAAAGTGTGTGGTAAGAACCTTTGTGCACTAAGGTTAAACAAGTGTCATTGCATAAGAACTAGAGTGCATTTTTCATCTCAATGAGAATTCAAAGGATTGCAAGTTAGGGTCAAGTTACAATACAATATACATCTCTAGTATTATTGAGTATAAGTCCTGACCCCAACAAGAATTCCAGTAGAAGAAAATTGATTTTTTTCTCAATCAGATGGGTTGGATATGCTAATAACCAGAGTGTGTAATTTCTGCTTTGCTGAAATACGGTTCCCTTGAAATGGCATGGGACCCTCTCCAACACATTATATAAGGTGGGACAAAATAGTATCTAAAGGCAAATAGTAATAGAATTCTAGGAACAGTTAAAATATCAGGAGAAAAAACCCAGAAAAAACATGGTAACAGGCTAGAATTTGGGGATAATGTTTATGACTCTTTAGCTGACAATGCTGCAGAATGCCTATAATGCAGGTTTAGTCCTTGTGGATTCTGCAACAAAATGTGATCCTGCAAGATTAAAATGCATGATACTCAAAGGTGTATGGCCATTTCCAGCTGTTGATTTTTTCACAGCTAACTCCTTGTTATATATTATATTTCTTTGTTCTATATTTTGTCTTTATTATTATTGTATTGAAATTGGCTTCTTTTGTTGTTACACAAATATTTATAGATATATGATTTGTTTGAAGTTCCATATATATATATATTTAACAATAAAAAGAACCTAAAAAAAAGTTAGAAACATTAAACTTACCTGTGAGAAGATGAATGGAAAACTCAGCTGGTAATTTCAGTTCTGAGTTCTTACTCTTTACAAAACTGTATTTATTTCTTAGAAAAGAGCAACTAGAACCTTAACTATCCTCTTGCACGCTCTGTGATTTTAATCTTACTAGGGAAATTTTCAGCCAATCAACTGCACAACGTGGTTGATATGCTTAGTAACAGTTAACTTTTTTCTTTGAGTACTAGGAAGAGCTTTTAAAGGTTCACCATTCCAAGAACTTGGTTTTCAAGGGCAGAGTCCAGAGTCTAAAACAAACTCTTTTTATCTGTGATATTTACACATATCTGATCACAACTAGTTTAGCTTTTACATTCTATCGAACCACAGTTGTAATGAAAAGCTTAATTATGTTTAACCATTCTGTATAACACCAGATCAACAGAAGTTTGAGTTTTTTTGGTCTGTCTCTCTAGCCATCAAATTATGCACCAATAAATTTCCACACTTGCTTTAATTTTATTGGGCAAAGTGTTATATTATAATTATACCTCCTTTATCACTGAGTCCCAGGTTGAACTTAGCTTTTAAATTTGTCTTTGAAGAAGTCCATTCTTAATCATTGGACCTTATCCAGGACAGAGTACAGCCCACATGATTATTTGGCCCCTCTTGATGGCTTGACTTGTGCCATTGAGATAACTATTGTTCTACAAAGCAAGACAAGCACTGCATATTCAGAGATCTATTATTTTCTTTGGGACTCCATAGTTACACTTAACTATTCACACCTGATATTGTTATTATGTCTTGGTATATGTTTAACATAATGAACCGAGCAATAGTAGTCAAAGATACAGTTGTGTTAGTCTGTAACAGTATACCAAGGAATCTTGTAGCACTTCTCAATCTCAAAGGTGCAGAGTGCTCAGTCTCAAGATTGCTTTATATAATAAGCACAATCTAAATAAAGTGAAGCGTACCTGATCAATGTGGAGCCAGAACAGGATCTTATATTGTCTTTCCCTGTTGAAAAATTTGCCCTCTTTTGAGTGATTTTTTTCAAAACTCTTTGTGAAACCTGCATCCTCATCCATACTTTGTCAAAACCAGCCATTCAATAACTATGGTTCACTGGGGTTAGTTGAGGTCATAGTGGTTGGTTGCTTCCAGTGTCAATGAGGCATTGATTCTGCTCCAGCTTGTAGGCCATACTTTAATGGAGCTATTCAAGGTGCTGAAATCTATCCCCCCAAATAGTTCAGTCTAAACCCGGAGCATATTCACCACCTGAGTGACATAGGAGCCACCAGCCACCAATGAATTCAGGGCAAGTATTTTGTGACATAGTGCTAGAGTTCTGGTAGGGAATGACACCATCAAGGCAATGTGGTATGAAAAAGTAAGAGTTGCTTATATCTGCTAAGAGTTCATTCCTTATTATCAATATGTGCACTTTTACTTTATGGATCATGCTTTGTGGTCTTTTTTGTTTGTTCTAATTCAGGGGAAATGACATGGAAAGCCATGGGCTGGATTAAGTTCAGGGTGGAGATGGTGCATGATAGGAAACATGCAGTAAAGAACTTGCCTATCCACAATGTATACAAGCTGTATTATAAAATGATTAAAAATGGACCTTATCTGGGGCAGAGGTATAGCCCACACAATTATTTGGTCCACTTGATTACTTGACTTGTGCCATTGAGATAACTATTGTTCTACATAGCAGGAAAAGTTAAAAACAATCCATTAAAGCTCTAGAGTTTTTCAGCAGCAAAGCATTACTGATTTCCTTTCACATAACATGAAAGCAATGTTTTATGTGGCAACAAATCCCTTGTTAAAAAAATTACAGCTATAGAAAACATGTCACTGAAATATATCTTCCTTGGGACAGTTGTTTTCATGTGGACAGCTAATGTAAATCATTTTTAATTGGATCCTGTGCATAAAAAAAAAACACCCAGGTAATATTTATCTATCAGAGCTTTGACATGATTAACAAATTCCTGCAAGATCCAAATGGATAATACAGCATAAACATCAATACACACAACAGTGATGGATAATGCTGCCTCTAGTGAGAGAATCTGCTGATAAAAGTTTGATGATGTTTGGCTAAAAGAGGCTGTGTGGCTGTCAGTGTATATTATTAATTTGTTAAAGTATGTGTTCCGTTTGTGGCCTCAGGCATTACGTCTGCAACCCTATACACATTTACTTGCGAGGAAAGTCCACTGAACATAATGGGACTGCTTTCTAACTAGCCATCCCTGGGATTGCACTGTATAATTGGTGGAGGTCAAGTTTCTAAGTGATACATATTGGAGGGAGTCTGTAGTACTCTGTGCCACCGTGGCAACCTGCCAGAAGACATAGTTGGACTGATCTGTAATGTGGTTGGAGACTGCCAGTGAAATGGCAAAGGGGGCACTGCAGTTACTAATTCAGGTGACATTAAGAACTGATAGGATTCCACTTGCCAGCGTAACACCTCTTATTTTGCCTTGCCTCTTTGCCTGAACAATTTTTCTTTCAGGTAAAGAGCAAGTTAGAGAGCCAGTGTGATGTAGTGGTTTGAGCATTAGACTATGACTCTGGAGATCTCTGGAGATGAAGATCCCTGCTTGGTCATGGAAACCAACTGGGTGACCTTGAGCACATCACATTCTCAGCCCCAGAAAACCCTGTGATAGGTTCTCTTTAGGGTCACCATAGGTTGGAAATGACTTGAAGGCAGACATACACACACACAAATTATGATGGGTCCTACTTCTCAGATGGTCTGATTTGATGACGTAACTCCTCCTCAGCTTCTCAGTTCACCTATACTCTAGTGAAGTTTCCACTACATCTGTGTGCCAGTTCTTTCATTTCATTCAACCCCCTTCCCTGCTGCTGTAGATTCAGACTGCTGCTGAAAATGATACCAAACAGAAACTTTGAATCACATAAATAGACAGGCGGTGGGATGCAGTTTGAGATAGTGAAGCTAAAAAGTATATGGATTATCTCTGGGTGTGTGAAGAAACCACTGTGGAGACCCAGAACAAAAACAGGGAATGAATAAGATTTTAGTTCCCAGCTCTTAGGAGAGCCTAGTATTTGCTGTCTCAACTCCTGAGTGATACCATCTGTTGTTACAAATTTGAGGCACAGAAAGTAGTTCTAAGCCACATTTTTCCGCAGAAAATGTCAATATGCAGAATTGAGTATCCTGCCAAGTTGGTAAGCCATGGTCAAAAGAGGTCCTATAACTATATATAAAGGGGTCCAGGAACAGTGATTCAGCATCTTGTCATCTCACACTGACTTTTCCACGTTTCTTTTTTCTCTCTTTTTTTCTGCTTCCATCTGACACCATCTATTGTTCTCTGCTACTGTTGAAATTTATACTGTAAACTTCTCACTGCAGGAAGAGTTACTCTTTTTGCCTATGGGGCTCTGCAAAGTGTTGTGTACAGTGAAGGCATAATAATGACAATTTTGAGGAGATCTGACCCACTTTTCCCAGAGTTCCCATAGAAACCATGGCACAAGAATACATTGGAATCTATCACTGTATTAGTTTGTATGTCTTAAATAGATGGAGCTGGATAATTCAGTTTGCGCGAACAGCATATAATAGCATCATTCTTCCAGAAACAATCAAGCTCAGAATCACCAAATGATAATGTTACATGTTCATGTGTAATCTAAATTCATATTTCATTTAGTACAAACCAGTCATGCTGGAAAACAGTAAGACTACTAGCAACACTCTAACCTTAGAGACACTTCTCAAATAAATCAAAAGTTTTGAATGGCTGATCACAGTAACAATATTTGCTTAGAGGTGATAAAGCAACTTGTTTACAGTCAGTCCTCCATCCTCACTTGGGTTAGGGGTGGGTGCAGGACCCCAGCAAAAGTGGAAAAATCACAAATATCAAAATGTGTGTTGTGTGTCTGTGGGGAGAACAGACACCCTGGGTCCAAACCAGGTCAGGGAAAGGAAAGGGGGTGGGTCAACACGGTGGCCCTATACTTCTTCTCTCTCACCCCACTCTTTCCTTGGGGGCGTGGGGGGTACTGGGAGAGGGTTTGTGGTGCTGAGAAATTCAGCTGTAAGCTGTCCTTAGCTAGACAGGAAGCAGCTGATAGAGGAGGAGGGAGACCAGAGATGGATCTTTAAAGGTCTGTGTGGTCTGACTGGAGAGGCCAAGAGGGAAGTTTCTCCTGGAATAGAAGTGTCTGAGTTGGGAGTGAAGGGACTGAAAAACTCACAAATAAATCATGAAGGTCAAACTTGCAAATGTGGAGGGCTGACTGGACATGAAAGACCTCCAGAAATTTTGTCTCCAAATTTGGGATTATTTTTTCATGAAATTTTAATAGTTGTATAAAAGAAACCATCTATTCTCTACATCTCATAGAGACTGCAAAACATTGAAAATGATGCAATAGCAACCAGTACTTAGTGCAGATCCTTTTATTTAGTGACAGTCCCAATCAACATTACAGATCATGTCTAGAAATTACTGTGTTGCATTGGGCTGAAGTCCTGCACAAACATTATCACAATGAACGGCGATCATGTCACAGATGTACTTGGTTGTGTCAAATGGCAAGTTTCATTCTGAAAAAGTACATAAATTATGCCTTGATGAAATTAAGCACAAACATAACTTTGCCAAATACTTCCAAGTTTAAAGTCTTTCTGTTTCTGTATGGTATGTTGTAAGGAATAAGAAAACAGATATTCTGTCCTCAAAGCTGTGGCTCAGAGCATTGTTGCACAAATGCCTTTGAGCTTCTGTTGCATTATTTATGTTAGGATTTGATTGTTGCTTGTGTAGAAGAGAAAGGTGTCTGTACTGTGTGTCAGTATTCTAGTCAATGCAGTGTTTAATATTTGCATTACAAACCTGCATAATGCCAGAGCCCTTTAAATCTCATGTGTGCCTATTCCCAAAAGTTAGGGAGAAAAAAAAAGATGTTAAAAAAAAACCTACTAAAAATGCTGTGATCCAAAAAATAAACCTAAGTAGCAGAGAACTATAGAAGCCTGGTCAGGCTTCCAGGGCATTCAGATTGCGAACTTTTAAAAGATGTGTTGGGAATGTGCCTGCTTATTTCCACTCTTACCTTTATAGAAAAGACAAAGTGCAGAACATGCCAAAAATAAAAATTATGATCATCCTCATCATCTGTCTCTAGGTGGAGATAATGTCCATCAGTAGGAGGAACAGAAGGAAAAATTTCTGAAAACAGATCCCTGTGATTTGTGAGGTACAATTCCAAGAAGATCCACCTAGACTTTGAGAGGGAAATTTTGCTAGACACTTTTTAAAGGAGGATGTTGAAAACACCCAAGCTTAAGCAGCACAATAGTTTGTGCTGGCTGGATCATGACAAAGTATCTTCTTTGGAAGCTATATTCTGTAAGTGAGCAATGTGGCATGAACGAATGCTGTCATTTCAGTTTTTATAACTTATGATACCTAAAGCTTTAGCCTAAATTCTATTGTGAGCCCCTACATGATTAGACCTACTGAATCAATGGTAAATCAGTACTTATTTGATTTCCATTGATTTAACAAGTTTACTCTACTCAAAACTAACAACTGGGTTGAGGTGTTTACAATTAATTTATCTCTATGAGGTAAGATGAATTAAATGGTTGTCAAGAGAGGAAGTAAAGCATAATATCATAATGAGATTAAAGAGATCAACTTAAAATAGCTTCAGTTCCTCACTCTACAGTGTTGCTTTAAGAGGCATGTCTTTTTTTGACAAATAATTTATTTGTTCAGGCCATAAGCCATATTTTGCCACATCCAAAAAACATATCCCTGCTCATGTACACAATATCAGAGGCTATGTTCACATAAATCATTAAAACTGTCTGCTACAAGCTCAAGGGACCAACCACCCACAACCCCCCTCAAAAAAACCCCCCTCCAAATGCTTTTACATGCACACTTTCCTGAAAGCTGAAATTCAACATTTGCTTTATTTGATATGAACAACAACAATGGGGGCAGGTAAGTGTTCCTGGTAACTACTTTGTAAATCAACAAACATGACAATCCTCTGTTCCAGACTTCTATAACTCAATATTCTTCAAATGTGTTAGACTAAAACTCCCATCCAACATATCTGGGGGTTGTCAGGTGGTAGAAGACTGTTTTACTCCATTCTTCTCGTGAAAACAAAATCTTAAGGAGAATATCAAACAATGACTTTCTAAAACTGCATCTATAGGAACTTTAGAGGAAACAGATTCTTTCTTGAACCTTCCATCATGTCTGTAACGCTAAGAGTTACTGTAAAACTAATTCTGAAATACCAGTGGGCTAATTCAACCTTTGGTAATACAGACAGTTCAGCCTGTACTATCACATATTTTATATTCTCTTTTAAAATAATTTTGTTAGAAACTGCCAGTTGACTATAACCCCAAAAGGATGCTTGGAGAAAAGCCATACTCCACTACAAAATTGTACAGCCATTTTTAGCCAAGAGACAAATTCAGCAACTAAACATGGAAGACTGGATGAACCGTCAAGAACATAGGATATATACACTAAAGGGGAAACACAAGGTGTCTTTAGCAAAGTTCATGCTGGCTGTTAAGAATGGGAGTTGCAAGCCAAGGCACCTGGAGAACACTAGACTCATGAAGATTTCTCCAAGGATTCTGTTTTGAGGACTTTTAAAAAAAGCTCAGCTTAGATCAAAATGGCTCTAGAGCAGTGGTGTCCAATCTTTGGTCCTCCAGGTGTTTTGGACTTCAGCTCCCAAAATTCCTGACTGTTTCTGGGAGTTGAAGTCCCAAACACCTGGAGGACCAAAAGTTGGACACCACTGTTCTAGGGGTTTCAATTTAGCCATCATCAAGTTAAAGAAATAGAGAAAAAATAGCTTCTATTTGTCATTTCTTAAAAACTTTAACTTTCCAAATTCTTTCTTCCATCATTGGTTGACTAGAATAAAGGTGTATTCATTTGCTAACTGAAGGCTTCAGAACAGCAAGCTCCGGTTATGACCTTGTTTGCTCATTTCTTCAATAACCAACATGATACATGTGGGTCTAAGGTCTTCTGTGCTTTTTGTAGTTAATCAACAATTCTTAATAGTTAATAACAACAGTTACTTGTTATACGGTTATCCTATGGAGTGAGGTGGGATGGGGAGGAAAGAACAAAAAAAAAAGCGAATATATTATCTTGGTAGTCTTAGTGCCATAGAAACCCATGGGGTGCCCTTGGGCCTGTCACACGTTCTCAGTGCCAGAAAACCCTGTGATAGGTTTGCCTTAGGGTCACCATAAATTGAAAATGACTTGAAGGCACACAGCAAGAAGAAGAATTCTTAGTCTAACGGCCAGTAGAAGCAGTTTTCCCCACACAAGTAGCTTACAGAACAATCTGATACACGTTGATCTGGAAGTATGTCTCCAATGTTTTGTCCATCACTGGAATGACCACAAGCAGGGGAATGGGTTCACCTTCCCACCCCAGCCACTCCTCTAGCAATTTCTTCCAGAGCATATCTGGGGGAAAAGTAAGTAAAGGGCTTCAGAAGGGAAGGGATGAAGTTTTGTTCCTTAGCTGAATACAATTTCTGGATATCTCCATCCACTCTGTCCAATGGCACTTACTCCCAAGGTTATGTTGGTAGGATTGAAGCTTTATTCCAAACCCTTGCATATAAAAGCTTTGAACAGAACCCACCTCTGGTTATGGAATCAACCAAGGCCTTTATAATCAGAAGTGACACATAGAATTTAACCATTCAATGGGTCAATGATAAACAGTTGGACATAACTGAGAAGCCACTCCAAATTGTGCCTCTGGTGATCACAAGAAATATTTTTCTGAGCCTCCAATATGCCAAGCAAATCGTCTTCTTTTAGTTAAAAAATTATCTTCATTTAAAATGTCAGATCAATACATTAATATGGAATGCAGTTAATATATAGCAATTCTGATTAAAATAGAAGGCACAGAAGAGTTAACAAAGATCTAAAAGGTGATCGGTTTTACTAACTGGTTTCACTCCTGTTAAAATAAACAAGATTTTGCCGTTCATAATTTTCAGCTGCAACCCAAATAAAGAGATAAGAAGAACAGTAGGTCTATGAAGACTGAAAGATGTTAAATTCTACTTGTAGATGGCATCTCACCTACTGAGATGAAAACTCACATGGCAACTTAGTTAATCAGTGCCTTTCTGCATGTATTACTTAACACATTGTTTTGAGATGTTAATATACAACTTTAAATCAAAAGCACCAGTATGAGGAAAAAAAAGTAAAGGATGGACATGATACAGTGTAGCCAACCGAGTTGGAAATCCAAGTGTTATAGACAACTTCAGAACATTTTCAGCCTGTATGATCATACAGCTTCTCTGATGAGTTCAGCCAATCTTTGGAAACCCTGCAATAACAATAGTAACAACAGTGACAGCAGCAACAGCAGCACAACAGCAGCAGTAGCAAGAATAACAACAATAATATAATAGATGCAAAGAGATATAGTGGTGCTGACAGTGGCCATTTCCGCACTAGCCTGTTATAGTGCTATTATTGCAGTTTCCTCATCCTATGGAATCCTGGGGTTTGCAGTTTAGGGAGGGGCCTCAAAAGCCCCTCCCTAAACTGCAAACCCCAGGATTCCACAGGATGTTGAAAGTGTAATAATAGCACTATAACAGGCTAGTGCAGAAATGGTCAATGTTCGGCTAAGATGCAGGTTCTCATCCCCACTGAGCTGGTTTCTAGACCCCCTGTGGGCCAGTTTCTTTCTCAGCCTGACCTACACTACAGGGTTGAGGAGAAATACTGAAGAAGAGGAGTCATAAATCTTAAGCTGATTGGCAGGCTAGATATGTAAATAATAAATTAATCAAATACAATTAGGACTGAAGCCAGTCTAGCATGGGCACAAAAGCCAGCATGTTAAAGACTACAAATCCCAGCAAAAGGAAGCTCAAGAACCATGACATAAGAAGCATTTTCATCTCTCTACTCATTTATCAGTCTGTCATGCATGTTTTCTTGTGACCTACAGTAAGTGTGGGCAAAGTGTGATCATTATGATGTTGTTGGACTTTTAACTCTCAGCATTCCTCACCATTGGCTATGATGCCTAGGGCTAATGGAAGCTGCAATGCAAATTCTGAAGGCTGCACTTTGCTACACGCATGGACTTCATTCCCTGAAATGCCCTATGAGATAGAACAGAGGGAAATATCAACTCCTCTCTGTACTGGTGCTGCAGAAGAATTTAACTGGGTTGAGCCTTTAGTGTTTTATTTCTAAATTAACTGACTGGACAGTACTCTTAGACAAAACGGACATAAGGAAGTCATCAAAACATTTTACATATTAACCTAAACATATAAGCATTAACAAACTTTCACTATAGAAGAAATTTCTTACCATGTCCACAGGTGATTGCATATATGTATTAAACTGATGGAAGTGGCAAAGATCACTTTAGAGTGGAATCTTGCACTTATCTGCTCATTATTACCTTCCACAGAGTTCAATGGGGAATAATGATAGCATTAACTAACTTTCTTTTAAAACTTGTCCTCCTGCAGCAAGTAACAAATTCATCCAGTCAGTGCATGCAGTGGCCAGTTATTTTTTTTTCCTGCAGTTCTGCAAAGGTCTACAATTGGAAGCAGGAAATTTGACAAGGGACAGCACCAATTTCAGTATATTTACTATAGAAGAAGAGGAGTCAGTGGAAAACTCAGAGCAAATATTTTTAACTTGATTATAGGAGGACAGATTTAATCACAACTAATCTGACAAAAAAGCTTTCAGGGAAACAAAGCAAAACCTACACTCACCTGATCAATTTGGCTTGGAGAAGACAGTGAGAAGGAAGCTCTGACATAAGAGCTAGGATCAGAACTATTAATGTTAAATGCTCTTCCAGGAACCAGCAATACCTAAAAAAGAACCTCTTTTCATTTATTTACAAGTCACTTATATTTTTTGAAATATTAGCCATAGTTGAATTATCATTAGCCCCACCCTCCGTTTCATTCTAGCACCCACAATGTATTTTTCCTACTTGTTTTTCCAAAGCTTTTTTCATGATCAGCTCCTGCGTATCAGAAATTCCCTTAATTTTAATCCATAGAAACATTCCAGCAGCAGGTGCATGCCAGTCTGCTAAGCCTAAGAGAAAGAAGCAAACAGCTAGATGAAAAAGATAAACATGTCTCCCCCTGTCATGGAATCAACTCAGACCTGGTTTTAGAAGAAATGCCCGGAATATAAGTCACTGTTTAAAATTAAATGGAGCAGTTGTTCACTACACCATTTTTCTCTGCTGTAAGAGAACACTAGAAGAGCATGTGCCTGCATAAAGGTGCACTTATGGGTGACTTCTGGTTATGTAAGAGAACCAGGATGGTGTAGTGGTTTGAATGTTGGACTACGATCCTGGAGACCAGAGTTCAATTCCCTGCTTGGCCATGGAAACCCACTAGGTGACCTTGGGTGAGTCACACAGTCTCAGCTGCGAAAAACCCTGTGGCAGGTTTCCCTTAGGGTATCTGTAACTTGGAAACAACTTGAAGGCACTCAACAACAGATGACTTTTCCATAATACGTTGGGCTTCATTTACTAAAATCCTATATGCACTTACCTGAGTGGCTTTAATGCTATAGATAGGTTAATTACATTTTAACAATAACCTTTTGTAAGCTATGGCTGGCAGCTTGCTACTGACTTATGCATGCATAAGTTCCTTTACAGGACTTTTTGTTCAATAGAGAAGTTTGTATTTAGTTCAAGGTTGTGGAAGCTGAGTCATGCACATGTGTCATGCACATGTGGTGTCACTGTGCACTGCACATGCAGATGCACATTTTCTATTGCACATGCAGATGTACACTGGACCTTGCAATCACGCATTTCTCATTCAGCTGCACAATCTTGTAATTCACAAATAAACAACTGTCACATAACTCTGTGGGTATAAAGTTTCACTCTGTCTCCTTGATGTAGAGAAGTATCTCCTCTGTCTCTTACTCAGTTTATGTTATTTATCTCTATCTGTTCTAATTCTGTAAGCTGACTTAAGCCTTAGCTCTGGGCAAAAGGATAGGATATAAATGAAACTGAGTAATTAATCGATTAATTAATTTCCTGCTCTGCCTGTCTTCTTACATATTTTCTACAAATGTGAAAACCTACATGCTTTTTTCTCACTGGTAATGTACTTCATTCATTATGGTGACATACTTCATCTATTCTTACTGTTGTTATTCATATCATACTCTTCTGCTAAAAACTGGAACCCAAGAAAGCTAGCAACACAAACATTCAAATGAAAAGAAAAATACAATTAAACCATGACAGATTAAAAATACAATCAAAACATATCAATTAAAAAAAACACAAAAAAACAACCCAGCCAGTGAAACCCCCTTAGTAGCTTCTCTGCTTAAATGCCAAAGGCCTGTCTGAATAAAACATATTTGCTTTTTTGATGGAAGGACAATGGAGAGGGATCTAGCCCACGAACTGTGGTACTGGAGTGGAGGGAGCAAGACAATGAAAAGCCTCTTCTGAGTATCATAAAACCCAGACAGACTCAGCTTATCTCCAACCTTTTAGCCACTTATCGGCTGCCCTAAGCATTACATCCTGCTGTTGCTTGTAGAAATCTATCACACTGGAAGAAATACAGAAAAAAATGGAGGAAAAATAAGTCAGAAGATGCAACATTAAAACCCTACTAGCAGAAAAAGATAGATCAATCTGGGAAAAGAGGTACAACAGGAATAGAAACTTAACATCAACACGCACAAAATAGCTGCCATGTGGACCTTAGTCCTTTGCTATGCAGCAAAAATCATTCTTATGTAGCATCTTAACACACAAACAGATGTTTTCTTTGCTTTACTCAACATCTGCCTGTTTGCCTTTGTGGATTTTTTGTGTCCCCCCCACTTTCCTCTGCACCACAAAATTTGCTGATTTACCAGCAGAATCCCTCAAACTTCAACATCTACTTCATTTTACCAGCCCACTTGCACATGCCTAAGTCTGTATCCAGCTAATCAAAATTTAAGTTAGTAATGACTTAGTTTTACTCTGGTTAAATCTGGATCTGATCTAAGGCAAATAATAGTGTTAACATGTAATGGTACAAAATGACTTAATAGGAGTTAGGCTTTTTTTTAAAAAAAATTACAAACATGAAACAGTACTATTACAATAATCAGGAGGAAAACTGATGTTAATAGCAAGTATATTAGATATAAATATAAATATAGATATAAATATAGATATAGATATCTATTACCTGTCTACATGGTTCAGGAAACCTTTTTGTCCCCATTGCTGAAGAAGTTGGGCTATCATAATCTATAAAAATAAAGCCTCTAGTAAAATTCTCTCATTTGTCAAATAGATACCAAAAGCAATCACAAATCTCATAAATACAGAAATGTCTATATTTCAAGTCACATAGTCTTATGGACATTAACTCAGAGATAAGTGCCTTCACATTGCTTGTTGCCTTTTGGTGACCCCATGAATTTCACGGGGTTTTCTTAAGCAAGGAATACTCAGAGGTGGTTTTGCCAGTTCTTGCTTCTGAAATACAGTGTACAACACCTGATATTACTGCTGGTCTTCCATCCAAGTACTAACCAGGGCTGGTCCTGCTTAGTTTCCATGATCAGATGGAGTCTGCTGCCATTAAGGTATTTAGGGCCTACTTTAGGTTAGACACTGTATTTAAATCATTATAGTACTTTTTTTACCACATTATATCCCCCCATTTTGAAAATGATTATGATATGAGGTGAGACTACACACTAATAAACTGATTCTTCTTTTCTCAACAGGAACTACACAGGTGGAGCTGGCCCCACAACTGACATGGCAAAAACATACAAGTTTGGAAAACAAATCTGTTTTGGGAGACTTGATGGCTCTTACCTGAGTAAATGTGCTGGTATGCATTGTAGATACTTGTATATGTAAAATAACTCTGTCAATGAGAGGTTTGGGCCCAGTTAGAAAGCCAATTCTCAACCTATGTAAAAAATAAAAAAAATCACTGAAATATTCTCCTACTATATATTTAAAATTCAACATCATCATGATAAACCCGTCTCCTAACATTTACCTTAACTCCTAACGTTTACCTTAACGAATTAACAGAAGAGAATGACAAAAGAGGGATGAAAACACAAATAAGACAATAATATGAAAACTGACCCAGAAGTCCACACAGTTGTAGCTATGGAATTCTGACAAGTGTGGGCAAAGCAAATACCTAATACTAGCCGTGGACCCACTCTTTTATTTCTCTTTTGTGGTTAAATTTGTATGAAATTTGTTTGAAAGCTAGTGATTCAGAAGTAAAAAAAGAAAAAAAAAAGCCAGAAACTACATCTCCGTATTCCCCATGCTATAGTCTAACTACAGGATTCTAAATGTGAAGTTGACTTTACCCAGAAGAGAGGATTTTAGAGAAAGAGTCAGTCCTGATAACTCGGCCATCAATGTCCATTGAAAGAAAAGTTGGTGCCCAAGGCTTGAGGAAAGAATACAGAAGTTCATTATTAAAAGTAAACGCAAACATTTCAGTCCATAGAGATGGGAGATCCATGATATACACAAAGAGATGTGTGCTGCCAGAGGGATGGAGAATGTTGGGAAACAAAAAAAGAACACCACAAAGGAATACTGAAGCAAGATAAATTGCAATTCACCCACTTCCATTGATTCTTCTTTCACTATCAATCCACACATCCTACTCCAGAATTCAGAAATGTTACTTTTTGGAATACAATTCTCTAGGAATCCTCTAGCCGGGAGGTGGCCTTACTGGTTGTGATGTTTTGGTGGTTTAGTTCAAAACAGTATCTTCTTTGCCCTACTCACACAGGCATATTCTTCCATCCCTCTGTACTTTTTGATGCTAATTCCAAGAATACCCCAACTTTGTTGAGGTATTCTGGGTGTTCAGTATAGTAGAGTACAGAAAAGTAACTTTTGTATGGTCCTTCACTCTATTATTCCACACACACAAGGAGTGGAAAACTGTGCAGAGTCCTGAAACTAGTTTTCTGCCTCTGGGACTTTCTAGGGCCACACAGATTAAAAAAACAAAAACAAAACTGAAGTGGGGGCAACAGAAGTAGATGGAAATTCATTTCCAGTTTCGAAATGTGTATTTTTTTTTAATGTTTCTGTATTTATATGTGAGGCCTATTTAAAAGGTGACTCACTGCTCCTGGAAGCTTTGATATGGCACTTCATCTTTTGTTTGATCAGGAAAAAGAGCAAGCAAAGTTTCCTTCTGGGACCACAAAAATAGCCTTTAGGGAGGTATGTGCTTCCCATTCCTTCCACACATGTGCATTATGGAAGAGGAGCTAACAAAGCAAAGCTAATGTATTCATCTTCACTTTCCTTCCATACATTAACTCAAGCTGCAGTATGAATGCCTGAATAGAACTAGTACATCAGTGTTTCAGAACATCTGTCAGGGGTGCCTATAATATTCTTTCAAATCTCATAGTTCAGAGAACTGCAGTCAGAATGAAAATATCTACTTAGTGGAGAAAGAATGAGACAATTCCAGAAGACAATCATGAACGTGCTACCAGAACAATGCAAAGCAGTGCAAACATTGCTCCCACTTCTAATGCAGAAAGCTGACAAGCATAAATGAACCTAACCAATAACTCACCTTGTTAAACTGAAGAAAGTAATATGGATCGTCTTCTATTACAAGGAAGTCATATTGCCTTGCAAGCTGAAAGAAAACATACACACACATATGTAAGTATATGAAAGCATTTGTTCAAATCAGAGTAATTTACTTCAAACAATTCATCTTTCTTTCCACAATCTCATATCATCCAGTTGTCTTCAGATGCTCCAGGTAGAGTCACGCTTAATTCCAGGAGGAATTATGATATTAGGAGTAAAATTATGAGACTTCATCCCATGATCTGCATCCATCCATCCATCCATCCATCCATCCATCCATCCATCCATCCATCCATCCATCCATCCATCCAGTTTTCATGATTGCTTACCTACAATATGAGAGGCTAATAGAACAAAAACCGAAATATATTAAAATCCAAGACACTGATTAAACTATAACAAAAATGGAACAACAGAGCCTAATTTTCTTTTTTTTTTTTTGCAGTCAAAAAAATGACTCCATTTAGCAGTGCATGCCTTAAAAGTCCTTTTAAAAATAAAACAAAAAACATGTTTAAATCAGGGTTGGGATTTGGTCCTCCATTATTTATACTACGAGTTTTGTTATCCATGAGCAGGTATGATGGAAATCAAAATTTAGAGACCTCCACAATGCTATAAGTTCCTCATTTATGGAGGCATTCTTATCAACAACCTACTTCTTGGAAGTGTGGGCTCCTAATTCACTTTAATGGAGAGAACTGATCCAGAAGTCAAAGAGCATATTTCCTTCCATGGGAATAAATCCTCCAAAGGGGTCTGGATAAGGAAGCTCTATATATGCTTTTGTACTCCTGTGCCTGAAAGTCACTGGAATTATGTTCCCTACATGAAGTCTTTGTGGGGGATATTATTGTGCTGGACTTCCACTGATGCTCCCAATGGAGGGGCGAAATGGTTTGAGTGTTGGACCAGGGGCCAAATTCCCAGTTGGCCATGGAAACCCATTGGGTGTGTCTCACACTGCCTTAGATTCAAAGGAAGACAATCCCCTCTGAACAAATATTGCCAATTAAAACCTGTCATAGGTTCACCTTAGGGTTGCCCCAAGTTGGAAGTGACTTGAAGATAACACCTGATAATGTTGCTTTGCACGGCTGATAAATTACATGACATCATTTTGGTCCAGAGGAACCTGAAAGAACATGGATGGTCTTGCCATCCATGGAATATACTGAATCTTGCTGCAGATGGTACTTGAAATAACCTGGCCTCAGACTGCTCAGGCTTTTAAAATCAGGCAGGTGAAAGCATTTTAAACAGCGCTTTGCCAGCTTTAATTGTCATGTTCTAAACCATAGCTCAATAGAATTGGCTCGTTCATAGCGATGGACAGGAAGATCATTACCTGTTTCCGTTTGGGTTTTCAACAGAGAGATGCAGTGCAAGCATTTGCACGGACTAAGGTGGGAAGCAAAGTGCTGTCTCCCTTCCACAATGCACTGATAGCAACATCAGCCCCCTGGAGGAAAATGCAGTGGCTGTGCCTGGCCTCTAAAGAAGGACACTGTTGTTGCTCCCACACCCAAGGAGGAACACTGTAAGCTGCTTAGGGAGTGCTTAGCACTGATAAGCGGTATGGACATATAACTGCTATTGCCACTGCTATATGGAGCTGTGTACTTCACCATCTGTTAAAGCCATTCCTATCTGCCTGTACGCATAGAAGGGGGAAATGTGCCCATACCCCAACCCCAGGAGGAGGAAGACGATACTCTGATGGTAGCTATGGCACTGTATGAAGAAATAAGATGTGGAGGTGATGTCAACTGCACCACCTACCTATGCCAGTGGCCAGCTCTGCTGTAGAAAACTGGTTGCTTCCTGAATAACCTGGCTCTCATGGTCTGCAGAGATGACTTAGAAAATCACCTGTGACACAACAGATGCAATCTTTTTAGTCATCTCTGCCACGGGGCTGTCTCTGAGAACCTTCAAAGCCAGGCATTCAGGGAAATAGCTGAATCTGCCCAGTAAAAGCAGTGTTGTGGCTGTTTCTGCCTCTACCTCTTCTTTGGATGGGATCATTCACAACCAGGGATTGTGAATGGCAAACTTACTTGTCCTTCCACTGCTTGAATGAACTGTTTCACTGGGGCTCACTGCAAATTTTGCCCTAGGCAGACTCCATGAATTGTGCTATATATCTCCAAATGTACCAAGCCCTTTCTTTCTTTTAAAAGTCTTTGTAATTTATAGTTCCTTTTTCTCTCTTCTTCATGGTAAGTGTTTTGCTAGTATGTGCTATGTATTAGCCAGGAGATTCGCCTAACCTGAACTTATTTCTATTTTTGGCTGTGACATAGTTTTCTAAAGGACATACCTGGTAAATTTCTTTCTTTCGCTCTGTTGTTAATGAGGCTCCTGTAGGATTGCCACCATTAGGAATTGTGTAGAGAAATTTGGGGAGGTTGCTATTGAGCTTCTTTGCATCTTCTGGATTCCACCTGGAAAGAATTTCTTTCAGGGCTTTTGGAATAATACCATGTTGGTCACTGGGGACATTGATGATGTTACAGCCCAGGGGCCTCAGCTGTTTTAATCAGAATAAATAGCAAAATAGCACAGGAGAGAAGAGCATTTATTTAAGAGAATCCATTTTACATTTCAGAGCTTGTTTTTTCTATACGTTCTGCAGTATTTCATTGGTGCCAAGTTTTCCTTAAATAAGGGTATCTTTTAAATTCTTTTAATTTCTACACTCCATTGGTTATCATGCCAGCTAAGTCTGTCCTTAAGACAGTGAATTTTCACTGACCACCTGTGGATCTGTATTTTTCTTACCGTGATCTCTCTCTCCCCCTCTCCCTGCCAGTAATTCACTCCACATCGCAAATTATGTCAGTTTCTAACTGTTAACTCATTCTACACCAAATCCCACAGCATTCTGGAGGCCACATTAAAGCTCTCGACAGCTTAACATTTCTTCTGTTTGGTATAGTTAACTTTTGGGGACTCCATCACTAGTGATGTTTGCTGGGGGTTTCTGGGAATTATAGTCCAAAAAAGAAACTTCTTTAAGCTTTGTTTCCATGAGATGACTGAGCTGTTCACGTGCAGCAGTATGCTGCTCAAATTCTGTAAATGTTTTCACATCCTCTCAGGTCTTTAATTACTTAGCTGCCTGAAGGTACACAATACTCTACTAAATACTAAGCAGTGCATCCAACAGCAACAGCCACACTCTCTGTGGTAACTGTAAATTGCTAGTAGAAGATAACTCAGGCCACCTTCCAGATGCTGTTGAGCTGACACTTCTGGTATCCCTCACCATTGCCTATGCTACCTAGGGATGCTGGAAACCCCAGTCCCACAGCCTTTTGTGGACTGGATTCAGCTTCCCTTTAGACTGTCAAGTCTGCTGCCCTGAAATCTGCAAGACAGCTCACAGGTCTATATTCCTCTTTGAATGTTCAAAAATCCTAACCAGGAAAGGGAGATTAGAATGCTTGCTCTGGCCCTGGGACTCTACCCATGATCCCTATATATTGATAGGAAGAGGAACTGTAACCCTCCATGGCTTAGCATGGATACAGTGCAGCATTATTGGCTGCATTGAAGCAAATGTGGCTAGTTTCCTTTCAAATCTTTCTCCTCAACATGGAGTAGCTAAGGGTGTCAGAGCCACAGACAGCCTGCCTCAAAAGAAGAAAAACACAAACAACAGCCTGCCTCAACAGAAGAAAAGCAGAAAACTTTAAGAAACCGGATGGAAATTTCAGTAATGTTAATGGAGTAGCCAGAAAAAAACCCAGAAAGGTATGGGCACCTGGTAATAAAGCTGAGGTGTAAAATAAAGAGTTTGCCATTTCTCTTTCTGCACTAAGTAGTGCTTCATTTATTAGGCTATAAATGAAATTCAGCCACATTCAAGTTTTATATGGTCTCCCCCGCCCATCCCAACCCAAAAGGATAATGAAAAAACATTGCCAATAATACACAGTAAGTCATATAATAAATCATTTGGACACCCACAGCGATTTGTAGAAGCAGAAAATGCTGAACAATTATATGTAATAGTGACAGAAATAGGATTTATTTCTACCATTTATTCCAGCATTTTTCTGACTCTGTGCATTAGTATATTTCACCTAAATGGATGAGGTGCATACATAACATACGACAAACCCACAGACCCAGTTTCTGTGCACGAAAGTGAAAAACAGTTGAATTTGCCTTCCTTTTTTTGCTAATTTAGAACCATTGGTTTTATTGACTCCTAATATCTTACAGCCCCTTTTAAGAAAAGCTGACTAGAACTCTGAGAAAAAGGAGATGAAGGACAACACACAGACCATTTTTTCTCTCTGAAACTGTGGCAGCAGTGTTAGCCTTCTGCTGACATGCTAGGTAGGTTTTAGTTGATGAAGTTTGATTTACTAGAATCTTCCTGGACTAGAATGTAACATTTGGTAAGTCAGACAGGAGTGTGGATCCTAGTGCATCATGTAGGATGTGAAAAGCATCAGAAACTGTGCTGTTTCAATTTGTCTGATAACAGCAATGCGATAGAAGCACAAATTAACAAACTGCACGAAGTAGTAAAGGATATAAATGAAGGGGATGATAGCTGGTGGAAGTGGCTCACATCTTGATTACCAAACCTGAATTGGCTAAAAGCATTGTTTGTAATTTTGTTGCCAGTAGTGTTAATATTCCTGTTTCTGTGTATATGCTTTCCTTGTTTTATACAATGTGTAAGTAATACACTTCAAATTACTTCCAGTAAGACAGCAGCTCTGTACGCTTTGATGGCTCAGCCTGACGCTGTTTTATGATATAACGTCACAAAATGCTATAATTGTTTAGAAATTATGCATTTAAGGGGGGAAATGATATAGGTATGAATTAGAAATAATAAATTAGAAATAAAGTAGAAGCTGGGGGCTTAGGTCAGAGGAACGGAGAAAGACTTAAGAAGGGTAAAAAGTCACGAAAGCCAATGTATCAGGTAGCTAGGATGTTGATCACATAGCCAGGGTGTTGTTTGTTTATTGACTGCCTGCGGTAATTGCAGATTGTAGATAAGCACTTTCCGGGGTCTGAGTGTGGGGGTAATTAGGTAGTAACAGCATGTGGTATTTGTGACCCCGGAGGGGCGGACTGAGATATGCCTGTGATCTTTGCTTGTGATCTTTGTGTATGCTGTGAACTTTGTCTATAAAAGAGCTGTGAAACTTGAATTCAGGGCTTTTGGTCTTTTGGAGACATCCAAAAGCCCGCGCGTAATAAATTACTCTTTTTCTTGCTCTGTGGTCTCTGGGCTCCTGCAACACTAGCCCATTTCCACCCTACATTTAGTGATATTATTGCACTTTCAACATCCTATGGAATCCTGGGCTTTGCAGTTTAGGGAGGGGCATTTAGATTTTCAGCCAGAGAGCTGTTTGGCCTCAGGAAAACTACAAACCCCAGAATTCCACAGGATGTTGGGAATAATAGCACTATAACAATGTAGTGCGGAAATGGCCCTAGTCTCATGGTCTGGTCCCTTTTTCCAATCCTCAGGGTGAGTGTGAGGTATCTCACAGCAAGAGCACTGCCTTGAAATGTGTGAGGTTATGTATCTTCCACATTAACTTGATTAACTTGATGTTTTTTATCTGAATGGCATATGCTGCACAAGTGTGGTTGATGCATCCTGCTTAATGACACCACCGAGGGCTGCCTCTACCCCTTGTAAACATTACTAAGGCCCATCCCCTGTGACATAACAAAGGGCTGTTCCTAGGTTTCAGGTTTGGGCACCAAAAGCTCAAGATGTGGGGTCATTCTGATTTGGTAACTGCAGGGAGGACGGTTTGAACTGAAAGGGCCATGTTGTTATTGTTGTGTGCCTTCAAGTCATTTGTGACTTACAGCAACCCTAAGGCAAACTTTTCATGGGGTTTTCTGGAGCTGAGACTGTGGGATGTATCTGAGGTCACTCAGTGGGTTTCCATGCCTGGGTGGGGAACCAAACCCTGGGCTCCAGGGTCATAGTCCAAAGTTCAAACCACTTCATCATACTGCTCTCTTTCTCAAAAACTGGAGAAATCACCTTGTTGCTAAAAGGACTCTCTGAAGCAGTGGTTCTCAACCTGTGGGTCCCCAGATGTTTTTGGACTTCAGCTCCCAGAAGCCCCAGCCACTATGTCAATGCTCAGGGCTTCTGGGAGCTGAAGTCCAAAAACATCTGGGGACCCACAGGTTGAGAATCACTGCTCTGAAGGGAGTAACACCTGAAAAGGGCCTGAACCTATCAGAAGCATGATGGGTGAGTTACAGAGTCTGCTTATGGAAGTAGGGGTATTTTTTTTTTAAAATAAATTTCAGCAAGAGTTGCTGAGTGATGTTTGTGACTCTTAAGGCATTTCTGGGGCAGATCTTTGGAGAATGGCAAACAAGAGCCACTTTATACATGTGGTGCAGTGTTTTATTAGTACTGACAAAAGAGAATTAGAAAGTGAGAGACTGCTCACATGGCTCAAAGTAAAAGATGAGGTTGTAGAACTGAATGCTGCAGCCAAGGAGGAAAGAACACAAATGAAATATTATGAAAAAGTTAAGATTACTGGAGGCCCAGTTTTGGGAAAAGTTGAAAGAGTTAGGTGTTTGCTGGAGAGAAAATCATCTGTGGGGGTGGAATCAAGCCAAAGGGCAAGCAGGCATTAAAAAGACAGACAGAGTTTTAGCAGCTGGCTGTTTTGTATCACCACACAGTCATTTCCTTGTACAGGAATGTGTAGAAAACCCTTACGGCCAAAGCAGATACTACAGGAAAGGGGTCTCTAGTGGCCAGGTCATTATTTTTTAAAATAGCAGACTTAGGGGTGCTTAGTTTTTACGGCACAGAGGAAAGCGAGGCTTAACCCTTTCCTTCCCCACTGTGGCACTAATAGGAGGGCCCTATCCAAGGCTAACAACAGTTATGGGTGAGGAAATATTTAGCAGTGGGAACATAGCATGTGAGAAAAGAATTTAACCACCCTTTCTCACAGGTGATATTCTCAGTGAAAATCCTCCCCCCCCCGAGTTTGCTGTTCATTGAAAGAAAAAAAAGATGACACTAACTCAGCTGTAACTGACACTTAGTGTCACATCTCCTTTGGCTCACAGTGTGCTTAGAGTCAGCTGAGAGTCATTTCTTTGATCATGGTGCATGGGAAAATTGCAGTCCCATTACAGAAGTGAGTGCAAATTGTTCTCATGTACAGTTTGGCCCTGTGATCTTTTGCATGGGAGAAATTTAGTGGAGAGTAAAGCACTGATCAGTTCATGTTAAGAACTCACTCCTGGGTTCTCTCTCATAGCTCATATCATGAAAACTCAGTGGTTTAAGTGGTTTCAGGCTTTTCTGATTTCAGATGAAACCTTTTAAAATTAGCATTATTCATTATTATAAATATGTGCATTGGACATTGCAAAGAAAGGACTTCCAAGGGATTCTTTTCAGAGAGCTGTTCAGAATACCCAGTCCTAATATCTCAAAATAAGTCCACGCTACTCTTAGCATAATTCTTCTGTTCCAGGTTAGATCAGAAACTGAGCATATTCAGTGATAAAAATGATAAAGCCTAAACTGACATTTATAAGTGCATTATTTAACTGATTTTAACTGTTCAGAGTTCAGTAAACATCAGAAAATATATATAATGCCAGCCTCTTCATTACTGTAGGCAGAGCTTGAAAATGTCACCATACAGACTACAACTCCCAAATCCCTGGCGAATACTCACAGCTGCTAATGTTCCAGGATAGGTAGGTGCATCCAAAAGGATAGTATCTCCAGGATTAATAAGCATTTCAAATACCTAGAAATAAAAACAATGTTTTATGACTATGGCATTGCAATAATACTTCTTTCCATTTTTATCAAAAGACGTCCTATTGCAAATAAAACGAGTGAACACGTTAAGCTCTGTTACAGATCAAAAAAGTGACTTTTTAAAAAAAGTATGGAAATGGAAAGACTACCACTGAGTTAGCTACCAAGCATGCCAAACGCAACCTTCAATAAATCATAAAATATATTTCATCTTCTCAATACTGCCTTGGAATATTGCATTAGAAGAATATGTTAGTAGCAAAAAAAGAAGAGAAAATGTAAGCCACTAAAACTGACTGTGAATTCACAGTATATAAAATCCCACTAAATTGTATCACTGCAGTCCGTTTGTGTTTCTAAGACAATAAGCAGTAATGAAATGGACTGAAAAGCCACCAGGTGGCTTACTTATAGTGGAAGAAAATATTTTTTAAAAAATGTGCATTTCGTGGTAAACTTTGCCTAACTCCTAGATCAAGGACTAAAATGGTACACAGATATCAAATTTACTTATTTTCTCCCTAAGCTAGTGTTTTTGCACCTTTCTCAAGACCTCCTACACATTTATTCTATTGTATTTGAGATTTCAATTTTATTAATTAATTAATTAAAACTGGGAGACTATTGCTGCCCTACTGAAAATGAACCAGAGACCTTTTAGTGCAGTGGTTCTCAACCTGTGGGTCCCCAGATGTTTGTGGACTTCAGCTCCCAGAAGCCCCAGCCACTATGGTCAATGCTCAGGGCTTCTGGGAGCTGAAGTCCAAAAACACCTGGGGACCCACAGATTGAGAACCACTGTTTTAGTGGATCCCACTCCACTTGCTGCCTCTCCTGCTCTATGTCTATCACACAGAGCTAAAGCTGACATTTAGGATCAGCTTAATAGCCAGTATAACTGATGTAAAATGAAGGGGGTTGTGTGATGTGGGTTGTGCTGGACATGGTCATAGCACTGAGGACAAAGGACTCTTTCTCTTCTTAAACTGCAAACATATTGACCCAAACACTGTTTCCCTCACCATATGGCCTATTGTTAAGAACCTCAATATATGCTTATTTTGTTCTTACTTACAAGATGAAAGAATCTTAAAATTCCCTCCGCCCCACCCTGGCTGCATGACATTGTAGGATTTTTGCAGATTTTTGATGCTCTTTTGCATTTCAGGACTTCCCTGTGACAAATTCATTGGCACACATACATACATACATATTTTCTTTTTGTGCAAAACCTGCTTTTTACATGAATCTTGGGGGTGGGGGGTAGGGAGTCCTGATCTGCAAAGAATCTCATAGCAGTATACTTTTTACCTAACATTTCATCTACCAGCTATTTGCAATATTTATTTATTTAATTTATATTCCACTTTTGGTTCCTCAGCACAGGATCCAAGGTGGCTTACAACCACCTTTGCAATGCAATGTAGCATGCTGTGGGAAGGAAATGTCTTTTGAGGGAAAAGGGGAATCATTAATATTCAATATAATCCTCAATATATACTATCTTTTTGCTTACTTTACACAACCCTTCTTGGCTTCCGGTGGTGACACACAACTCCATTTGTCCTTCTTCAGGTCTATAATCAACTGTTGGAGGGTTATGTAGGCTCTTCTGTAAATCCTTCAACCAAGACAGCAGCTCTGGAATGCTGGACATGAATTCATATTGTAACTAATCAATTCACGAAACTCACCAAAAAGAAACACTGTGTGTTATTTTTCAAGATTCTCACCTGTTAGCTCTTATTACAATTATATTCCTTGGTTTACAAAGAATTGGACCTCAAGTAAAATGTGGTGTGGCCTGGGTAGTAAATCTGCATCACGGCACTGGGTGCTGCATTATTTATTACCAAAGCTGCACAGTGAATTTTGATTCACATAAAAGAGAACTATTTCATGGCCTCTATTTTGGCCAAACATAAAATAAAGGTATTCCAGGAACATCACCATTCGCTATAACATTAAAATCAGATACAGAATGTTTGTATCTTGTAGCATATATCTTGATAGCAAAAATGAACACCTCCAGCCCCCCTCCCCCCATAAAAGAGAAAAGAATCTGCAGATTCAGGGAAACATGGATATTTACAGAAGTACATATAATGGAAATGAGAAGTGAAATCCCTCCCCTTCCAAAACAGAAAAAGAGATTCTGCGTGCATGTGTTTGTGTGTAGAAATACGGAGAGCAAAAGAGGCCCAGAAGAAATGTGCTACTCTGGGAGACGGTCAGCCAAGGCGTCCCTTCATCATTTGCATTCCTGAATGGTTAAGGATTGAACAGCTGTGCTGACTCCTGGAGTACGAGGTAGAAGACATAGAAAGCATTGGACAGGAAAGAGAGGAGTGTCGTGGGAGACACATGAGAATACATGGACAGCAACACAGAGGACTGAAGTGAAACATTTTGCATTCCTTATTTCTCTAAATCAATTTCGTTTCATTTTGGTTAGTTTGAAAGTACTCACCTCCCCTTCTGGTAATCTGGTTTATCTTGGCTTTGGTCTAGTTTCAGTATTAAAAAGGATAAAAGTAAGCTAAATCGTATATGAATTAAAACATGCCATAAGCTATGGATAGTTTCTGATGTCCAGAAATGGGGGCAAAATCACTGGCAGATTTTCTGCAGCAATGGGAAGTGGCTCTGACGGTACTTTACACACTGCTCCCAAGGATGTAGGATCACACACCTCCCTTTACGGAAACTATTTGCCACACTATTTTTAATGTGCTTGATATTTCAAAAACATAGAGATCTGAAGTGCCTGTAAAGTACCCAGCTGAGGCAGAATACTGGAGAGCTCTCTTCATCAATTCTTCCCCAATTTCAACCGTTGTTCCATCTCCAATGGCAATGGTAGCTGTCTTGAAAGGAAACGTATTGGGATTTGGTGCCCCTCCAGCCAGGGAGATTAATGATGGCGGAGACCTCTGCATCAGTTCAGCTGAAGTCAACAAGACAAAACAAGAAGGGGGAAAAACCTACACTAAATCAAATGTCAAAAATTTAAAACATAATGCTTTCTTTTTAACTTAACCCCTTTATTTTATTCATTTGCTTGCTTGTATTTCTCACTCACTGTATCCTGAGATGGCAGCATGGGTAACGAAAGTTTTAAAACAGAGGAATGAGAAAGCTCCCCTCCAAATCTAAAATGCCATAAGTGGTAATAGAAAGCTGGACACTGAATCTGGAAGCTTCTGCATTTAAAGCTGATTTTTCAGAGAAGCCAATGTGTGAAGAAGGGAATTTTTTCATTCCTGCATTGGTGTTGTGGGCTGACAAATGCTTGGTGATATGTGACAAACAGGCCAAATCAAGGAGACAATGGCCAACCTGATTCAATTACCCATTCAGATTCTACACTGGGGTACCCTCTGAATATGGGCAGGACATCCAGAACTGTGTAGAGCAGTGGTTCTCAACCTGTGGGTCCCCAGATGTTTGTGGACTTCAGCTCCCAGAAGCCCTGAGCATTGACCATAGTGGCTGGGGCTTCTGGGAGCTGAAATCTACAAACATCTGGGGACCCACAGGTTGAGAACCACTGGTGTAGAGGGAGGTACACTTTGACCTCTGCAGAGCTGAAGGGAAGCTCTGGCCTCTGCCACCTGTGATGGGACTGGAAGTAACCAACCTGGTCCCATCATTCATCCAGAATGGTGCAGCTGTTCTAAAGCTTGCTCCCCTCAACCACATCACTTTCCCCCTTTTGTAACATATCTGATAGACTAATAACATAAAGGGTGGGATATACAGTGTCAGTACAGTACTACTGAAAATTTAATGTGCTCTTTAATGCTTACTGATAAGATTTTTACATATTGTTGTCTTGATAGCTCAAAACGTTACTTAATGGCTATGAGTGAGTGTTTTGGTCTATTTATTATTATTCTGGATTTCTGTGTGGCAAACCACACAGGATTATCCTGGGACAAAAGCTGATAATAACAAGATCATTGATATGATGTCCAAAGTGTGTAGGGAGGGGTCTGTGAGCTTCTCTTCTTTACTGCAACAGTGCCTCTATTTCTAATGCTGCTTTTTCCACATTCCACAGAACTACCCACCCAGAACAATATTAGTGACCTGAGGAAAATCTGAGGTTCCAGTAACAAAGTATATGTACTTACTGAGAACTCTTATAGGAGATGCTTTTCTTGCTGCACTTACTGCAGTAATAAATCGTGAATAGTTCATAGCTAACAGGCCAGGCACCAAATTCAGCTTCTAAATAAATTGGACTCAGGCTAAAATAACAAGAAACAAACAGGAAACATCATTTTCTCAAATAAAAAAAAATGAAGTTCGTTTCTAAATCATAGCCCTTACACAGAGAATGGACCATCTCTTATTACTCACTACCTGAATACCATTTAGTCAAAATTCATATATATTCAACTTAGCTATGTGTCCATAATGTGACCTCATATTGATAAGAAGGCAAGAAACAGTCACAGCATAAAAACATACAAGGAAATGATAACTTGGATGCAGCTTACCAACATATTTGTTAAGCATAAGTACAAGAAATATACCTTTTGTTCAAGATCATACCAAATGGAGCTAACTGTATGATTAATGATTAGGTAGTGCTGTGAAGAAACTTACTGATGCTTCTTAGTTGATCAGTACCAGCGAGTACTGCACTACAAGCATGCTTAACTTTCCTTTAATAAATGTGCCTTAAAAGTGCATAACTTGCTCTTGTTCCCAGCTGAATTTGAAACAGACAAAAGCAAAGAACTGTTATGTAAGACTGGCAAAAAGCAGTAATTACGTACACAAAAGTTGATTTCTGAGAGAGTAGGTTTGGGTAGTCTAAAACAGCAAAAACTTTGTCTTTTTTTTCGGAGCTTATTTAGAATGTACATACTTTCAAATGTGAATCTACACAGCTCTTGAGCAAGTATGCTCCTGCTTATTTAGTTGTCGAAAATATCTGAAACTGCCTTAAGATGAAAACCCTCTTAATAAATCCCTCATCAATGTCACTGCTAGAGCATATACGAAGCCCTTCTGAAAGTGAGGAGACAGATTCACTGAAATCAGCTGTAGAAAGTAAATCATGGATTTTTAGGGTTCTAGTCCATTAAATGGATCTAACTATGACTAACTCTGGATCCAGCCCAGGGTTTCCTCTGAATGAGGGAGGGATGCTTAAAGTTGTATATTGCTTTGCAGGATCACACTGAAAAGCACTCTTATCTATTTGCTTCTCTATGATTTATTCCTTTTGAGTTTAAATGAATCTAAGTTGAACCGGGGTAAAAAAAACGGTGTAGGACGACCTCACCCAGAGGTTGTCCACACCATGGAGTGCACGGGGGTAGTATTAATTGTTGAGGTTCCACACCTCAAACCGCCCTTGTGGTTTCATGAGGTCTTTATAAAACACGAGCGCGCTACCCCGTCACAGCGCCCCGTGTAGAACTGCAGAGCTGCTGGGGGGTGGGCTTCCTGCTGGCGCACTTCTCCAATTGGCGGAGAGCTGCCGTAAGCTGTAAGCCGCCATTCTGGGCGCAGTGTGGAGCGGCGAACATGCGCTGCTCCTCGCAGTGACGGAGCTACTTGGATTAAGGTAAGCTCCGTTTCCGTGTGCGCTGCCCCATTTCCCCCCGTTTCTCTCCCCCGTGTGCGGAAAGGGCCTTAGTATCACATTATCATGTCCTAAAGCTGTCCTAAAATTGAGCCACATAACCCCAGATCAGTTCTTTGTGCTCAGGACAAATTTCATTTCAGTCAGCCATACAATGCAGTGATTATCTGATTGCTTTTGTCTTACAGTTGGATCTTTTTTGGCATGTGACTGATAATTTTGTCATCAGTTTGATGACGTCCTGCAAACTGATTAAGATAAAATTAAATGAAAGCTTTTGTAGGTAGTCAGTTGTAATTGCTTGGAAATTCTGCACACCCAAATCTGTTTGGAGTCTGCATTAATCAGCTCTAAATTAAGGTCCAATGTAAATCAGTTGCTTATATTCACTAAATTTGGAACTCAAGAGATAGCACATTCTGTTTTAATCTCTAGAAGCAGCTGAGGTATTCTGATCTTCCTTTTCCTCATATTTTTAAGTGAAAGGTAAGGAGCTATTTTAACAAAATTGGAACAGACTAAGAAGTGTGACAGATGTATAGTGCTTGTAAGTTCTTTGTAGTGAGAGCCCATCTTTGTTTCTTAAGCTGCATTAAATATAACATGTTAAAATGTTTCACCTAATGCAAGCAGCCATGGAGTGTCACAACATATCAGACTAGAAGAGAAGATTCTGTCTCTGGAAAAAACAACAGAAAATAATCTTTCAAAATGTTTCAAAGGGATTTTTTCTTTTCCTGGTTCCTTTTGTTTTCAAAACCAACATTTCATCTAGTCAAAACATTTTATCTACTATATGAAACTCTCTTTGGGAAAAGAAACTGGAGTCCAATTTGTTAAGATTTGTGTTTTGTGTATTCATGTGTGCCTGCCGAAAACTGAAGAGGATCAAAAACTGTAAAAGAACTTGGGACACTGATAGTAAAACCTTTATTGAATCCACAGAAAATAATCCTATGTTAGCTAGCAATGCTCAGCTACATTCTATCTCTGATTTACAAATTAGTCAAAATTTATGGTAATAGCTCTTCTCTCTCACTCTCCATCTCCTTGGTTCCTTTGTATGTAAAAGCATTATGTCTGTTTATTGGGGAGATGAGGAATAAATCTTCTTTTCAGTATTCAGTGCAGTATTTTATTTATTTTTGCTGCAAAAAAAATCCTTTGAAAAGCATTTTTCCCCACAATTCAAGTTTGAAAATAAGCTGAAATCTCAGGGGAAAAATAATTCTGTGCACTGTCACAGGCTTCTAAGGTGTGCTCTCACTCTATCAGGAAAAGAGAAATAAGGCAGTATCTTCTCTATTGTTACTATACAGACGGATTATAATGGCTTCAACAGTACACCTTCTGTATTACTCCTGGGTATGGCTGACAAGCAGAAAAGAAGTTAGGTGGGGTGTGTGCATGTGTGCGCATAGCCTCTAACATTTCACAGATGAAAACAGGGACACATGTGACCAACTTTAGTGCATGGCCAAAATGGCAAGAGTTATGAATGAGAAAAAAGCTGATAGAGAATCAACTCATTTGAAATGTGATTGCGGAGGGCAGTTTTGCAGATATCACAGACTGCTGAAAAGACGGCAAATCAAGCCTGAGCTCTCCCTATGTCAAGATGACTAAGCTGAGACTGTTGTATTTTGGTCATATCATGAGAAGACATGACTGAAAAGACAATAATGCCTGACAAGGTAGAAGGCAGGAGGAAAAAAAAAGAGACCACATTACAGGTGGATGGATTCAATCAAGAAAGCCTCTGCCCAAGTTACAGAGCTGTTGATAACAGGTGATTTCTTGATCTCTTACTCATAGGGTCAACCGTAAGCTGAAGCTGACTTGACTTGCCTGCAGTTAACAACAAAATGAATGAGGAAGAATAGACTAACTGGGAGAGTTGGTAGCAACTTGCTCTTGCCTGAAGCTACAGGAAGGGACAAGACGCTGCCTGCTTCTCTCTCTCCCCCACTGCTGAGTTGATGGAGTGCAAAAGACTTGCACTTTTAACTCAGTATCAGCAACTGGCATAAGCTGAGGACAAAGAGAACGTAGGAGGAAGAGAGAGAAACTGGGACATTTTACACAAATTGAACAAGCAGAACAACAGAAAACTAATTGAGACTGTCCCTGCTGAAGTGGGATGATTGGATGAGATGGTGCATATGTTAAAGAAAGATGACAAGGATGGATAGCAAACAATTGAAAAACAAACAAACACTTAAAATACCTAGTACTGATCTGGTTCAACGCATTCCCCTTGCACTTTTTATTATATTGCCATTTTTTATTTGTGGAATGATCTTGCTTCAGTAGGGCAGCACATGCTTTATACTCAGACAGTCTTAAATTCAGTTTATAGGATCTTCAGCTCTAAAGGGCCAGAAAAAAAAAGATCCCTTCAGTTCTCCCACCTCCTGAGGCACATCTAGGCTCCTTTCACACTACACAAGTAATAGTGTGATAACTCTGCTTTAGCTGCCATGGCAACATCCTTTGGAAATATGGGATTTGTAATTTGGTGAGGCACTAGGGATTTCTGAGAGACAATTCTAAATGTCTCCTCCCTAAAGTGCAAATGCCAGGATTCCATAAGGTGTAACCATGCCATTTACAGTGGAATCATAGTACTGTAATTATGCAAAGTGCAAAGGCTCTTAACACGGGGATGGCAGAAAGGGCTTTCTCTGTGGCTGCTCCCAGAGTTTTATCACACCAACCTGCTGCCTCAGGTTGCTGTTGAAGGTAACAGAAACATACTGGTATGGAAACAATCACTCTCACACTCCCTCTGCAATAACACTATGCTGCTGGTTCGGTGAGGCACACTCTCATAATCAGTCTCCTGTGGCATTCTGCCTCCCTTCCTGTGTCTGTGCTTACCTAGTGCATACAGTTTCTTTGCTGAAATTGCACCACTGCCTTTTGCCTGGGTGCCTTCTTTATCTGCAGCCAGGGAAAAGGCAAGGGAATGGGAAGGGGGAACACCATGCAAGGAGAAGAAAGGCTTGTGTTATGTTCCTCCTCATTAATAACTTCTTGACCACACTCAGATATTGCTTGACCGCATGTTTTCTGATGCCCGTAAATGCTGGAGGTTTATGGGGGTGGTCCTGGTAACCTTACCCACCTCTGCTACAAACACAGATTTTCAGCTAACATCTTTCTTCCTCATTCCTTCTGTTAATTCACCCACTTCTCTTCAAGGGTAGCAAAACTTCTCTGATGTCCCTGTTATTTGTTGTTGCTGTTGTGTGCCTCCAAGTCCTTTCTGAAGGACCCTAAACCAAACCTATCATGGGATTTTTCTGGGGCTGAGAGTGTGTCACACACCCGACATCACCCAGAGGTTTCCATGGCGGAACAGGGAATCCAACCCTGATCCCCAGGGTCATCGTCCAATATTCAAAAGACTTCCCTACCCCCAAATACTGAACAGTTCAGACTGAATTAGGGTACCAAGGGCCTGTCTCTTTTTTTAAAAAAAGTTCTTAATTCCGTTCTTAATAGTAACAATTTCTTGCATAAATGCATTCTAAGAAGGTCAGCATACAATCCTATGGAATGTAATGTTTACTTCTCAGTGGATAGGTAAAGGACTGTGTTGTTAATTAATCACTTCTTTAAGGAGAGTTTTGGGGAGGCAAGCTGATCTCCACAGCAGATCCCTAATTCTAATCTTAGGGGCTCTGGCCATTCCTATATTTTGTTTTGTTCCAACTTTCCTCCCCTTTCCTCCACAACGCCAGAGACAGAGGTCCACTCCGTATATAGCCCGAAATAAAGATACCGGTAACACTAAGGCCATTTCCGCACTAGACTGTTATGACGCTATTATCCCACTTTCAACATCCTATGGATCCCCTCCCTAAACTGCAAACCCCAGAATTCCATGAGATGTTGAAAGTGGATTAATAGCGCTATAACAGTCTAGTACGGAAATGGCCTAAGCGTCCCTAGGCAAGTGCTGCAGTTTTCCGCCGGGCAGAAGGCAGTTCACAGGCGGGAGGGAGACCTTCGGCGCAGGCAAGAAACGGAGTGAACCCGGTTAAACGCTTTAATAAATGAAGCGTACCCGGGAGCTGCGGCTCGCAAGCCTTTCTCTCCAACGGCTCCCCCCCCCCGCCTGCAGAAGCCTGGGCCCGACAAAGGCCAGCAAGCAAACCAAAAACGGAGACCGCGCCGCTCCCTTTCTCGCCCGGGCGACCCTCGCCGTAGCCGCGTCACGGCCAGCCGGGTCCCCACTGGGCGGCGCAAGAAGCCGCAGTTGCGCAATAGTGCCGGGCTTTCTCCTACCTGCCGAGGCCCGCTGGAGGGGGAGCAAGCTTTGGGACCGGCTCCTGGACTCGCTCGCCCGCCCGCCCGCCCGCCTGCCTTTCGCCGCCGCCGCCCCCTCCCGGGCGTAGGTGCTGACGCGGCGCGTTCCCGTCGCGCTTGGGCTACAAAGGACCTTGGAAGCCAGTGAGCCTGGCAGGCAAACAGGGCATCCGGGAACGCGTCCCAAGTGTGGGACGGACGTCATTCCACGCCCCCCACCAGCTCCTTTTTTGTAGCCATTTCCGCACTGGATGTTACAGCGCTATTATTCCACTTTGAACATCCTATGGAATCCTGGGCTTTGCAGTTTCGGGAGGGGCTGCCTGGCCCTTCCCGAAACTGCAAACCCCAGGATTCCATAGGATGTTCAAAGTGGAATAATAGCGCTGTAACAGTCCAGTGCGGACATGAGTTTAGAGACGCATCCAGCGGTCTTTCCTTCGACCCCACAGGTTTCGAAACTCGTTGCATCGCATTCACTGCAGCGGCCTTTCTTTTTAATCTCCCCCTCTCTTCTTTCTCTTTACTCTAGCAATAGATCGGCCTGCCCTAATTTAGAACGGGTTGAAAAAACAATATTTACTGGAGTCCCTTTCGCCCGCTTGGAAAGGTTGCTACAGTTCCCAGACTTTGCTCCCGCATTCGGAGCCCAGTCATGTTAGGTGGGGGATACTGGGTGATGTAGTCCAAAGGAGGCCATACTATCACTTGTTATTGCATCTGAAGAAGTGGGTTTAAATCCACGAAATCTCATCCTAAAATAAAAAATCAGACTTAAAAGTGTTGCCACATTTCCCCCCTTTCTTCTTCCTTCTCATGTTGCAAAAGACTTGCACGGCTACTTTGAAAAGTTCAAACGAGTGGTAGTACTGTACTTAACAATAAATTTTATTGTTAATTTGCTAATTTTATTGTTAAACTTTATTTATAAATAAATAAATACTTAACAATAAGGTTAATGGCCACTTATCTTCTAAGTATCTTCCTTTAAATAAAAAACACTCACCAGTGGTCTGGGAACTGTTTATTCTTCAGAAAACCAGCTTCCCTTTTTCGTCCCTGGGGCCTTTCCACACTACACTGTTATGGTGCTACTATTCCACTTTCAACATCCTATGGAATCCTGGGATTTGCAGTTTAGGGAGGGGCCTTTAGAATTCTCAGCCAGAGAGCTCTTTGGCTCCAGTAAACTACACACCCAGAATTCCACAGGATGTTGAAAGTGGAATAATAGTATTATAATAGAGTAGTGCAGAAAGGCCCCGGCCTTGTGTAATGAATCCTTCATAATAGCCTGAATCTTGTTGGTTAGCCCTCAACTAGAACAGATCCATTGAAACTGTTACTAAATGGTGCCTTTGTTTGAATAGAACCGGCATGATGTTGTGATTTAGATGTTGGACTATGGAGATGAAAGCCATTTCCGCACTGGACTGTTATAGTGCGATGATTCCACTTGCAGCATCCTATGGAATCCTGGGTTTTGCAGTTTCAGGAGGGGCCGGCTGGCTCCTCCCGAAACTGCAAACCGCAGGATTCCATAGGATGTTGCAAGTGGAATCATCGCTCTATAACAGTCCAGTGCGGAAATGGCCAAGGGCTCAAATCTCTGATTGCCCATTGAAACCCACTACGTCAGTGGTTCTCAACCTGTGGGTCCCCAGATGTTTCTACACTTCAGCTCCCAGAAGCCCTGAGCATTGACCATAGTGGCTAGGGCTTCTGGGAGCTGAAATCCACAAACATCTGGGGACCCACAGGTTGAGAACCACTGCACTACGTGATCCTGGGCAAGTCACAGTCTCTCAGCCTCAGAGGAAGGCAATGGTGATCCCTTTGTGAACAAATCTTGCCAAGAATGACTTGGAGGCACACAACAACAACAATTTTATTTTAATGAAGGCTTGTTTAGATCCCATGGCCAGCAGTCTTTCTGTTAACGATTCATGACCAATGGACCTTCACACCTACTGTTACAAAGTTGTCTGGCTTATATATGTTTTACATGTGGACTATGGCTTGTTTGGTAGCTCTTTTGTAATTTTCTAACATCTATTTATTACATATACATTTATTTATTTACTTCCTGAATCTGTTTGTTTGTTTTTTGCTGGTTTTTCAAGTGAGGTCCTGTGTCCCATTCTTTCCTTTGTTTTCCTTGAATAAAAATACCCTTTAGTCTGGGTGCACCCTATGTGTATGCACGCAGTGTGGAGACTAATAGGTTATCCTACAATCTGAGGAACATAAGAAGCTGCCTTATGCTGATTCAGACCATTGCTTCATTTAGCCTAGTACTGTCAATGCTGATAGTAATAGCTATTGACAGTTTCAGGCAGAAGATTTTCCTGCCACTACCTGGAGATCTCTGGTGCTCCATGCTGGCTTCCTATCCCACTACTAAGTACACCTGACCTTACTTAGCTTCTGAGAGCAGATGAGAATCTGGTGTGTTCTAAGTGGTATGATGGTAATTTTTAAGGTTTAAAATTTTAAATCTCAAAGCCACAAAATGTGACATCTTCAGTATCCATGCCAAGGTTTAGATGTCTTAGATGTCAGGTGTTCATGGCATTTGAGCAACAGTGGAGAGAGAGAAAGAGAGAGGCATGCACATACTTCAGTATTTCCAGCTAGAAATGTCCAAATCCATTTAAAACACAGCCAAATAATTACAAAGACAAACAGTTATATAAATATTAAATTAGATGTTTGAACTGTGTGATTTCTATGAGAAGCATCTTCTGAAATACATGAATTTTTGTGTGTGGGAAGAGGTTGGATCCAGCTTTAGTCATACTTAGAGCAGGTTGAGTTGAATGAATGAGACTTTGGTGGTGGCTAAAGTTATACTGATTTCAGTGGGCTTCTTTTGATTACAAAATCCGGATCGAACTCTGTGACTGAAATCCTGCATTATGTTTGTGACAGCCATCATGGCGAAGTGATATGAGTGTTGGACTATGTCTCTGAAAATCAGGGTTTGATTCCCCCTTAGCCATGGAAACCCACTGGGTAACCTTGGATGTGGCACACATTCTCAGCCCCAGAAAATCCTGTGATAGGTTTTGCCTTGAATGACAAAATTATTTTGAATGACACCATTGGTATTGGGGAATACACAGTGCCTATCTCTACAATTCCAGTGGATAAAATAGCCCGTTGAAGGCACTGATGAAGAGTTACACACCATCTGAGAAATCACAACTGCATGATTGGAACTTTGTTAATTAGTCTCAGCTGAAATAGAGCCACTGAATCAGTTGTTGAATGGTGAGTCGACACATTGCTGTTGTGTGCCTTCAAGTTGTTTCTGACTTATGGCAATCCTAAGGCAAAACTATCACAGGGTTTTCTTGGAAAAATTTATTCAGGTGTGTGCGCTTTTGTTTCCCTTGCTGGCTATACTGCACCTTACAACACCACACTTGGTCTCAAGTGAACAGACAGGTAAATCCAATTGACTGAATGGTTTGGCTCTAGTTAGGACTGACAATAAGATGTAGGCCATTTCCACACTAGACTGTTATTGTGCTATTATTCCACTTTCAACATCCTATGGCAGTGGTTCTCAACCTGTGGCTCCCCAGATGTTCATGGACTTCAGCTCCCAGAAGCCCCAGCCACTATGGTCAATGCTCAGGGCTTCTGGGAGCTGAAGTCCAAAAACATCTGGGGACCCACAGGTTAAGAACCACTGTCCTATGGAATCCTGGGATTTGCAGTTCAGGGAGGGGCTGACTGGCCCCTCCCTAAACTGCAAACCTCAGGATTCCATAGGATGTTGAAAGTGGAATAATAGCGCAGTAACAGTCTAATGCGGAAATGGCCTTAGGCTTACATGTATGGAACTCTAGTTATACAAACATGAAATGATTATGTTCATTGCACAACATCCAAAAAGTATAACGGCACGTGCAAGGGAACTTACATAGGTCTATGACATCAACCATATTCTGGACTATGTGTTTCATATGATCAAATCAAGCATATATCGTGATAAAAGGTAACATATAAATCCTTTAAATAGGATCTCATACTATCCAACAGTTCTTGTTTGCCATGGATAGTCCCCATTAAACCTCTGTCATCAACTACTTTGCACTGTAAGCTCAGTTTGCAGCAACTGAAGTAAGCTGAAGATAAAGGGGTAAAGTGGGAGGAGAGGAAAAACTGGGAAATTTTAGAAGTATCTGAAAAATTCCTCTCCTCCCACTTTATCCTTTTATCCTCATCTTATTTCAGTTGCTGCAAACTGAGCTTACAGTGCAAAGTAGTTGGCACTCTGATTAACTCAGGGATGGGGAGAGGACAGGATAGGGCAGAATCTTGTCCTTCCCCACAGACTCAGGCAAAAGCAAACTGCTGCAGCTTCTCCTAGCTTGTAATTCTTCCTCATTTTCCCTTCTTGACCATATTCTGATGTTGTTTGGCCACAAGTATCCCATTATTTGTGTGAAAAACATTGGAGGGACATTGTCTGGGACATTTTTTCTGGTGCATTTTGTTGATCATCTGTAAGCCTTGAATACCATTGGATTGAAGCTACTGTACATCTGATGAACTCATATTTTAAAAAAATCAAACACTTTCAATGAGTGAGATTATAAACTAGGAGATTTCTGAGATATATATGGATGGATGTTTACCTCAGTCAAGAATTGTCACCTTTATTTGCCTTCTAACCTGTTGGAATATGAAAATTGACAGTTTCCTAAGATATTATCTGCCAAGCTTTTTCCCAAGGCAATTTATAGAAATTAATTTTAGTAGTGTTCCAGCTCATATTCAGATCACATGCTATGACATGTTTCATTTTTCTTTTGAAGGTGTATTCTCTGTGACCCGCAGGAAGAGGCTAGTTGATGTCATGTAAATAACTTGCTACATGTCTGAATATTTCAGGCTGTCATTTGATATCCTGTTTCTGAAGCTCTTTGATTAAATCCTGAATGGATTTTTTTTAAAGCATATACTGTAATTCAATTCATCTGAGCACTAGATGTCGCTCAGGTACCTTACTTTAGAAGGGTGAACAAGCAAATCCAGGCAAAAATACATTTCCAAGCTTCTTATTCCATTTGATAGTAATTGCTTCACTGCAGGCAGTTTGTGAAGCTGGAAGGAATGAGTCCTGCCTGAGCTATTAGAAGCCTGAAATTTCATTGGAAGGGTTAATTCCAGTCAGGACCCATTAGTGGTTAGTGAAATAACAAAACAGAGAGTGTAGACAGTGATATTGTCAGATTGGTTTTACAAATGTGTGCATATGTAAGGCTTGCTTTGACATCAGTAAGAATATGATAGATGATGAAAGAAAGAGCTTTGATATTATAAAGACAAGCATGGAACTGCATGCTGCTGCTACTAAGCATTTATTCAGTATCCGCAGTGAGCTAGGCACTATTCAGCACCCAGCTGGTGTTTCTCTTTAATAGAGCAACACCTGTATGGCCAGCCACCTCTTGCTGCTCATTGGATTCCTATTAGCAGTTCTTCTGTGCTGCATAGCAGATGAAAGCCACCACTGAAAAGCTATTTTCAGCTCTTCAGTGCTGGGTGGGTGGGTGCGGGCTGAGGGAATAGGCATGACTAGAGAGTCTACAACTTACCTGATGGTAAGAGTTTGACAGCGATGCAGACTATCTCTGAAAGTGATGGAGTCTGCCTTGTTTGAGTTTTTGAAAAATAAGTTAGATGGCCACATCTCAAGGCTGAGTGTTGTATTCCTGCACCAGCTGAAGGTTGGACTGGATGACTCTTGGGATCCCTTCCAACTTCCTGAGTCTATGAAGATTGGATAATACATTTATCTATTTTGATTTTTAAACTTATATGGGCTGTATTAATTTTCTGTAGATCTGCACATCATTATCAAAGAACAATGCAAATGGTTTTTCTGTGCCTGATTTAGCATGCCTAAAATAGTAATACGTATGACATTTCTTCATAAAAGAAATTAAAGGATACTATTTCACCTTGAAAATAATTGTTCTGACTATTCAGTACACTAGTTTTATTTTGCTGGTTATTTTCATATAATTATTAAGCCAAAGGCTTTTATTTATTCATGCCTTTATTTATTTTATTATTTCAATTATAATAACAATAACAACAGCAATATAATATAGAATTATGGTTATAATTATTATAATAATTTTTATATTGCTTTACTGCCCTAGTAGCAAATGTCTCTCAGGCAGTTAACAAACATAAAAACCCAAAGCAAACAATAAAACCACGTTTTTATATTTTAATAAACTGGAAATGCAGTGTTTTGAGGCTCCCCAGAGACAATTAACAGCAACTTTTTCCTTGATATTTCTTGGAAAAGTTATTTCCACCATCTCAGTCAACCTACATTCAGTTATTTTCTTGATTGGATCTATTACTTCTTTCCAAAACATGTTAAGTGTTGGGTATGTCCATCATATATGTATAAATAGTCTCTTTTTTCACACTCTTTCTGGTTATATTAATTTATCAATCTTCAGGAAGTAAAGTATCATCTGAGTGTTATCATAAAATCACAGAAGCAGAGGATATCCCCAAAGGACCATTCAGTCCAGCCTGTACCAGTACAAGAATCTACTGGGAAAACATCTCTGATGGATGGCCATCTAACCTCTGTTTAAAAAGTTCCAATGAAGGAAGTTCACTGCCTTCTGAAGCAGCCTGTTCCTCTGTTGGGCAACTCTCAGCACCAAGAAGTTTTCTCAGCGCTAACTTTCATGCGGTTTGCACAGTTCAGACATATAACCCACCCCTTTGGAAGTACATACCAATAATGAATATGAAACTAGAACAAAATTATCCCTACAACATAATATTGCAGCTAGCATCATGTTGCTATCAAGCTGTCAAGCCACCTATTTTTGCAGCATCTGTCTTCCAAGTGAGTCCTTGAAGCTAAAGGTTTTTTGGAAAGGCTGTCTTGAAAAATCACTTGTACAGGACATACAGAAAATCATGTAACTTTCTTGAATACTCCCATAGTAGTGCCTGACATTGCTTGCCTTTGTTTTGAATGTGCCTAAGGGTGCTTATAAAAGCTGCTATCTGCCATTATTCTAGTGAGACAACAGAAAGAGAAAACTCTGTGACTTCAGAAATTTTGACAGACAATCTGGGAAACTCTTGTTTAAGAAGAGTACAATTTGTCACATTTGCTAAGCGTATGCATAAATTCTCAGGTGTACCTGAAGATTTATATATATGTGATGATACTTATAATTTATAGAATATCAATAGAAGTTTACATATTATAGGTAGAGTCAAAACTACAATGATAATTTGATTTAGGCATGGGTGTTACTGAATCTCACTGGCATAAAATTTGTGGAAACTACCTACAAATCTATTTCAACCATCTTGAGGGAATGTACATTCAGAGCAATACATACATGATGGGATTTATTAGACATGCTGTCCATATGGATAACATGAAGGAAAATGATATGAATCCTAGGCTTCACTAGTTTGCCCTTTCCCACTGATTAAAGAAACAAAAAGCCATACAGAAAGATATTCTGTGCATCATTTTTTAAAAAAAATATTGTACGCAACTTTTCGTTATATTGATCCAGTTTTCCTTCATTTTTCCAAGGAGACTGTGCTTAAGCAAACCTCACATTAATGGAAACTATCATAATTAATGATTATAAGTGATGATCAGTCATAGCTTCAGCTTGAACTGTTATTAAAAATAGTAACATGTCACTTGAGCATGTTAAATTAAGAATAATGCTTTGCTTGGTTTTATTATTTACTGCTCACAAATAGTGAACAATGTAATAGGTTAATCACATGTTATTTTGGTTGTTACTTTCTTTTATTTAAAGCCTTTCAGAAGTTGGGTATTGGGATTCAGTGGAGAAGAACAACATGCTTATGGAAGGAATTCATTATTGGACTCTTCAAACCAAGAGAGTCCGTGTTGGCTTCTTTCTTCTCTCTTTCCATCCTTACTCCAAATGTTATGAATACTCATATTATGTTGTCTGTAGGGCTTCTGTCTTCAAGGAAGTCTGCCCACTCATCCCCAGGAGAAGTAAAAGTCAAAAAAGAGCACAGCTATGCAAATACACACCCATCATTGTGATGGCGTCTGAGCTACTGTGAGTGTGTCTGGAGAAAATTGGTGGGAAAGGATAAAAAGAGTTAAAAATTACTCCCCCCCGCTCACTATACAAAAAATTAAAACATTTCACCATTTGTGTTAACTTGCAAACAAAACAAAACACCCCTCCATGTTAGCTTGTTTTACTAAAAAACAAAATAAAATAAAAGAAATTGCATGATAGAAATGAAGCCTTTACTTTTAATGTGTTCCTTCAACCTCTAGTCATACTGCTTGGTGGGAAAGGCCTTTTCTCTTTCTTCTTTCCTGATTTCATCTTTCCCCCTGCTGTACTGTATACCTTCTGTGAAAGCTTTACCAGAAAAAATTGGCCTTGATAATACAAAAACAAACTTGTTATTTGGAGGAATACATTGTGTGTTCATTTATGTTCAGAGATAAATGACAAGAACGAACAGCAGCAGGCACCGTTGGAGTCTTTAATCTCTTGCACTTCTTCAGAATCTACGTTGGAAGTGTTTCGGTGGTCATTTTTTCTAATCCAGGCAGTTAGGTTTAATTCAAAAATATGTCAGCATCAACAAGAAGCCAACTGATCCTATCCCTGGTATAAATTGCAGTGGGGGAAGTGTGGTCCCCAGTCTGTAAGTGATCTACAACTTTTTTTGTTGTTGAAAACACCAAGTTCTCTTGAGCCCCCTCAAAGCTGCAGAATGCCCAGTATTAATTTGAATTGGGGGGAGTTTCTCATAGATGGTCTAACATGCCTCCTGGCATGATGTTATGCACCGAAACAACTCTCTACTCCAAACTTATTTATCACCCCCCCCATGAAAAAAATGGAAATACAAACCAGAAGTTACTGTGATCACTTCTGGGTTGCATTACTAGATATTTTTTGACATGGCAGAAATGAGCTCTTACCACAGTATCCCATTTTTGATTTCAATCTGTTGAGCAGCATAGAATAGCTCCTAAATCTTCCTGATTTGGTTGTACAGTCCTTCCTCTACATTCATAGGTTTGCCCTTCGCGAATTTGATTATTTATGAGGCAAGTGCTTGCCCCCCCATTTTCCTCCTCTCATTCCCCTGCATTCTTCACCCCAGGCTTGCCAGGCTTATGTTTAAAATCAATATTTTTTGGGGGGGGTGACCAAAGCCCTCCTCTTATTGCTGGAGGCATGTCCTCTCTCCCATATGGCTGCACTTCCTGCTGCGTAATGGCTGCCGATTGGTCAAGTGCTCTCTTTGCTCCTACCCTTCCCTATTCAAGATGGCTGCTGGAAGTCAAGGGAAAGAAAGAACTATGTTCTCTCTTTGAGGGGAAAGTACTAGTAAGCCCTTTACTGGATCTTTTTTCTCCCCAACCTGTGAATGCTGGGGCCAGAGGCAAAGGAATGGGAGGGGGAGCTCTGGAGGGGAACCGCAGGGGTGGGAGTTATTCACAATTATTCTGCTTTTGCTGGGGTTCTGTGCCCATAACCCTCATGAATGTGGAGGGGTTACTGGAAGGCTAGTGGTATTGAAGTCAGTGGTGGACCAAATCTCACATCAGAAGTCTATGCTTTTTTGAACATTAGTCCCTGCTTCATGACAATATACTGTTGTGCCTTAAATGAAGTTGTGTAAGTTAAAACATTCATTTTGGAATCAACAGAGAACAATGTGACTGTCTCCCCTGTCTCCTGTCTGCCTTCATATATGCAATGGCCAATATCCTGCATAAAATGATAGAAGAGCATAAATCTTTGTCTGTGTTTTTCCACTGGGCTTTTTTCTTCCACCCTGCACACAACCCCAGCTGATGGTACCAGGATGCACTTCCACAGCCAAGTAATGTCTGGTGGAGGGAGGGGAATCCTGGGCACTGTCCAGCTTGTGTTTTACAACTGGGGAAAAATGCATTAACCACCTGGACTTCCAGCATATTCATAAACTACATGCAAATCACACCAGGATCCTCTTTTGTTCCAACTGGCCATAGGGAGGCATTGGCTGTAGGTAGGCATTGTAGCACCATCAGTTGTGTGTGTATGTATGTATATGCGGGGTGTTGTGTACAAGTAGGTATAGGATACCTCCTTATGCAATGACCTTAAAAGGACTTACAGCAATGTAACAGAAAGGTATGCCAGTGTACATAATGGGATGCTGGCCGATGTAATTAGACTCATCATGGGTTCAGGCATTAACATTTTTCTCTGGATGTCCATTGCACTTTGACTTATATTTATTCATTACCAGTTATTGCTTTATTCATTCATTCATTTATTGGATCCCACATTGGGAGAAAGGAGAAAATTAAAATTAAATTAAATTAAATTAAACTGAATCAAATCTATGCCAGCTCTCCCAGAATGTGCACAAAGAGGATGCTGTTTCTGGAACTGTTCCAACCTTAACCTAGTCTGCCTTGCCCCAGAAGGCTCCTTGCCTTCCTCTTGCCTTCCCTTTCCCACCTTCTGTGCCTCACTTTCCTGTTGCCTTCCTTTCCTTTCCACTCCCCTCCCACTCCACTTTGTCACCGCTATTCCCTTATTAGATTTGCTTGCCTCTCTTTCTCTCTTGTCTGATACCATGGCTCCTTGCCATTGGCATCAACACTTGCTTGGCTGCTCATGGTGTCAGAAAAACACCAGCTAAGCTAAGCAGTTGGGGCATCTTTTGTGGCACAGTCAGCGGACACAGAAACTGTGCTTCTTTGAACAGTAGACGGATGGTAGAGGAAAAAGTGGACAAGAGAAGAAGGAGGTGGCTGGTGTGTGGGCAAGTAGGTGGTTGGAAGAGAAAGGGCAGTAAAGACGGGAGGAGTAGGAACAGTTCTTTTCCTCCTGAGTACAGGAGACCTTGTGCCATCACTGAATCTTTCTTCTTAGTGTTGAGAATCTGTGCCTTAGCTGCAAATGGAATTGCTTGCTGATGCTTTTCATCTTTCATTTCCTCCTGCAATTCTTTGTGGTGCAACTGAAAGCTATATTATGTATTATAAAGGAGACGCGCTTTTCCATTGTGATGGATTCAGTGATATTTGACATTTTATATCAAACATAGGTAACTCCAGCTGTAGAAAGAAAACAAAAACTATCCAATTGTAAAACTATGTGCAGAAGTGGGTGACAGAAGGGCTAGGATCTTTAAGCTATAAGACTCTCAAATATCCAAGCAGCCTGGTTTTTTCCAAACTATATGGTTCTATTTTAAGATTCACTAGGATTATTTCAGGCACAATAAACTCTAGTCATCATCAGTATTTCTATTAAATAATAAGTGAGAACAGACCTTTTTCAGATCAAATTTTTGTCTTTATGGTGAAGCTGAATTGAATGGAGCAAAGATCAATAATATATCTAGCTAATACACTAAAACATAAATGAAATGAATCACAAGAAATGAAATTACTTTTTGTGACAACTTAGAGATAAATACTATCCCACAAACCTATGGACCTGTCAATTTAGATTTATTTTGTTAGCAATCTACAAGTATTATGCAAACCTTAATATGTAAGGCCATCATCTTTCAGTACTGGAACAATTCAGTTACTGTGAAATATATCTGTTCAACGATTCCAGCCTTTCTTTGCCAAGCTATTGAGAACCAGAAAGTTCATCAAGCTGCATTTCATAATTAACTCTGGTTTACTTAATTTCTTCTGTTGGATCTACCTGATCCTATGTTGCAGTGCATAAAAATTTCCCTAGACATATTTAAAAACAACTAGTGTATGGTTTTCCTTACCCCTATATTTTACATTTGATGTGCTTTATTTCGTGGTTGGCTATGGAAAGATGAGCAAGAGCTTACTGATTGTTAAGACATACATCTCTGAAGAAATCTCATTGCTGAGAAAAAATGCAGGGAATATATACTCTACTTAATATCTAGTTTGACCCTTGATTTCTGTGAACATACCGTCCCTCTTCTTCTAGTCACTGTTTATTCACCTCCATGTGGTCAATGGTCAGGAATAGACTGGAGCTTAGAGTCCAGTCTGGTCTATTGATACCTGTCACTGATAGAAAGATGCACTTTGAATTACTATGAAAATAGTGCTAATGATATTTTTCAGTCCTTTTGGGGAAACACACACACAAGCACGCACGCACGCACGCACACACAGAGTATACTTTCCACTTTTTTGATAGAATCAGTCTGCTTTCTATAGCCTGCCAATTTGCAAGGGTGTCTTAAGCTTGTGAATATTTATTTAGGGCCTTTCTGCATTATTTTGTTGTAATGCTATTATGCTACTTTCAACATCCTGTGGAATTCTGGGGTCTGGCGTTTACTGAAGCCCAAGAGCAATCTAGCTGAGAATTCTAAATGTTCCTCCCTAAACTGCAAACCCCAGCATTCCGTAGGATGTTGAAAATGAAATAATAGCACTATAACAGTGTAGTGCAGAAAGGCCCTTAATTTATATTCTGCCTTTTTCCTCCAAGGTATCCAAGGGGGCTTAAAAATGTCAATAGAAAAAAAAAAATCCTGGTAATAAAAATGTGAAAACCCAATTTAACAAATTGTCATCGTAAAATGTCATTAATTTTTAAAAGTAAAACATTTAAAAACAATCTATTATATAAAAGTGAATGTTTGTCTGCACATTTGTCTGTTTGTCTGCATCAGCATATGATTGGCTGAGTGAGGCGAGAAGACCTCATATGATTGGCTGGCTGTGAAGATTCCATGGAATCCTGGGGTTGGCAGTTTAGGGAGGGGCCTTTACAATTCTCAGCTGAGAGCTCTTGGGCCTTGGGCTGGTTGCTATGGAGATGAGGCCTACCATCAATAAGGATGCCAGAAAACTTTTGGGAGGCATATGTGAGAAAAATTAAAGTGACATACACAACATAGTTACAAGGTCTTCTTGCCTCACACAGTAGATTGTATGGGTTTCATACGTGAGGAATCTTAAAGCTGAAATTCGAACAAAAAATACTTACAGAAAAACGTAAAGCCATTGCACAAATTCAACAGAAAGTGAAAAAATCAAAAGCCAGTACATCAACATTGCCAGAGAACATAGACTGGATTGGGGACTATGGGGAAAAGTTACAGGTACTGGAATAGGCTGGTTGCTATGGAGACGATGCCTAGCAGGAAGGAGGAGGACAGTGTATTCCTGCAGGAACCCAACCTTTGTATGTTAACAACTCTGAATTAAGATTGGATTGGGGAATATGGGGGAAATTTATAGGTATGGGAATGGGCCAGTTCCTATGGAGACGAGACCTAGCAGCAAGGAGGAAGACAGCGTACTTCCTCAGGAACCCAAACTGTGCATGTAAATAACTCTGAATACAGATTGCATTGGGAAATATGGAGCAAACTTACAGGAAATGGAGAAGACAGTTTGGTGAGTTCTTAAGAGGAAAATAAAAACCTCAGGCAACGCTGGGTAAATACACTAGTAAACTAAGTACAATGAAGTAGAAAAATGACTCCCAGCAACCAACTGATCATTAAATGCTTGTCTGAATAGAAAAATCTTTGCCTACTGGCAAAAGGAAAGTGGGAAGGAGCAGCCTAGCTTCCCATGGAAGAGAATTCCAGAGCCTTGGAACAGCCACTGAGAAAACTCTTCCCCACATCAGACACTCCTGGGGCAAACATGGAAATTGTGCCCCTACTTCCAAGGCTGCTGCTGCCACCACTGCCTTCTCCTCCTCCGCTGGTGGTAAATCTTCCGGCACAGCTTTTTTGTGCTCCCCTGGCATTGGCTCCCAGGGTACATGCTCTAATTGCTTCACCCTAGATATGCTTCTGGCGATGGTGACGAGACCAACAAAAGCCCTGCCTCAAAGATTTAAAAATTTGATCAGACTGTGTCTTTGAGACTATCTGAAGCCAAGATGCATAGAGAAATCAAAAAAGTCACCTGTTGAAAAATTAAAGTGATATGATTTGGTTTTATGCTAAAGTTCCAAGACGGAGGCTGTAGGCCTAAGGAGATGTGGTGCTTGCGATGTGATGGTATCAGGTATGTAGTATCAAGGAATGTAGAATCAATTGCCTTCCTCTCTCTCTATAGACAAAGGTCTGCCACCAATGAGCAAACTGTAACTAATTTGTTTTTAAGGTAAATTTCCAAGCTCTGAGATAATTTACTTGTCTCAGTTTCTCCCAATTAGGAGTGTAAAGGAATGTAAAAAACACTCACAAATATCTTTGTGCTGAACAAGAAAGACTGTTGCCAAAGTGCACCAACAAAAAGAGCAACTGTAAAAAAATTTTTTGCACTTTATTTTTTGTGAAATATTTTTGCAAAAGCCAAAGGTTTTGCAAAGGCTGGATTTTGTGCAAAAAATTTGATTTTACAATACATTGTTCTCTTTGACAAGCTATGTAATACCCAGTCAGATGGAGGATTTCAAAGAACCCATAAGCTTTTTATTTTTTTAATTTTTTTTTCATCCAATAATGCTATTACACAATTCTGTCCATTGATTTTACTCACAGATCATTTTTTTTTCTTGTAAAAACAACATCTGCCATTGTGTCAGTCAGTTATGATGTAAGTTGGATTTACAACAGTGTAAACTGTTCACTCACACATTTACAACTGTGGTAACCTTTGTCATGACCATAAATGCCCCTGAAACCCATCTTAAAAACCAGTCAACTTTCTCACCTATTAATTTACTGTCATTTTTACTGAGGATCCCATTATCTCTTTCAGTTTTCTCTACAGAATTCACATCTTGTGTTTAGAGCTTGCCTTTGGGCTAATGCTTGAGCTATTGCCTCTAGCCTCCCAAAGATATATACTGGGCCCTCCACTTTTGCGGGTTCAGCACTTGAGGATTTGATCATTCTTGAGTTATTTTACTTTATTTATTTATTTTAAAAATCTTACACTGTTTGTCCTTGGTATGGAAAGATATGTTTTCTCTAGGAATCTCTAGACCCCCCAGTATGATTCTATAATCCATTTCCAGCGGGAGTGAGATATAGAGTCGTGCTGGGGGACCTAAAGATTCATAAAGAAGTGTTCTCAGGTATAAGAATAAAATGTTCATGATTTTTATTTTTATTCACATCTTTTCCACTTTAACAGGGGCCTTGCACTCCTAACCTTCATGAAAGTGGAGGGCTTGCTGTAGTTTAAAGCCCTCTTGATCAGACTTGCTATGTTACTACCAAATACATTCTTTCCAGTCTTTGGCCCTTTCCGCACCTTGCCTTTTTCCGGCGCTGGGGTGCAGGGATCACGCCAGCAGCCTCTGGTGAGAGCTCTTGCGTCCCTGCTGCTTCAGCTCCACATGAGCTGTCTGCTCATGTGAGAGCCCTGCCTCTTCCTTCCGCAGTGCAGCCTGGGAGTTTCCCAGGCTGCGCTGGGGCAGGAAGCATGACCAGCACGGCTCTGGAGGCTACACACGCCAGGTAAGTGTGTGCGGGGTCTGAGAGCAATGCGTGATTGTGCACCATTTTCAGCTTCTAGCTGCTGGCCCCTGGAGCATCGTGTGATTGTGAGTGTGTCATGCAGATCGCTCCTCACAATCGTGCAACGCTCCAGGCACCATTTCGCATGGAAAATGCCGTGCAGAAAGGGCCTTTGTTAGGTGCAACCCATTTGTAACTGGTAGCCTTCTGTCTCAGAAGTAAAGACCACAATCCCAGAAGCCAAACTTGTCCCATCTACACCATCAACATAGCCAGTCATTCACTTTTAGTATCTTCTTGTCCCTTTGTAGTCCTCTACTGTTCACTGATAGAATTGGTGAAGACACCACCTGTGCCTCAAGCTTCCTGCCCAAAGCTTCATAGTCTGAGGTGATCTGATTAGAGGCAGTGCCCACATGAATAAGGAGAAAGGAGTGCTGATCTGTGTTCTTGATGAGTTTTTGCAGGTTGTCAGCAACATCCCAGATACATGCATTAGGAAGACAGCACACCTCCCAATTCATGTCAGGCTGGCATAAAGATCCCTCTATACCTCTAAGCAATAAGACCCCAAACACCAGTGTGTTTTTTCTTGTTGTAGTTGATGGTGATATTGATTTCATCCTTGACATGCATTGTCCCTTGTTGTTGGTTTCCTGTTTGAGCGTCTTCGCTGCTGCTATGCTCATGAAGATGTAGGAAGGGATTGCTTAGTTGGAACAGTTCAGAATCTCTTCTGTATGGTCTGTTCTTGACCACAACTAGGATATTTCCTCTCTATTATTAGCCTTTTCCTTTTCTTCTGTCTAGCTTTGCCTCTGATGCAGGACCTTGGCCAATATCTCCATTTCACTCTAAACTTTAACTTATTTCTTATAATGGAGACTGGTGGCAGTGGCAGGAAAATGTCATACTGCACGGAATGTAACTGTTTCACAGTGCTTTGTGACAAGACTTCAGAGAAGACATCCATTAGAAAACTACACCCTTTCTGCAAATTCCAATGGATTTTGCAATCTATTTTACACGAAAAACACTATGTAGGAATCAGCCTTTCGTCTTTATAGTCTGTTTTGGAACACTACAGGAGTGTTAATGCAGATAATTAGTACAGAATCCATTCTCCCCCTAGGGAACCTGAAGCTGTTGTAAGCAGAACCAGGCAGCAAAATACTTCAGAAATTCTCAGAGCTTTAGGGCTAGGGTGTCAACAATAGAGAAAAGAGAAGATGCATTTGTTATAACAGCTTTGTATTTTTTATTGTCTAACTGTCAGACTCCAGAGACAATAGATCACACTTCAGAAGCTAGATCATTACCACAGAAGTCAAGGCAATGGTGACTTAAGAAGTCTAAACTGCTGTGAAGCTAAAATGAGAATAAGAATCCAGCTAGGCTGAAAAATGAGAAGGCAAATCCTCAGGTTACTGGTAATTCTACTTTTTAGATTTAGTAGTCTGTGTTGTCAGAATGAGAAAAGGAAGACGGCTAGATAAAACCCAGTTTTAAGGAAAATGCTCTGGATGATAGATGAATATAAAACAGGGAAAAAAATGGTTTGTAAAGATAAAAAATGGAATTGCTGAAATATCATGAAGACAATATCCCTGAGAGCTTACCGGAACCCGGTTTGGGCAGCTGAGAATAGCGATTTAGTAGTATCATTTTGTTGGAGCATCAGTACAATTGATGTGAACATATGGAACTAACAGGAAGAACCAGCTTCATGTTATGGGGAGGCAGGCTATGCGCCTTCTTTGTACCCCCTTTTCCCTTAGTGGCCTTTGACAGGCTTACCTCGCTATGGTGGCAGTGTTTGCAGATGGTCTGAAAAAAATTTATTTTCCCTCAGTGCCCCACAACAAAGTTCTAGGCACTTGATGCTGTACGGAGTACTGGGGCATTAAGATAAGCAGAGGTGGGAGGAGGGATAGCATCAACAACAGATCTTTCCAGGCACTGAAGATCTTGTTACTTCCCAAGACTATAAGACAATAATGCTGGCCCAAACTCATAAGAGTATGTTGAAATAACATAGAAATTAGACACCACTTTAATTGCTATGGCACTAGCCAGTAGAATTCTGGAATTTGTAGTTTGGTGAGGTATTTAGAATTTTCTGTGAGAGAGCTTTTGTGCTGTAGTCCAGGAGAAGGAACTAGAGAAGTGGTTCTTAATATTAGTTCTACAAGATGTTAGAACTCTCAGAACTCTCAGAATCCCTGACCATTGGCTACATTGGTTGGGGCTTTGGGATTTGAAGTCCAAAGTACCCAGAGGACCAAATGTTGAGAACCGTTGCATTAGAACTCCCTAGCAGAGAATTCCAAGCACCACATCAAACTATAAATCTCAGGATTCAATAAGATGGAGTTGTGAAAAAATAGTATCCTCCTCCTATGTCATGAAAATTTATTCATATATATTCAGAACATTTATGCCCTGTGCATCAGCCAAGAAGGCTCCCAGAAGAGCTTACACATTGCTAATCTGCAATTCCCCCAGGCTTACAGTCTAACATACAATTTTAGTGGGTGTTTTCCAGCTTTGGAATCCCCTTCTGCTGTTTATCCCAGCGTGCATGAGTTTTTTAATTTGAGTGAATAGGTGGTGGCCACAACACCAATAACAAAGTTTTGGGGGTTTCTTTGTGCATTAGTACATCAGTAGCCATTGTAACTATTGCTGTCTCAGTATATCTGCAAACTGTCATGTGTTAGTGTTTTTTTTTAAACCTAACATGCTCTTTTCAAAAAGAGTGTGCAGTAAATAAATAAAATGCAAGATACGAGAGCACAATAGCTAGTGAAACTGGGGATATGCATGGCATTAAAAGTTAAAAGATATTACAAAGAGCAAAATAATTAACACCCATGTTGCCATTAAGAGGAAACATGAGTTGTATGAAAGCAAGAAGCATCACCCAGCAATCCAAACACCTTTGTTCTGAAAACAACGCAGTGTTGTCATGATAATGAACCTGACCACACCAGAGACCAAATCCATTAATGATACCCATTAACTTAAATGGACCAGGCCCATAAAGAATGCAAATGAAAATGGTGGAGGCATAAACCAAAAGGAGTTAGAATTAGTAATCACTTTTGCTATGGTGATTAGTTTTGCAATGTTTTATTCTCTACAGCACAGCAAATGCACATTGTAAAGTGATTGTGTTCTTTAGTGTTGTTGGTACCTTAGGAAAATGACAGTCCATGTGGTCGTCTACAGTGGAAAAGATGACATTAATTTATCTACCACATAATCAATTCTGGACTGAATTTGTTGCTTAATGAACAAAATATTGTGTTCTCTGTGATTTTTAGTTACAAATTAAAAGCAGGCAGTGAGATCATTGGTGGTTTATTTGGGTTTTAAATAAATTAATGGTCCAGAACTTAAAGGAATGTTTCCCCAGACCTAGGATACCTGAGACACCAGTTGAAAACTGGACTCCTTGTTCTAAGCACATAGGCAGGTGCATTGTGTGAGCACTGTAAAACTAAAGGGAATGGAGTACACCCAGTCTCATCTGAAGCCAAGTAGGTTGTTTTGTATCACATTCTGTCCATCACCAGCCACAGCAAGTAGTGCCTCTTCACTGCACTCTTCATATCCTGGGAAGAACATTGCAAGAAAGTTGAAACCAGCAAGGCTCTGGAGCACAGACTTTAAAAGTTCAAAAGCACTCCTGGCCACTGCAGAAACCTGGGCGTCCAGTTTCAAAGCTGAGTGCAAGAGTGCCCAAACTCTGAACCTATGTCTTCAAGTGGAGCATAACCCTGTCTGACACAGCCTGGATCCCTATTTCTTGATCTGCCATCCCAATGACCAGGAGCACCTTTATCTTGTCTGGATTGTAGGGCAAGCGCTTCAGCACTGCCAGGCTGGGTTGCTACATTGTTAGAGTCCTAAAAAAATCATCACAATTTTCTTGACCTTGACAGCAACAGCAGCAAAAACAACTACATCTTGGCATATATTTCATTTTGACCTTTTTGTCAATTGCCCTAGAACCTTGCTTTTGGGTTAAAAACCTAATTTTTGCACACAATACACTGCTTTCTGTAAGATAATGTTGGCTTTTGTACAAGAATTATTTTTCTTTTTTCTAAATTATTTTTTCATAAATACTAATTTAGAATAGGCAACTATCTAGTATTACCAGTTAATAGGGTTTCATTGTCCAGGTTTTTCTTCTGAAAATGAATTACCAAATAGGAGGCAGCAGTTCTTCTTTCTCTTTCATTTTTAATGTCTCCAAAAGTGGATGTACTAATTGATCTCTTTCTTTTTTCTTTTGTGCTCCAATTTGTATAAGATGTCCCCTTATAACCACTTTGGCTGCATCCCATATTGTTGTCATGGGGATATCTGGATCCATATTTTCTTTAAAGTAATTTTGAATAATTTCTTTTAGCTTTTTGACTTGTTCGCTATCTCTAAAAACCATGTCATTTAGCCTCCAATTGAATTCTCTGTTTCTTCTTGGTTTAACATGTAAAAGAATTGGATTGTGGTCCGATATCCATTTAGGTAGTATTTCCATATCTTGAATTTGTGAGTGAAGTATATTAGATACCAAAAAGAGATCTAGTCTTGACATTGATTTGTGTCTGTCTGAGTAGAATGTGAAATCTTTTTCTGATCCATGCTTGAATGTCCAAATATCAATCAAAGTTAGCTCATCCATCATTTGAAAAAAAGTTTGGGGCAGTCTCCCCTGAGTTTTCTTGATTGGCTTATCTGATGTTCTATCTTCCCTTGGGTTTAAAACCCCATTCATATCTCCCATAATTACTAAATTTTCTTGATAGTGGTTGTTCAAGATTTTGGAGATTTGCTTTCTGACATTCGTATGAAATTTTTCTTTATTATCTGTGGGAGCATATATTCCAACTAGTAATAGCGTGGATCTTGTATGTTAGCTTCTATGATAGGGTAATGTCCTGCCGGATCAGCGTAAATTTCTTGAGCAGTGTGTTTGTTGTTGATATATATTATCACACCCCTTTTTCTCTTTGGATAAGCAGTCGTGTAGCAATGTCCTAATTTTGAGTTCTTTAAATATTGTACATCTTTCTGTTCCATTCGAATTTCCTGAAAACAAATTATATCAAGTTTTTGTTTTTCCAGATAATGAAAGATTTGTCTGCGTTTGGGTTGCGAATTAAGGCCTTTTATATTCCAGGATAATACTTTGAGATTTTTAGACGCCATTTTTTTCCTCTCTCCTTCTTCTCCTTCTCTTCCTTTATTAGTTATCTTCTAGCTCTTCTGTCTCACTTTCTGGTTGGTATTCTCATTCCTCTTTGTCCGAAGCTCTTTCCGGTTCCTCGATGTTTTCTTGTGATTCTGCTTCTGTTAGTCTGTAATCTCCTCCTTCTGCTCCTGATGGTTCTTCACCTTCTTCCTGATTTTCCTTTTCCTTGGGGGTTTGCATGGCTTTCCTTTTTACCTGTGTTTCCATTTTTTTCCAATTCTCTTGTCATTCTTTCTGCAATTTCTTTTGCTTTCTCTATATTTTGTACTCTGTATTTTTTCTGTCAGTAGTAAAAAAAAGACCGTCTGTTCTGAGCCAATATAATTGATTTTATGTCTCAGTAGTAGTTGTGTCAAAAAACAGTATTCTTGTCTTTTTTTAGTGCCTGAGCTGGTATGTCTTTATATATTGTTATCTCTTGAGCATCTATGTAAAATTTTTCTTGATAACTCTTCTGTAAAATTATATCTTTGGTTCTCAAATTTGTGAAACATACCACTATATCCCGTGGTTGATTTTGTTCTTTTGCTGTTCTAGAGTTGATTCTGAAGATTCTCTCAATGCTGGCGTGGAGTCTTTCTTCTGACAGTTGGGTATATGTCTTAAAAGCTTGGACTATTTTATCGTATATATCCTCTTGATTTGACTGGTCCACTACTCCTCTTAGTTTCAAGCAGCATTCTCTGTACCTTGTATCAATTCTATTCAACCTCATTTCTTCAATCTCTTGTTGTTCTTTTATTTGGTTTGTTTTTTCTTCCATCTGCTTGGTTTTTTCTTCTAATGTTGAAATATCTTTTTTTATTGTGAATATTTCTTTGGCCATCTGATCCATCTTCTTACTTAAACCTTCTATCTCTTTTTTAATGTCAGCTTTAATTTCTGCTCTCGCTTCCTTGATGTCCTGCCTTATTTCTTGTCTCATTTCATTTCTGGATTTCTGTAATTCCTCCAGGATCTAATTTGTATCTACTGAGATTGAGGACATATCTAATGAGGATCTTCAGGCAGTTTGTGTAGTTGTTTGTGCAATCTTTTTGGTTTGGGCTCCTCTGGTGCCTGTGGCCATTTTAACTTGGATTTACTATAATTAAATTGATGAATTAAACTTACAAAAGGTGCGATGTCTCAACTCGTCACCAGACGGTGCTATTGAATCACAATTACCTTTGTAGTCAGCTATCTTTGCTTACAGTTCAGTCCAGCTGTGTGGAGCTGTTATCAGTGACTCTTCTACTCAAGGTCACTTTAAGTAGCTTTAGCTTTTCTGACAATTAACTTTCCTAGCAATTTAGTGAGTTTTACTTTTCTAAGACACTTCCCAGTCTTGAGTCAGATTTTACAACTTAGCCATGAAATTATAATCAGTTTTAACAATAGAACAATTCTTACGCCTCTATCCAAATTTTAAATACTTAATATGTAACTTAAATTCTTTATAATATTCGACTTAGAGATATATATAATATTTTTTGTTAGTACAGTATAACAATGCTTTTCCCTTCACCGTAGAGTTTTTATATAAATAATACTTATTACTTATACTACTTATAACTTATATCTTGTTGGCAGATTCAACTGTTCCCCTTTTTAATTCATTGACATAGATGACCCAATGTGCTTATTTTCAATTTCCACCAATGAATTCAGAAGCAGAATATCAATTAACTTATATACTCAATATATATACATTGCTCATTTACATTCTATAAACTATTTGATTATATGAGTTATATAAATTACTAATTACTATTACTGTATAAATTACTATTTTGTAGACAGTCTGGATTCAGTCACGGAGTCCATGTTCTCTTCTTTTTTCTTTATCTTCTGGTTTTGTCTTCTGTCCCTCCCCCAATTTTTTTCCGTATGATTTTCTCCCTATGTTTATTAATAGTCCTTTATGTTGAGTTCTGTTGAATTCTAAGATCTTCTTCAAAGCACAGTTCTTGATTTGCGCAGATTCTCTGGTTCTAACTCTCCCCTTTAGTCCTATTTCTCCTATTTATTTCCATCAGCAGCAGCTGGGGGCTGTAGGCTCTTTATGACTGTCCAAGAAGATTAGCAGCAGAGGCCACGACTTTCCTCTGTTGGCCTCTGGATAGCTGCCATTGTAATTGCCAACACTGAGCATTGTTCCAAGATTTGTGAAGTATTATAGCAGTGACCACTCTATGTTTGCTAGATGAGCATCAGAGGCTGGAGGGCAGAAGTGTCAGCAGTGGTAGGTATTCAGCAACCGCTGAAAGTCAATGCTAGTCACTGATGCTGGATGCCAGAATGGCTCATGCCCCATTTCCTTATCTAAATATTGTTGAAAGACTGATCAGTTGCCTGTCTGTTTTATCAGCGTAACTAGAATATGCAGTAAGCACCAGTCACTCTTTCTATACCCCTACCATGGCCTGCTGCTAGGCACTTTGCTAGTAAATGGTAAACAAAAGTAGTCCTGTCTGTACAAACTTTTGCTTTTTGCAGCAGACAAATTTATATGCTTTGATGCCAGACTAGTTTATTTGCTTTGATGCCATGCTGTCTTAACTATATTCGCATCATAGGCTCCTAAGGAAAATGACACAGATTTCTGAAGCTATTTTTCCTTTCTTCATTTGAAACCTGTTGCTTTACTATGTGGATTCCAAGAGAGAAAGAAAAACAGAAGAGGAAGTGTGGCTTGTAGACATTTTGATGAATACTAAGCTGCCATTAAGATGCGGCTCATAGTTTGTGGGATATAAAGTCAGTTTCATCATTCTTATGGCTGAAGCAATTGCTTTCTTTGAATATCTTGACAGAGTGGCACAGGACTATTGATTACTGCAGCTTGAGGACTATTTATCATGTTTCAAATTTAGTGATGTGTATATAAAAAAATACAGAATGCAAGAGTGCTTTATAAAACAACATCATAAAAAGGAACTTGGCCAAGATTGTGCATTTTGACAGAGGATTTTGAACCAAGTCCAGACAAAGAGATGAACACCCTGACTTGTAAATACTAAATAACTTTTTAAAAAAGAAAATCAAAGAAAAAATATTGGATAACCTGAGGTTCACTTGAAGCTAGGAGGATGAAGCTATCTACCCAATGACAGGCAGCAGGAAGGCATAGTTAAAGGAGGTCACTGTGAGATTTTCAGATGCGTTAAAAGACACATGGGGATGTTATATGTCCACTACTTCGGTCTCCTTTAGCTGCTATGTCTTCCAGAAGTGTAAACATCTGTATCCATGTACAAACATATGTGTGTGGAACAATTTCAACTATATGTGTAGTATCCTTGACATGTATGTTACTACCAGTGCAAGGGTGTATTTTCACAGTCACTTAACAAATGGCCATCAAGATTTGTGGGCAGGAGATGCACTGGAGCAAAGGAATGGGTTAGGTCATATTGCCCTGTGATCCCTTTATGCAAGCTTCTCTCAATAACTATCCAAATGACATTTTTGTCTGTTGGATCTGGCCTGCTACAGGCATTCCAAGATGCACATGAAACTGTGCCTGCAAAAAATTCCTTTCCTTTCTTCAGCATCCAGGAGAACAGTGCAGCTTGGATATCACTAAAGGGCAACCAGTTGTTAATTAATATCCTTCTACTGTGTTTTTACTCCTGGCGGGAAGTTCTTGTGGGATTTTCTGCCCAAAGTGTCAAAATAAAATGGCCAGTCTGGGGTTGTAGGCACCTCGATTAAGGCAGGTGGGGTTCAGGGTGGCATTTGTTCATCTATCTCAGATGGCAAAATATCTTGGACCAGGCCTACCTGTACATTCAATAATTCTTGTTTAGCTGTATGCAAATACATTCGATGGATGGATGGATTAAATACAAAATACTGTAAAAGTCCCTGATGTTCACTTCTCTGAATGATCTCACAAGGATCAACCTGAACTTTCTGTTGCTTGGGGAAAAAGCATTCAAAAATATTTTGTGACATTGGTTCTCATCAGGGTTAATGTTCCTCACAGCATCGTCTTAACTAGTTGTCTACTCTGGGCCCTTATTTCCGGATATTAGCAATATATTCATTATAAGATGGGAACAAAACTTGTACTTTAATTGCATGCCTTGTTAGTAGATCTCTTTAACTGGATGGAAAGAAAAGGGAGGAAAAAAAAGATGACAGGTGCATTTTGTGTGTTGAACAATAGGCTTAGGACTATGGTTAGGGATGAATATGCATGTTAAGTTAGCAGATATTGCTTAGAGGCTGGCCATTGTGCATTAAAGGTTTTATAACTGGGCAATGCATGCCATTGGTTTGAGAGGTAACAACATAATTACAGCAATTCATATTTATGGCACTCTTCTAATGCATATAATTACCAGGCAATAATGATCTGATGGATATTGAAGGGTGGTGACCCAGAAATGCTTTCTTTGGCCCCATCACATTGGATTGAAAAGCAGGGACATGAAAAGACTCTCAGCAAACATTTCCAAGGTCCAAATATCCAGCATGCATGAGGAAACAGAAAACTTTTCTGAATTCCCTATTAAAGTGTTTTTTTCTCTTTGCAATGGGAAAAATATCCCTGTGCAGACTATGTCTTCACATTCTTTTAAAACCATGCAAATATAAAATTATACTGTTTGAATTGAAACTAAATTTAAAAAGACATACCTGGAGACCGGGCCTTGATACCACCAAAGTGAGCAATCCAATTTAAAGCCAGTTTGCTGCAAGCCATTCCCATACATCTTTCCTCTCCATAGCAACAGAACAATGGTTTTCAATCTATGTTTAAGAAACCTGTTAGAAAATGCTTCCCGATCAAGCACTCTCTCTAAAACCCTTTATGGGTCAGTGGCAGAGCTTGGAGTGTATGGAGGGGTAGTGAGAGGGAGGCAGGGCTATGGCATGAGGGGTGGGGCCATTGTGCACAGGGGTGTGGCTGAGGTATGTGGGGGCGTGGCCTGGGTACACAGGGGTATGGCCAGGACACCCCAAAAGCATTGTCACCCAGGGCGAATCACCCCCCTCACGTCCCTACATTACTATTATGGGTGTATTTGCAATGGGGCTACATATGCTGTCTCTAAAACTTTCCCCTTTAACTCAGTCACCCATTGTAGGAATATATTTAAGGCCATTTCTACTCTACACTGTTATAGTGCTATTATCCAACTTTCAACATCCTGTGGAATTCTGGGGTTCATAGTTTACTGAGGCCAAAAAGCTCTCTGGCTGAGAATTCTAAAGGCCCCTCCCTAAACTGCAAACCCCAGGATTCTATAGGATGTTGAAAGTGGAATAATGGCACTATAACAGTGTAGTGCAGAAATAGCCTAAGAAACCACACCATGTGACCAGGGAATCTTCCAGATGTGTTTACCAGCATGTAAAAGACTTCTCCCTCTCTTTTGTCTTTCCTCAAGATGGCAAGTATAGGCTCTGTTGAGCTGCTCTTCTTCTTGAAACTTCATGTGTATATGTTTGCATGTACCTTTCAATGTAATTGGTGACATTTTCAGATATGAAACTTTCATATTGCTTGCCTGTTTACTTTGCTAAAGCTAGTCTCAGACAGACACAAAAGATTCCACTTGTGAACTCTGCTAAAGGAAACCGAGCCTTAATTGAACCAGCCTTCATCTTTCTCAGAAAAGGTGTTAACATCTCAAAAATCTACTTCTAATCCAACAAAACTATAGGAGGCTTACTCCCTGCTTGGCTGTGGAGATTCATGCATTCATGGAAAGTCAGCAGTGTCAGACAAATTTCCCACAAACACAGCTTCGTCCCACTGCCTATCTTCCTCAGTGATGCAAATAGAAGGCTGTCTTATCCTCAGTCAGATTAGTTGCCTATCTAGTACCATATGATCTGAATGGAATGATTCATTGCCTATAGAATGTCCTAAGCCCAGTCTTTGGCATCTGCCATTAAAAGGACATCAGGAAGCAGATGTTGTCCCTGAAACTCAGCAGAATTGCTACTAGTCAATGTAGATGATTCTGGTTGAGAAGGACACATATAATCAGGTCTGGTATTTTTCTGAGTACAGTCTTGACTCCCAGTGCCTAGCTACCCCAGTAATGTACATTCAGGAAGCTGTCTTAGCCCAGGTCAAACTATAAATCTGTCTAGCTTAGTACTGTCTGGCTGAAATATTTCAGCAGAGATTTTTCATTCCACCTACTATTTGATGTTTCTTTTAAAAGAAGACACTGGGATTTGAACTTCAGCTCTGTGTGGGAAGCATGTGCTCTACCAAATGAGCTACAGTCTTAGCCTATTAAGATACAGGAGAGTTTCAGACATATTTTAGATTGCATACTCTGTTTATATGAAGGAAAAGAAATGGTCTAAAGAAACAGGAGTGAGAAACCTCAGGCCCTAGAGCCAAATCTGACCATCCTGGGATCCCAGTCTGATTGTTTGAGACATCCCAGATGACCATGCCCTCTTCTCTTTGGTCCTTTCTGCAGCACCCTCCCATGCCGCCATGGGGATGGGGGAAGGATGGACTACAATGATGCTCTGCATGAAGTTGTTGCGGTCCTGCGCCTCTCTTGTCCCCAGGTGGTGTGATCACAGGTTAAACCATTGATGAAGTTTCCCTGTCAATGTCATGCGATTGCACCACTATTCCGCACTTACCTGTCCTACGGAAGGAAGTGCAGTGGTGGCTCTTTTTGCCCCCAGTGCGGTCTGGAAAGGTACCTAGCTGCCCTGTGGAAGGAAGCGGTATGTCCATTGCACTCCCTTCTGCAGGGAGCCGGTCCTGTGTGGAGGGGAGTGCTACTATTGCCCCCCCTTTCCCAGCAGAGCCGCTGTCAGGATTACCACTGGATGCTGCTGCAAGAAGGCAAACTGCGGAAAGGGCCTTGACACCATCATTTGGTGGTTGTGTTACCCTGTTTACTGGGGGTCCTGGGAGGGACTCCAAAATGTGCTCTACTATAGGTGGGGAAAATTAGCTCAGAGCACTGCTTTAGTGTTATGAGAGGCAGGGTAACTTAGCAGGATCTTGTAACCCAGTGTTTACGGGGTCAGCCAAGTCAAGAAGCAGACCAGTTTGAAAATAATGAATGATCTTTTATTAAATACAGGCACACAATGTAAGCAACACATGCACACAGATAACTAAGGAAAATAAAAGTGTGAGTAAGATAGCAGGATTTTCAGAGGAATAGTTGGTTCGGGTGATACGAAACCCGTTCCTGAAGCCTGGAAGAAGATAGAGAGCGATGCTGGGATTCAGCGTGGCTCAGCATGTGGAGCTGAGGGGAAGCTCGCCAAACAATGTGGCAGCAAGGCAGTCTGGAACTCGAGAGCAATCTGAGGAAGGTCTTGGAGTTAGGGGTTTTTATAGGGAGAAGTGTGACTACAAGCTTAGCCTTACTCGGGGACAACAATGAGTTTTGGATGCGAGACAATGTCTCCGAAAGGTCACAATTTAGCATGATGGAATCAGAGCCGAATTAACAATGGTGTAGCCAGTATGTAAATGCACAACGCTTGACAGTGGATGGTTCAGCCTTTGTCAAGTTGCCTGCTCAGGGCAGGGAGCCTTTTGTAGGTAGTGCGCATATATAATGTGGTGTTTGCCGGAGAGGTCCCTAAAGCTGCGATCTGGCTATTTCTGGCGTGCCTGTATTGTTTGAAAATATTTCAGCAGTTAAATGCCGAGCCTAGTTTCGTGCTTGTCCAGAGGCCTCACAAACACGTGGAGAAGGGTGGTATGCTAAGGCCGAATTATGATATCAAAGTGATATCGGGTGCTATCGCCAGGTAGGCCTAAACTGCAGTAACAGTTGCCCAACATTTGTGTAGATTTTTCCCCATTGTGAAAGGTTCAAAATGCCTTCCTGATTCTTTATTATTACTAGTAACTACTTTAAGCTAAAAAATGCTGGCAGTTTTGATCCCACCCTTTGCCCCAACTCATAAGTTATGAGTGTGTAGCCCTCATAACTTATCTGAAAAAGATTTCAGTCCATGAGTTGAGGATTCTCACCTCTGTATTTGAATACAGATAGGCAAAGTGAAGCCAAGGGGGTGCATGTAGCCCTCTAGGATGTTTTTTGGCTATTGACACCTCTAGGATCCCTAGACTGATCCTTTTTTTGATTAAAAAATGGAGGGTGATTTACTGCTCCTGGAAGCATCTAGGTGCAAAAAGTTACCTTTGAAATAGCCTGCAAAGCCTCCCTGTACCATTTTTGTGAACTAGGAGTGGACTTTTGGCCACTTTGAATTTTTAGCTTTATTTTTCAGTAGTTCATGTGCCCTCCTGCCCCAGGATCACAGAGCACACAAATGGCTGCTGTAGCTTCTATAGTGGTCCACCCTTGCAACAGTATCTTCTACAAAATTCAGGAGCTCAGGAGTTCTTTTGTAGAGTATTCTGTCTGAGAAATATTCCTTGAAGGAGAAAAGTTTACAGAGTTAGAAAATGTAAAATGACCACCACAAGCTAGAGAGGAAAGGGTTCTATTTTCAGAAAATATATATAGTGTTTTTGCACAAAGTGACTGGATTGTATACTTTACAAAGGGACATGAAAATATGAAAACCTCTTTGACAAAAAAGAAGCAGAAATCCACTAATAAATATCACAAAGGCTTTGGGATGAAACAGCATGCCACATCCCTGCAAAAGGCTTTGTTTTCTACAGAACTTTCTCTGTTGTGTCTTTTTTTTTTTTTTTTTGGAAACAGGCATTTAGGTTGTTGGTCTCAGAAACTAATGAAAAGCAACCAGGTGGCTAAATGGCTGCCATATGAGTTGCTTCTGGAATTCATTAGCTTTTTTCCATTGCAGGAGCATCTAGCCTTTTGTAATCAATCTGTTCAGCAACAGTGAATCTGGGTGTTGCCATTATGCTGCTATAGCTATTCCTGCTGCAAGCATTAAATGATAGAATTATTGATGGGATTTCAGCTTATTACCCCCATCTCAAGCCTAGAAGGACATATAAAGGAGATAAATACGAATTGCTGCCTTATTGGGCAAATTGGTAGCAACTTGATCCTAAGCAACATTATTTTAGAGGATGAGAGCAAATGTAGAAATGCATTCTCTGAAATGTTGTATTTCTGCCAGTCTCAAGTTTTGAAGCTGTTACTTGTTTTTATTTCTCTCCCTTTGACTCTATTGATTGCTTTGGAAATTGTGTTTTTGTGTTCACTAATGGTGGCATTTTGTGCTGTGCTGGTTCTTTAGAGAGAATTTAGTTGCTTCATTTTGAACGATCATTAAAAGCAGTACATGTGCTTTACATGTGGTTGACAGTTGTCATCAAGGATTGTTTGCCTTAGCAATATTAATCTTACTTTTGGAGGACTTTTCAGTTCTTGTTTTCATTGCTAATTCTGATTCTGTTGTGTAATGCAAAAATAGAAAACCTTGTTTGGAATGCTTTTAAGAGCCTCAGAACAGTGGTTACATTTGAATGCTAAGTGGGCATAATTAGAAGCGCTCGACAGAAAACAAACCAAGTCTGTTCTTTCCATAAGTATTTGGTTTCCAGGTTTCTGCTTCTTTTTCACATCAGCACAGGAACAAAACCTCAATAGTAGAGAATACATTGGAGAAAGAATGTCCTATATTAGTCCTTGGCATCTGTATTTAAAAGGATACCAGACAGCAGATGAAGTCCCTGAAACTTAATAGAAATTACTGCCAGCCAGACTAGACAAGCCTGGTTGAGAATGACACATATAGTCTGGCTTGATATATTGCTTAGGAACACAATCTTGGCTTCCTAAGCAATTTGTATGAGGATGCCAAGTTTGAAAAGATGACAAGTAGCCCAGCCTGTTATCTACTGCTGCTGTTAATGCAATGAAAGTTGTACCAGATGCTCTCAACCAAAGAGTTGCAATGATCACTTCTTGTATTGTGACTCTCTAGTCCTTCCTATTAAAGTTAAGGATAGTGTGTATGTGGACACATGAGCTTTTAAATGAATCAGCCTTTCATGTTGTGGCAATTCAGTTATGAATCAGCCTCCCCAAACAAGTTCATCTGGGTCCATCTCTATGGTCTTTTCTGTGCAAGATGAAGGCCATCATTTTAGACTATTAAAAACATGTGAAGTCAGAACCTCTTAGTTTTAAAATCCGTTTAATGGGGCAAAGGCAGGGCAGGGACAGGGTGGAGGTTTCTGTGAATATAATTTAGTTACCTTATTTTATGTTGCTTTAGTATTAACATTTTTTTTATTTATGTAATTTTCATTTAAAGTTGCCCATGTTGTGGTGTGGCACATAGAAGAAAATAAATAAAGATAAAATTGAAGATTATATACAGATTGGAACACCAATGGCAAATGTGGAGGATAGATATTCAAAAGTAGAAGAATGGAAGAAGCATAGTCTTTCTCTCAATGCGTCAAACAGTTGACTTTGGATCAATTTCTTATTGCTTTTTTTTTGATAGAGTTGTTTAATTAATTTTGTAATGTTGGATCCCTTTGTATTTTATAGAGCAAATTCTGGTCTGACCTGCTACAGGAACCCATGGAATTAATTTTTTGATGTATGATAGTAATAAACATGAAGAGAAGTGTTACTACATTTCACATCCGTCCCTATTGTCATGGTACCTCCATTATTTATGTATTGTAAAGATTCATGCCCCAGTTTCAGACTGTTATCTTCCCTGTTTTTCCCCTTCTGCTGATGAAATTTGGATTGTATGCTCCTAGGGACAGGGTTTATTTGCTCTGCAAACATTTATTGTTGTTGATGACATTGACTGTACAGATAAACATTAGTTGAGTAAAATATGTGGAGATAATTTACTTTTGCATCAACCACACAGCACACTTCTCTAGAAGAACTAGCCAAGGCCTGTTAGGGGTTACTGCTTGGCGTTCAAGTGCCAGTTGTTTAGTGATGTCCAAAGCCTGCTCTGTGTGTAATGAGTGGTATAACAAACAGTGTACCAGATGGACAAGGCAAAACAAAACAAAATGTGCTAGGGATTGAAAGGGAAGAAGTGGCACCAGAAATAGACATATGGATGGTGATTGTTCTGATCTGACAGATTCTCAAGGCACAATCCCAAGTCTGAAATGCCAGCATTTAAATTAGGATGGGGCTTTCTCCAAATAATATAACACAAACACCATTATATTGAAACATGGCTTGGGATGCTGGATTCAAGGGTTTTGGCTCATGCAACCCGTATAGCCATTATATTTCAAGTAGAAGTAGTTTATTCATTTCAAGGATTATGGATTGAACCACAACTTCTTTTAAAAGCACGCAGCCCAATCCTATGCATATTTACTGAATGGTAAGCCCTTTTGAGCTCAATGGCACTGACTCTAAGATATATATGTGTCAGATATGCTGTGTAAAAGTGGAGTTGTATGGGTATAATTCAATGTAATTGGAATTTTTACAGACTAATAGGAGCTTAGTTGGAACTCGGTTAGTTACATTTTTCAGAAGGTCCACGTCTCTCTTCAGCCTCACAAGTCTCAAGCTACTCTATAGTAATTATGTGGGCCTCTGCAAAAAGAAAAAAGATTCTTCCTTTGCAAATGGGGTGCCATTTTGAAATATGAAATCACCTCAGTATTTCAGTAACTTGGGGAATACTTAATAGGATTCAGCATCCTAGGCTTCCTGGTCTTTTATCTTCATTTTGTGTGTTTGGTCACTTCAAAGACCTTGCCTGAACATCAAAGGATGGCTTTTGAAGTCTCCAAAGGTATGAACCAACAGCTAATAGGATTTTCTTTCCAACCTCTGGGGGCTTTGCTTAGACAGTCATGGTAGAATTGTTCCTTTTAGCATTCTAATAACCAATCCCTCAAGAAAGCTCACTGCATCAGAAGACAGCAGTCACTACCAAAAATGCCTTATTAGTTTTCCATAGAGCACATGGAGTAAAAAGAAGATCAAGAGGCCACTGTCTGGAGAGACTCTGACACATAGGCATGCTGAAGAAGTGAACCACAGGTTTTGGAAGCAAATGTCTCTGCCTTTGCTTGCCTGGAATTGTCTCAGTGTTAGCAGGAGGTTGTCTCTTTTGATGTGACTGTCAGGAAAGGGAAGGATATATGCTGGCTGATTTCATCCATGTTTGTGCAGAAGACTGTTTCATTGATTTAAATAGGATTTTCTTCAAAGTGAATGTGCATAGGAGTGCAGACTGCATCTTGTTCATATTTGATGCAGGATTCATTAGTGGAATACACTTATTTGTCATGGCTGTTTCTTTGAATTAATACTATATGATACTGAAGTGATAAAAGGGTGTTGGTTGATTTTCCTATGATTCTTACCCATCAATATCAGTTGGCATTGTCCTCTGGTATAATTTCTTGCTTGGTAGGGTGTAACATCTGCTGAATAAAAGCTGACCCCACTTGGTTATCTTCATAATGGTGGTGCTCCGTCAACTGATGCTATGGCCATTTCCTCACTAGCCTGTTCTAGTGCTATGATTCCACTTTCAACATCCTAGGGAATCCTTTGAGGCCCCTCCCGAAACTGCAAACTGCAGGATTCCATAGGATGTTGAATGTAGAATCATAGCACTAGAACAGGCTAGAGCAGAAATGGCCCACCTCTCTCAGTGACACAGAGCTTGACACAACGCCTCTTACTTTCAGTAAGGTGAATTTTGCACTTCTTGTATAGTAGGATTCAAACAGCAATGGATTCCTTGAAAGAGTCAGAAACCGGGCAAATATCTGTGGCTCACTAAATTTTTGAGACATTACCCAAAACATTGGAGCAAATCCAGGACTGCATGAGTGGTCACAACAGAACTTTCTTTCCCTCCTTCTGCGCATGCCACTTCAGCTGCCCTGAAACTTACTTAGGAGGAGCTTCCAGGTGGGAGAAGATAGAAAATTGTATTGCAGCTGTCAGTGCAACACTGCATTAATTTCACTGGATCCCATTATTCTGCTAGTTCATGGACCACTGTTGGATCTTGCCCATGGTGTTTCAGCATGGCTAAAAACATTTTAACCTTTACTCTAGTACATCCTTGTACAGTGAGAGTTGACTGATTTTCCTGTCAACCTTTAAAACGTATGGTTTGAATCTACTGGTAAGCAGCAACTGGAATAATCTTTTAGGGATGTGCTTTCAGTTGCAGTGTAAATGTTGTGTTAAAATGGTGAGTAAAACTGTTTTTCTGCATTACCAAAATATTCACTCATCCATCATACTTCTTCTATCATTGCATTTGGTCATTCATTAATTCTAATGAATTGATTGCACTCAGGTCCCACTGAAATAAATATAAGTTAGTTATGATTAACTTTTTACTTTGATTCCAGTGTGACCTAAATGTGGCAAACATCATTTGGATTCGACTACTTATGATTTGGAAGAAGCTGACCCATCCCAGAAATAGATTTGTTTGTATTCTTTTTTGTATCTCTAGATTTTTGCTGCAGCTGAGGATAGATGACGTTTTGTAACAATGCAACTTCCTGATGAAGGAAATTATTCAGAGAGGAAACAAAATGGAAGCATAGTTTATTGAGCAGCAAGATGTATATCTAGCTCTTGTAACACAGTCTTAAGACACAGCTGTTTCAAAGAGTTCATTTAAGTCGTTCAAAATTAAAGTGCCTTTTGTTTTCACAGTCTGTGCCAAGCTTCCAAAATTATTTTCTTGGAGTAACTGAGAAGGAACTCATCATATATAAGTATTATATATAACAGGAATAAGGAATCTGTGGCCAGTGGCGTAGTGTCAATCAGTCAGTTCACCCCGCTTTGCTCAAACTGGTTGTTAAAGAACTGACTGTCAACACTTGGCTCTGAATTCTCTCTCTGCTATCACCACAACCTCCTTTGGCTAGTCTTCTTCACTTTGGTACTTTCTCTTCCTCCAGGAAATGGTGCTTTCACCTCCAGAAAATGCCATTTCCTACATGAGAAGGAAAGCACCAAAGAGGACTGGCTGAAGAAAATCATTATGATGACAGAGAGAGGGAGCTCAGAGCCCACCCAATTAAGCCAAACCACAGTGAAGTCCAGAGCAAACTCTGTGTACTGAGGGAGGAAGGCCAGCAGGGAGGACTTACTGGGCTTTGGCCCTTTCCACTCGATGCACCTAACTCACACTGGGGTTGGGAGAAGGATGAGACCCCGATGATGCTTATGCATGACATTGTGCAGGCCCCATCCTTCTCCTGTCCCCAGGCAGTGCGGTCACGTCGCTAATTATGGACAAGTTTTCCCCATCAATGACCAGCGATCACACCACCCTTCCACCGCCCTTCCACACTTACTTTGCTTGTGGAGGTCTTGGAAGTGCAATGGCTGGGCTTTCTGCCCCAGTGCAGCCTGGGACAGTATCCAGCTGTGCTGCAGCAGGAAGAGGTGTGGTCATCATGCTTCTTGGATCCTGCGGGCATCTGATGTGTTCCATTGTGCTCTGCTCCCGGGAGAGTCATCACCGGATGCTGCTGGGATGCAGATAAGCTACTGAAAGGGCCTTTGAGACATTGTGGATTTACAAACACAGTTAGGGAATGAGGAGGAAATTAAAATCAACCAAGTGAGCATTGATGTGGTGGCTCCCAGTTCTGCTACATCATGTTCTCTTCTTCTTTGTCTGGCTGGTTCAAGTCCACGTGTAAAAAGCTCTCTCTCTCTATCTCTTTACACACATGCATACATCCACACACCCACCCAGCTTGGTCATCAAGGCAATTGGCTCATCATTCTCCTATAATGGTAGAATTGTGGAAAGTGGGTGCACGTGTCTATTTGTGGTACCTGCTGTATGCTCCTTATTTGACAGTTGGAAAGCTGATCCCTTATAGGTTTACAGTATCTTTCTAATTCTTGCTTGAGAAGGCTCTCTTAGTTTTAACTATTTTTTGTTGGAACTATAATAATGAAACACCAAAGTAGTATATTAATATTTTTGACAGTGGTGTTGACCCATGTAAGAGAATTACACATTTTGGTAAAAAAAAAAAAAAAAGAGGACCAAAACACCCCTTCCAAAAACAGAAAAGAAACAACAACAACAATAATAAAAACAACAACAACAACAACACAGAGCTGATTGTTTATTATTTTGAATGACACCACTCGCTGTAGCCGCCTAAACTACAGTTCCCATCAGTTCTGTTCAGATTGGCCAGTGGTGAGGGACAATAGGAGCAGAAGTTCAGCATCTGAAGGTTCACTGATTTTCCACTTCTGACATATAACTTGTAGTTTGAAATCATGAGGTAGACTTATTGGTGGCATGCATTAAAGCCCTCAGAGTCTCAGACTAACTCATTACAAATGAAAGCATGCATCTCTTCAGATTTCCTTTAAGTTCTCATTATAGGTAGAAAATTGCAAGATGGCAACATTAAAAAACAGCAACAACTGAAGGCCTTGTTGGCCTTCAGCTGTACACGTGCTTTGCAATGCAACACATTTCAAGTCTATTCAAATGTAAATTGCCTGGGGAGTCCTGTCCTGCTTCGGTCAAAATATGCTTCCTATTTGTAAGTTATTTTTTTTTAACTAAAAGTTTTTGCATAACCTTTCAGCAATGGCAGATGAATGCAATATCATAATGATGATGTAGTATCTGTCATTTGATCCCCTCCCTTCACCCTCAACTTGGCAAGACTCTTCATGTTATCTCAGACCAAGAAATTTTGTTCTTCACTTACCGAATGGCACAGAAAGCTAATTACTACTGAATACTTAGCTTAGTGATGACGCATACCTTAGTTAAATCCTATTTAGAATCCTATAACACATTCCGTGTGAGGCTGGCTTTGAAGAGTGTTTGGAAACTTCAGCTGGTCCAAAGAGTTCTAGTCAGTTAACTGGAGCTGGCTACAGGGAGCAAACAACTTGGTTGTTGCAACAGCTTCACTGGCTACTGTTTTGTTTCTGGGCACAATTTAAAGTGCTGGTGATGACCTATAAAGTGTGATATAGTTCAGGTCTATGTTATATGAAGGACCATATTCTTCCATACTAATTTACCTCTGGTTTGAGATCTTCTGGGGAAGCCCTTCTCTCTGTTTCACCAGCATCACAGATACATTTGGTAAGAACATGGGACAGATCCTAGTTAGTGCTTGCTCCCAGGCTCCAGAACTCCTTTCCCAGAAAGGACAGACCTGCACCTTCCTTATTCTGTTTCCACAGATAGGTGGAACCTTTTTTAAAAAAAATTCCAGCAGGACTTTGATTTTTTTAAAAGAGAAATTAGGACTTGTATAATGTACTGGATGATTATTTGTTATTGTTGTTCTTTAATATTCTCTTAATTTTCTGTAGTTTAATTGCTTTTTAAATTTTTGAATGTTATGAATTTTTAACTATTTTTTTAAACTATTGTAAGCTACCTGATCCCCAAATTAGTAAAAGCATATTATTATGATGAAGATGATATCTGATAGGTGTCACAGCATTTCTACATTATGGGTCATTGATTGTTACAGATTCAAATGATGTGTTACATTATTAAATACAGTCATCCCACATTAGCTAGGGTTAAGGGCACAGGACTCCAGTAAAAGTGGTAAAACTGTGAATAACTCTATGCTCTCCCACACCACATTTAACACACAAAGAAGTATGACCACCATATCAACCCACCATGGATTCCTTTGCAGCATCAGCGTTCCTTCACAAGGCAGAAGCGGCTGGCTGGTGGGGCTTACTGCCACCTCCACTGCTATCCCACACCATTTTTAATAGGGACTTACAACCCTCGTTTGCAGTTTCTCAGTCTTAGGAGACATGCAGTCCCTACTAAAAATGGCACAGGGAGGCAGCAGAAGTGACAGCAAATAATCTGCAAATAATCAAATCCACAAAAGTAAAACCTGTAAATGTGGAGGTCTGACTGTATGCAAGACTTCACATGAGAGGAAAGCCAACCACAGATATACAAAATTGCCACATTCTCTTCCG